>JAVXUP010000704.1:0-367907 GCA_033070095.1 Escallonia herrerae
CACCTTCAGAGTGAGAATTCTGGCTTTTTCTATAGTCTCCAACTGGATGATGAGAACCGCATTAGTACTATATTTTGGGCGGATGCCCGTTCTAGAGCTGCTTACCAAAATTTTGGGGATGTTGTGACGTTTGACACCACATACCGCACAAATAAGTACTCTATGCCTTTTGCTCCGTTCACCGGGGTGAACCACCACTATCAGTCAATCTTGTTTGGCTTTGCCCTGCTTAGGGATGAGACGGAGGAGTCATTTACGTGGTTATTTGAAACGTGGCTTAAAGCAATGTATCATATTCCTCCAAAGACCATCATCACCGACCAAGATCTGGCAATGAAAAATGCAATCGCTAAGGTCCTTCCAGATACTCACCATGGCCTGTGCACATGGCACATAAGCAACAAATATCCCGAACGGCTTCACAATGTATATGCAAACCATCCGACATTCAAGACTGACTTTAATACATGTGTGAAGAAATCGTTGACGGTAGACGTGTTCGAGGAGAGGTGGGCCACGTTAATGGATGACTACTATTTGCACAATCATGAATGGTTACAATCGTTGTATGAGATCAAGACACAGTGGGTCGGTGCCTACACCAAGAAGTTTTTTGCAGCCGGAATGACTACGACCTCGAGAAGCGAAGCTATGAATGCATTCTTTGATGGGTACGTAGGCCAGTCTTCAAGTATAGCGGAGTTCGTACTAGAGATGCAGAAAGCCGTTGACAGGCAATTTTACCTTGAGAGAGAAGCCGACGCGGCTACAGTTTACAGAGAAAGAGCCATACTAGTTTTTTCACCTTTGGAGGCTCATGCGGCTCAAGTCTATACCAAGGAAATGTTTAGACAGTTTCAAGAGGAACTACTAAAGTCGAATCAATATAGCATGACAAAGTTGCACGAGTATTCCACCAGAGTGATCAAGGTTTATGCTTTGACAAATGTGACGAATTTCGCCAATCCGTGCTCTTCGTCGGCTCCGAGGAGCAGAAGACATTTTACCGTAGCAGTTTGTAAGGACACCGGGTTGGTTAATTGCAACTGTCAACTGTTTGAGCATAAAGGTATACTTTGTCGACACGCGTTGAGGGTTTTGAGCGCCAAGAATGCTAGTGAAATCCCTCCACAGTATATCTTGGAACGGTGGACGAAGGAAGCCAATAGAGTCCACGGTCACATTCCTTACGTGCCCAATGTTTCAGTTGATTTCGAGCAATCTGAGACGCTGCGATATAATCACCTTTGTAACATCATGCACGGTTTATCAATGGATGCAGCGTCAACATTTGATGGGTACAGGTATCAAGTTGAAGCAGCCGCACGGGATAAGGCTAACCTTGCACAGTTTAGGATGGCATTACCAGAAACTGGGACACTCCGACTACTCGGATGAGCCGGTAGATTCAATCGAGCTTCACAGCCAGTCATTGACGGCACTAGCCTGCAAGGTGAGGAGGACGACATTTTTGATCCAATTATTTCTCAAACAAAAGGGCGAAAACGAGCAATACGCATGAAGAATCCGATTGAAGAAGCAACGGGTCAAAAAAAATTGCGAAAGTGTGCGTTGTGTAATAAGATGACTGATCATGACAAGAGAAACCATTATAAAGTGTTAGGTATCGAACCTGGCAGTATGGTCGAGGAGGACGATGATGAGGATCAGTGTTAGGGTTAATGTTTCAGTTGTATAAATTGAACTTTTATAATGTTTAAATTTGTGATTTGGTTTGTGGAATCATAGCTTCCGAAAAATTACGTAATTTTTTTTATCACTCTAGTTAGCCCATTTGTATCAATTTTGGAAAAAACGAGACACGTTATTTTTTGGGTTTTCCTAGGAAGGGCCTGTTCGGACACTCTTTAGGGCCCAATTCATAACTTCCGAAAAATTACGTAATTTTTTTTGTCACTTTTTTTTTGCTCATTGCACCTTAGGCACGCTAGTTAGCCCATTTGTATCAATTTCGGAAAAAACGAGACACATTATTTTTTGGATTTTCCTAGGAAGGGCCTGTTCGGGCACACTTTAGGGCCCAATTCATAACTTCCGAAAAATTACGTAATTTTTTTTGTCACTTTTTTTTGCTCATTGAACCTTGGCACGCTAGTTAGCCCATTTGTATCAATTTCAAAAAAAACTGAGACACGTAATTTTTTGGGTTTTCCTAGGAAGGGCCTGTTCGGGCACACTTTAGGGCCCAATTCATAACTTCCGAAAAATTACGTAATTTTTTTTGTCACTTTTTTTGGCTCATTGCACCTTAGGCACGCTAGTTAGCCCATTTGTATCAATTTCGGAAAAAACGAGACACATTATTTTTTGAGTTTTCCTAGGAAGGGCCTGTTCGGGCACACTTTAGGGCCCAATTCATAACTTCCAAAAAATTACGTAATTTTTTTTGTCACTTTTTTTTTGCTCATTGAACCTTAGGCACGCTAGTTAGCCCATTTGTATCAATTTCGGAAAAAATCGAGACACGTTATTTTTTGGATTTTCCTAGAAAGGGCCTGTTCGGGCACACTTTAGGGCCCAATTCATAACTTCCGAAAAATTTCGTAATTTTTTTTGTCACTTTTTTTTGCTCATTGAACCTTAGGCACGCTAGTTAGCCCATTTGTATCAATTTCGAAAAAAAAACCGAGACACATTAATTTAATTTCAAACCTTAATATCCAAAATCCAACAATAGTAATAATAAACACATACGAACGTCTACTACATCTCAGGATAATGGTAAGGAAGGCGTCTAGCTACACCCTTTTTCAGCTCCCAGGCTATCCTATATCTAAACGTCAAGGCATCGTTTCTAGACCACGTTTCATATTCGAGCACATCCGAGCGAGCTATGTAGTCCATGTACTTGAGGACGTAAATCCCGCAATCATGACTGTTATATTGCTTTGGTCGGTTTTCTATCGTCACGACCGTCCAAGGATCTATCATGGTTTTGCTCGTGATGGCTTCCCCCTTAAAATGTCAACACGCTAGTGGAATGATAGTAGTCTGCATCCAACAATAAAAAAGGTTATCAAGCCTATGTAACAAGAAGAATAGACTATGAGCGAAGGTCAAGATATAAACTAACCACCGCATTGATGTACGTGGAGTACATCTGCGCCAGCTGCTGACCAGGTCCGTCTTCCCTTAGGCTATCGTATATGTGACCACTTTATTCTCTGGATGAGAACTAATAGGAAGAAGTGGCTTGCATGAAGAGCAGGTAGCATGATTAGGTTCGCATCAGCTGCGTGACATTGATAGTCCTCGTTCAAGTAGGAAAGCACGTTTGCAGATGGTTGCCATTCACCCTTGCTTGTCCCTCGCTTCCTCCTCCATTCTGTGAACTCCTTCATGCTATTCACGATGAAGGGGATAACAAAAGAGGCATACATGTTGAGCTTCAAAGTTTGGCAGGGGTTATAATTTAGCTCTCTAACACGGAGCAGATCTATATAAGCGTCAATGAGAAAATTTGAAATATCTGTGTTCGGCGCCAACAGTCTTAGATCTGAGTGACCTAGGAATGAAGCAACAGGAAAGTCTGCTGTAGCGATTGGCTCATGCCCAAAGTAGTGCCGGTCGATCCAATCCCTTTTGGCCGGACTCAATGGCTTCGTCGGTTGTCCTTTATCCGACCGGATGCTTGGGCGCGATGCCTGGATTCCTACTTGGGTCACCTGAATCTGGGGCTGAGAGTCGTACGCGTCAGGAGGCAAGCGACTAGACGGCTCCCACACCTGACTCTGGGGCTGATAGTCGTACGCGTCAGGAGGGAAGCGAGTAGACGGCTCCCACACCTGACTCTGGGGCTGATAGTCGTACGCGTCAGGAGGGAAGCGAGTAGACGACTCCCACACCTGACTCTGGGGCTGATAGTCGTACGCGTCAGGAGGCAAGCGACTAGACGGCTCCCCTTGGTAACCCCGGTACGCAAGACTAAAGTTTTGAACTTCTTTGTACCTCTCAATGGACCTCTTGAGATTGTCAGGAGCCTGCGCGACAAACCAGTCAAACCCCTCCAGCTGCTTGAACACCTCAATGCCCTGGTCAACCTAAAAAACATGCATAGAAAATATGGCTAATCATTTCAGGCATGGTCGATAAGGTGCGCAAATAAAAATTGAAACAACACTAGCATGACTTACAATGTTCAATGCCCAGAACTGGTCATAGACCTCACGTGGCGCATACGATGTCTTCCTCGCCTGGGAAGGGCGATTCACCCTCGTGCGCGTCACCTTGAGAAACCATTGCAGGTACTCCTCAATGCTGATGCTGTCGGCCTTCAGCGATACAAGGCTATCATATGTTTCTTGCCAGGTATTCCACTGTTGCACCTCGTCGCTCAACAAATTCAAGGCATCAGGCACCTCGAAGTTCGGCCCTCGACCACTCCTGTATGGCCGCATGTCTACAGCGGGTTTTGGTATCCCTTGTAGACAGCCAGCTTGCCTCATAGCTCGATCGGGCATCTGAAACTCACATACTTCGAAGTGAATAAGCGGCACCCGAACCAAACCTGCCAGCACGTACGACACCGGAAGTTGCCAACACCACTCATCCAACCGATGCATCACCTTGCTATATGGCTGCCACGTCACCTGGGATGCATTGAGTATCTCTAGTTCCCCCCGATAGAACTTTAGATGGTGGTGAGGGTCTACCCGTCTCCTTCGGTTGGTCGTAGGCCCCCAGGCCCACACCCTAGGCCACGTCTCATCGGAATATTCCCGCGGTTGTGGACGACCCGTGGGTAGCCTCTCGTAAGACCAAACCTGTGAATGCAAACATTATATGGAATTAGTAATTAATGCCGAATATATTGACACGTCAACCAAGAAAATAAATGCTCATACCTGTAATAGAGTGAGGCAGGCGGCAATGGACTTGGCACCCTTTCTCGTAGCTTTGTGCAGTGCTCGATATAGGTGCGCAAGGACAGCTGAACCCCACGAATACGAGTATACCTCCTCAAGATCCTCCAAGAACACCATATACTTCGGATGCACCGTGTTTTTCGAATGCGTCGGAAGTAATATGGCTCCAATAATATACAGAAGGAATGCTTTCGTATACGTCACGAAATTGTGAGGAGTGTATTCATCCGGTAGCACGCCATACTGCTCTCTCAGCCATTTAAGTTTGATGCCGTTTGTTGTAAGAGCTTCCCTTGGAATTCCCAGGAAATACTGCCTAGCCATATTCGCTATGGATGCAGACGTTTTGCTCGAAGTAATGGGTCTGCCGTGACATGGGATTCCAAGTATAAATCCGACGTCCTCTAATGTAATAGTCATTTCACCAAACCGGAAGTGAAATGAGTTCGTCTCGCTCCTCCATCGTTCAACTAGAGCGGATATAAGGCAATCGTCGTGTCGAGACCAAATCCCAGGATCGGTGAACATAAATAAATTTTGACGGTGTAATAGTTGTATTTGTTCCTCGTTTAGTACCCACTCTTCGTGGTGACTTGTGCTTTGAATTGTTTCCAAAACACCCCTATCGACACCGTCAAATACGTGCCTCGCGACGTGGTCATCGTCATCGTATAGGATTGATGTATCATGAGGTCCGGCGTTGAAATCCATATATCTAAGAACAAAATATAATCGTAAACCAACTTAGTATCCATAATATTTACATTCCAAAACTATAAATGGATCTTTAACCTAGCTTACCAACGCATTAGCAATAGTAATTATCTCATTATTTCAATGTATTAAAACAATTCCTCACTTCCCACCACTCCGAACGCTTAATTACGCTAGTTCCCTAAAATTTAGCGCCAACGTGGTTATTTAGCAATATACCGCCTGATGGCCGCTACAGCCCCAACACCTCAAAACCGCTTTAAAACTACTTTTTAAATGTATTACATCAATTATATACCAAATATTTCCTTTATCAAATTTTAAAGGGGATGAGTTACCAAAACACCCCCAACTTAAGCAAAATACCCCCTGGCAGCTATCGACCCAACAAACATCTCAGAACAAGGGTAAAATAACTTTTCGGGTGTCTTACACTCCTATTATTTCCTCCAGTTGTGTTACAATGTTCAATTACCAAAATACCCCCGATGAGCGGCAAATTACCGAAATGCCCCCGGGGGTTCATTATCACCCTAACGCCCCAAACCAGCTTCAAAACAACCTTTCAGGTGTTTTACTTACATTTCTGGACTAGAAAGTCCTTTGAAAAACTTAACACCGTAAAATTACCAAAATACCCCTCTCGGGGTGGCAAATTACCAAAATGCCCCTGGCATCATAACTATCTCAAAAGTGCATTGAAATGCTATTTTATGCTTCCCGAATTCATTCTTGATCTAAAAAGTATTCTACGGACTTTTCGCCAAAAAATCCCGAACCGGTGTCCGGATCGAGCGCTTAAAAGCTCGTTCGGCCAAAAAATAGCTAACGACTTCGGAAGATGATGGAGAGTGGAAGAAAAGTGGAAGAAAGGGTTCGGGGAGGAGAGTTTATAAAGAGAAAAAAGCGAAGGAAAGAGAAGAAAGAAGACAGAAAAAAAATCCGTGAGTGACCACGTGGCATCACGGGAGGGGGAAGGGGGGGCCATGGGGAAGGGGGCATCACGGGGGGGGGGGGGGACACCACGTGGGGTGGGGGTGGGGGGACCGCAACACTTTGTTGCGGTTGGCATGCCAACCGCAACCACTGTGGGTGTTTGATAACCCCTTTTTTTTTTAGGTTTTTTTTTTTGGTGTTTGGTAACCCTTTTTATTTTGACTTTTTTTTTTTGGTGGTTTGCGGTGGCGGTGGTGGGGCGTAGCGGTGGTCGACGGTGGTGGTGGTGGTGGCCGACGGCCGGAGGTAGCTGCCGGCAGTCTCCGGCGGTGGTCGCCGGCGGCCGGAGGTGGCTGCCGGCAGTCACCGGCGGTGGTGGCCGGCGGCCGGAGGTAGCTGCCGGCCGTCTCCGGCGGTGGTCGCCGGCGGCCGGAGGTGGCTGCCGGCAGTCTCCGGCGGTGGTCGCCGGCGGCCGGAGATGGCTGCCGACAGTCTCCGGCGGTGGCTGCCGGCGGTCGCCGGCGGCCGGAGGTGGTTGTCGGCAGTCTCCGGCGGTGGTCGCCGGCGGCCGGAGGTGGCTGCCGGCGGCCGGCAGTCTCCGGCGGTGGTCGCCTGAGGTGGCTGCCGGCGGTGGGAGGGTGGTGGTGGTGGTCGAAAAAAAAAAACCAAAAGTGAAAAAAAAAACCAGTTTTTGGAGTTTTTTTTTTACTCTGCAGTTTAAAAACTGGTTTTTTAAATTGAAAAAAAAATGGTTACCAAACGCTCTTTTTTTTTCAGTTTTTAAAACTGAAAAAAAAAAGAGAAAAAAATTTTGTCAAACGGGGCCTTAGTTTTCTAGAATTCTGAATGCCTTCTTTTGCTATTTGTTTTATTTTTATGTATTTTTTACCATAGTTAGGCTTGTGCAAAGAAGCTTATTAGAGTGATGTGTTGCATTTCATGAATTTGCAGTTTTCACTTCTGATTGTTGCAGTTACCTACCAGAAATAAAGAGAGAGACCCCGCTGCAGTTCCGCTCTTGATTTCTTTCAAAATGTTTAAGAACACGTTCCAGTCTGGTTTCCTATCCATTTTATACAGCCTTGGGTACGTTATGTGTCTATTTTTTGTGTCGTTATCCTCAATTGAAGCTAGCACTCTATATATCCGACACATACAATTCTTGTACAGGATGTCTGATTTTCTGTCTTCCTGGGTTTTCTTAGGAGCAAGCCCTTGCAGATATGGGACAAGGAAGGTGGGTAGCTTTTATTTTATCAGCCTTTTGATATATTAATAGTTTCTTCTCACTGATTTGTGGTTGGTTCCCTAAGAACTGTTGATAACTTTTGTTCGCTTGAAAGGATATGCGTTGGCTCCTAGGTTACGGTTGCTCATTCTAGACTTTTAATGAGAGGTTCTTCAAGTTAGTTCTTTTAATAGAGTTTCATCTGCTTCAAAACTCTCATGCTAGAAATTCGATTTTCAGGCCGAGTCGGTTAGTTTTAGAAATCGTCTTCTTGGTGAAGAGAAGTAAGCTCAACAGTGTTGCATATTCGGTCTATGTTAATTGGAAACTGGAAGTTTGTATGTGTTAGCTTGAAGACTTGATTTATGTGGACTCTCCCTATCTAACTCAGTTTTTTCTCTGTTTTTTAACACTTGTGAAGCACTGTAGTGAGATTGAGAGACTTGCATTTTCCTCTATAGTAGTATTTTACTATGGATTAGTAACATCTGTCACGTGCATCCCTTAGGCCAGCAACACCTGCGACAAGTTTGTGTTGCTACTCAAGATATCTTTGACCCTTAAGTTTATTGTCTTCATGAATGAGTCTCTTTGAGGTGTCTAGTTCTCCATCTCTCGGTCGCAACGTTCATTCTTGTGATATTTGCTTTTGGTCCATTTATGAGTCAAAGTTTACATTCATAAATGGATCCAATATTAAACGATGCTCAAAAACCCCTGAAGGTGGAATTTTTTGCTGAAACTAGGCCGCTTCTAGAACTTCCTAAGATTAAATCAAACTTGGGTATCTTAGTTTGTTTAGGGCCTGCAACCTGCAACAAGCCTGGGCTGGGTTTTGCTTGTTAAAAGATCCATTAGGTTTTATACGCTTGTTGAACGACGAATCAATCTTACTCGACCCATTTTTGAACTTGAGTTCAGCTCAAATAACACTCATTTGTGCTCATTTACTTGAGAAGCTTGACTTTTCAGAGCTTTTTTTATCAAGTAATCAGTTAAGCTGAAGCTTTGAGTATAAGGTCACTCATTTGACAAGCTGAGCTTGCTCTGCTTGTTTCTGAATTCTAGTTGAGCTTGATTTTGAATGAAATCTCAGCTTGGATTGGCTCGAGTTAACTCGTTAGCTCTAGTTTCTAATTCACTTCTTTTTATACCAGCTGGCATGGACATGGAAGCATGCTAATAGGAAACAGTAAGCTGGCCACTTTTGGTTACTGTGATGCCCTTTTACTATAACACTTAGTTGCAGAAAGCCTAGCACCTAGAATTCGAGCTTCATTCTGAATGAAATCTCCACTTGGATTGCCTCGGGTTAACTTGTTGGCTCTAGTTCCGAACTCACTTCTTGTTATACCAGCTGGCATGAACATGGAAGCATGCTAAACAGTAAGCTGGTCACTTTTGGTTATTGTGATGTCCTTTTGTATGACACTTAGTTTCACAAAGCCTAGCTCCTAGAAGAATATCAGGTTTGGAGTGGCTCGAAAAATAGATGTTTTGATACTTAGTTAAGTAAGCATAGTTGTCATATCGGGATATTTATCGTGTTGTATTGTCATTTTTCTGTATGATACTGTTTATCACAAGATACAGTTGAATTTTCCAAAAGCATTATAAGTGGCAGTTGGACATATGACAGTCATAAAACATCAGAAACTTTAGTTGCAGGAAACTCCTAATAAGATGACGTTTCTCTCTTGGAAACTCGCTTTTGCGATCCCAAGTTAGGAGCTCCATGGGATCTCGTCCCAAGCTAATATGGGAACTCAACCCCGTTAGCTGTATAGAGATGCATGGAACAAGTGAGAGAATACCTCAAAATCAAGTCCTTTTTAACTCAATTCCTTGTTTCTCTCCTCCTTCAAGTCCTTAAAGTCCCCTTGTCCGTCTCCTTGTCTGTTGTTGTTGGCTGTGTAAACTATACTAAATAAATAATAATACTCTTTACGCATTTATTTATTCAAGCCGCTCCCAACCTTAGATCTTCTTGGTACTCCCGCCCCCGTTCCCGCCCCCGCTTTGTGCAACTAAGGAAACCAAAAGCATATGAAAACCTATCAGTAAAAGACATTATATTACAATATCTCAAACCGAACAAAATATGCATTTGTTGTCAAACTAAGGGTGATAGAAGAGTAATAAAGAGGAGAATTTAAGCTAAAAGTGTAAGTGAAAGACAAAAACGAGAAATAAAAACTTACATGAAGTTATTATTAAAAAACAAATCTTCCGTTCATTAGTTAGTGGTGAGTGTCCAATACCTACATAAAAGAAGTCATACAAAAAACAAAAAATAAGGCAGGGTAAGATATCAAGTCCGGGGACAAAGAACACAATGAGAAAACAAAGAGGAAAGATTTTGATAGAGTAGAACTTGAGATCAAGCTTTGAACTGACAAACTTTGAATATTTTATGAAGGCAAAGATTGTCAGAGGAATTGAACGACTTCGCCAACTTAGCTTGGAAGAAAGCCCGTAGATCGGTGAGGAAGAGGAGGAGAGGGGCCCCGGGGGGGGGGGTGTATTTTGGAGGTCGTGCGATCATTTCAGAGGGAGAAAGTCTGCAAAGAACCCAGGAAAAATCCCTTTTTGAAAATCCGGTTCTCTCAAGCCCGACCCGCTCTTGATACAATATAGAGATACAAGACATATATAGGACGATGCGGGTGCAATACCGGTACATGTTCTATACGCTAACAGATACCGTGTGCATGGTGTATCATCTCGTACCCAATGATACATGTCACGTATTGTATGATACCATTAGCCAAGATATTATTAGCTATGAATGTTAGTAACTAATTTTATCTGCTTATGAATTTGTTATTACAGTATATGACATTTTGTAACTAGATATTTTTCCGACAAAGTTAAACTGCCTAAAGATGTAATCTTAAATAGTGCCAAAAAGCTGGAACCAGCTGGGGAATAAAAAGTACTTATTGATGATAAAATGCCTTACTTGGCCATACTATAATGCCACAACCTGTTAAAGATTGCCAAGGCAGAATATATACCCACTTCCATGTGCTCTGCCTTCCCCTTTGCTTCATACTCAAACACGTTACTTCCACAAATATCAGAAGCAGCAGTTCGGCTTTCTGATCTGTTTTATCTTCCTCTTTGACACCCTGCCTCCACTAATGACGGCCCATGAAAGAAACATCTTTAGTGACAAATGAATCTGCAGCTACTTGTGTTTAAGCTCCTAGCGTACCTGGAACCGCGCTCCGAAAGACTCCCATGTTGGGAATGCTAACTCGAACAAATCATGAATTATGCTACAACATATTACAAATACTTACATGTTTGTAGCAAGAAACAGTATTTGGTTTTTCTGTCTCTGTCTTTCACCTGGCCGCGGGGGGGGGGGGGGGGGGCGGCCTTGGGGATGGAATACGGGCCATTCTTTCTTATTTATCGTTCTTTGAGTTTGGGGCTTGTTTATGGATATAGAGCATTGGCACTTCCATCAGACGGTCCTTTGTTGTCTGGCTGAGTCCAATGCTGCAAATTTTGTAGAACACAACTATGCAAAGTCACTCGCTTTGTCTTATGTCTCTTGCAGTTGTCAATGGTCAGGTCAAACGCATGCAAGATGATGACATACAGTCCAATGTCCTTGAAATAGTGGGATCAAATGTGCAGTCAACATACATTACTTGTCCAGCAGACCCAGCTGCAACATTGGGTATAAAGCTGCCATTTTTGGTTATGATTGTGAAGAATGTAAAGAAGTACTTCACATTTGAGATCCAAGTGCTGGATGATAAGAATGTCAGACGGCGCTTCCGAGCTTCTAATTATCAAGTCTGTAAGTCTTTCAAATTGTAGATTGCTGATCCTTAATATGTTATCCCCTCAACTTCCCATGCTGCCCCCAAACTCCCACCCACCCCCCCACCCCCGTGCGGCCACACAAAAAAAAAAACCCCCACCCCCACCCAACCCAACCCAAAAAAATATCTAAAGTATAATTTTTGTAACTAACCTGTCTTTAGTTAGATGTCAGTATTGTCGCATTTGCACCCAGACTGAGTCGTCATATAAACGAAGGGGGCCAATTTGCATGATAAGTTGATAAAGTTGTTACATTGGTAGCTTGTGATGAGAAGAGTACTTGTTTAGCAACCTCATTTTAATTTGCTTGTTAGAGTATCTTTTTTTGTTCTTTTTTTCCTAGACATTGGCTGAGTGGGCTACAGAGGACCATAATGTGGGGCAAATTTAGATACCTCCCTTGAGGTTTGGTAGTCATGCACTCACTCAATTTAGACGGGGGCATTGTTTACTCAATCAAATCCTAGTAGAGTTAGGACCACTGCTTTTAGCAGATGTAGCAGGGGTATCTTGTCTCTGCCACAAAAAGAAAGGAAAATAATATTAGGTTTCTTCCTTTTGTGTTTACAATGGGCCGGGAACAGTAAGCCTTTTGACAAGGGAAGAGACATTATGTTCCTTGCTAGTTATTTTAAAAAGAACTCTCTCTCACACACACACTCACACGCGCACGCGCCTGTGAGGGTGCATGCACGCAGAGCTATCACTACTGTCTATCCCCCATTACACTCCACACGCACAGATAGTGACATAGACTATGTGGGTAGTCATATATAGATACGTTTTTTTGCCATATCATGGACTATGTGCAGAAATTTTTTATTGACGAAATATACCAACAGCACTACCCAAATCACTGTCTCTGACCTTTTAACTCAAAAGGTATAAGCGGACGACCATGTCTGAAATTGGGTGATAGTCATTAAATTCTGTGAGACCTTACACCTAATTTTAGCATTATTTCAAAATCCATCATTGACTCCACCACAAATGCACAATCACCACTTACTGCCTTCCCCGTATTTTCACGTTGAAGCCCCAAATTTTAGATCAATTTATGTGGATTACAACATTGTACGCGTGCAGGAAAGTAAATAACTATAAAGCATTAGACATTTGGTTCTGCAGATATCGCTCTAATAATGGAAATTAGTTCTATATGCATCAGATGTTGATAGTACACATATGCCAATATATCTGTGTAAGCAGAAAGAGGGAGAAGGGAAGGGGGGGGGGGGGGTGCATGGGCTGCCATACCACCATGATATAATCTTTGGAAGAGAATGAGCGGGAGAACTTTACCACGATGTGAGAGAAGGAATGCGGCCACCTTGGATGCATTATATAGGCATTAGACAAAATGGAGAGAGAGCTATGGATTGCCCAAACATTCCAAAGTGCTCCGTTTATAGCACTTAGAAATTGATTCAGGCTGGAAAGGCATGCTGGTTGCCAGGCGGTGCTTGTTTTGAGAATGGCATCAGTTTTTGAGATCTGGGAATGTAAGACGACAGACTATTTGAGGTGTTGACAAGAAATAAGGGCGTATCTTCTTCTTGTATTTTGCTAAAACCAAGAAATAAGAAATCTTGTTACCAAACTTCACCAATGCATCCTACGCTTGGGATGGAGATTGCAAAGGAAGAGGTACATATATGTGTGTGTGTGTGTGTGTATCTCCATACATTCATGTTTTTCATATCCATGGGAGTAATGGGTGGTGGCGGTGTTAGAGACTTAGAGCTGGATTATTGGGGTGCTGGCTGTTGCAGTTGCTGATAGGTGTTGCTGTTTATTAGGGGGCTGGTGAGAGGCACAGAGAGAAGAGAAAACTTTTTCTGTTGCATATCACATGTGACATGCACGTCACACTTCGTCAGCACTGTTTTGAGAATTTTAGTTGTTATCTGGGTAAGAATAGGTTTTCACCTAATTTTTGTTTCCCAATGTACAAATTGACCAGTTCATCCAGTATTAATAAGACCCATAGTAGTGATGAAGGCCAGTCCTCTATGGGTTTTAAGAATTGCCCTTTTAAAGTTTTTACAATTGATAGCTGAGAGCATTCGTATTCGCCTTTGCGGTGCACTTAAAGCTTGAACTATGATCAGACTGTTGTCCTCCCATCTCAACTTCTTTGGATAATGTGAGCCTGATCCACCAACGACAGCAAAATAATATCTACATTGATTAGACATCAAGAAAGACTATAGATGAAATATTAGCACTTCTTTCATCCTCACCCGCAGTTTTTTCCTCCTTGATTCAAATCAACAAAATGTTCATCATATGCTTGCATTTGCATCATGCACACGTTTAGCATTGCAATTCAATTCGTCTCATTTGGTGAATGGGTGCGCCAAAGCACACTCTTGTACGTAAACCCACGCACTAAAGAATTTTTTCTTTTCAATAAAGAAAAATGTTACATTATGTTCAGGACCTTTTTCTTTTTAGAAGAAACTTACATGTAATTCGTCGTGTCTTGATTCTAACGGGAAAAAGGCAGGTTCCATTAACTTCATGTGCTACAGAATAATGTCTCCAACGCCCACCTAACTTGACTCCCCGTTGCCATTGTGTACTTGTGCCGTTGTTACTAAACTTATGACATCTGTTTGGCTCTTGACATAACTTTTTGTTGATGCTTGTGCCCACGATGGAGTGATTATATGTTGTTCATTGTTCAAATATTAGTGTTGCAACTAAAGGATCACTTTTCCTTCCAGGCTGTGACACGAGTGAAGCCGTTCATCTGCACAATGCCATTCAGGTTGGATGAGGGATGGAATCAAATTCAACTGAACCTTGCTGATTATACCAGGCGAGCATACGGTACGAACTATGTCGAGACATTGCGAGTTCAAGTTCATGCAAACTGCCGTCTGAGAAGGATATATTTTGCTGATCGCCTTTATTCGGAGGAGGAACTTCCTCCAGAATTCAAACTGTACCTCCCAATGCTGGTAAGCTTATAGTCACATTGGCTGCACAAAAATCAGGAGTATTGAGTTTTTATTGCCTTTGGGTCTTTGACTCAGGTGCATTTGTGGTGTTTGAATTGCAGAAAGCATGATGCTTTTGCTGAAATAGACAATCAAGTTACTGGAGTTGAGTTAGCCCTCCAGGCAAGGCAAGCGTTTATCTGCCTTCAAGGTCATTATTGAAGTTTATGCAGAGTTGAAATTCTTAGATAATATCGGTTGGGGAGATCGACGTTGTTGTATTATGCTAAATGCCGTTGTTCTATGGCATCTATCGGATTGATGAACCTATGGAATCTGGGACTCTTTCCAGCCAGAGCTCAGGGAGAAATTTTGACAAGTTTTTGGATATTTTGCTTTTATATCTGTAAGTTGTTTAGATTGCTGCCCCATTGCTTGTTTTAGTACGGTGTTGCTTATCTTGCCAGAACTGTGGCCGTGGAAAGGGTCAGAGGAACGAGAGGAAGAAAAACCCGGTGAAATTATGAGGTGACACTGGACCTCTCCACCCTTTCAAATCTAGATCTATTTTTATCCCCAAGTTCATTCATATTCTGAGAAGAATGTTGTTTCTGTGCTTGCGCATTGCTGCTTTGCAAATGTCTTGTGTGCTTTGGCATTTGGATTGCCCTTGAAACCACATTTCTCCTCCTTACTTGGTAGGATGCGCAGGAATCTTTACAATATACAGATTTGCAGGAATTTTACTATCAAGCGTTTGACTTTTTTTTCTACAAAAGCTAAGAGAAGAAAAAGTTCATTTTCTTCAAAGTCTTTGGGTGTAACTTTCTCTTAACTTTGTGAGGTGAAGTTTCTCGGGGAAAAGCCATCAATTATCGTGCTAAACATGTGAAAACACTCCCAAATAATTTACTTATTTTATTTTTTTTGGCAATTTGGCTACGTTGGTTATGCTTTAGTTGTTTGCGTTCGGCTGAGATGCTGCATTTGTTGAAATTTTGTTGTCAAAATCGCCATTTTCTTTTTTCAAGACTCCATTCTACTCATCAAAACCTATGTGGAAAAAATATTTTCACCATCTTATTCACTTTTTTACTCGAAAGATTTTTCTTGAGTGCTATCCAAGAGAAATGTATCTGTCATATAATCATATTGAAAAAGTTTATCCCAAACAAGATTTTTGGCTATTCTAATATTCTGAAAAAATTGATGTTTCTGCTTTCTTTCGATACCAGATGCTTTTAAAATACAATTCTTTCTTTTCTTTTATAACAAGAAATTATTAACCTGGCTGAAATTAGTATTTAAACGATAGTGACATATGAAAAAGCATTCCTAGGAGGCAAAAACAAAAGCAAAACAAAAACCATTGGATAGGAATAGTAACAACGCATAAGTATTGTATAGTCCCGACTATCTAGAACCGTTAGATATATATTGTATAATAATTATTTGTCTCTCTTAAACCTTTTTTCTATCGTATTGTCGTATTTGAGTTGAATTATAAAATAACTCTTTACTTTCCTTAACCTTTGGGATCTTTGCTCTTAAATCAATCAATCAATCAATAATGTTTGATAAGTGATAAATTCAATATCTTGTGATCATCTCAGTAGTCATCATGAGAAGGAGAATAAAAAGGAAGAAAAAGAAACAAAACTTGTAAATGGGTGGTAACGAGGAAGAGAGTGGACACCTTATTTATAATCCGGCGGACTGTGGGGCTCCCCCTCTCTCTTTCAACCTTTTGGAAGCGCATAGACAGAGTCCGACTTGAACCTTTTCATTCCCATTCATTCATTCATTTGGTGCCTCCCAGGGGTGAGCACAGTTCGATTAGTTTGGAAGCTGAATATCAAATCGAATCGAACAATCTCAATCTAAAAAAAAAAAATCAAACCGTGGTTGAACGGTTTGGTTTCAACGGTTCGATTTCTGTGAATCGGACGGATTGAAAGGTTCGGTTTGGGCCAAACTCAATTTTGGATAAATTTTTGCCCAAAAATTAATAACTTATTCATACTAATAAGCTCAAAAAACTGAATTTTTTATCATAATTATTAACACTTAGTAAAATGTAGGCGACAAATGAAAAATGTGTGTTACGTTAATAGACTTAGGGTTTATCCCATTTTATATGAGTGGTTAGATAACTATGATTAATAAAAAAATAACTAGGATTAGGTAAAAATATAAATATGTTATATTATTATATTATATACTGTTGATTCGGTTTATGCTGTTTCAAAAAAATCGAACTGAACCGAATGTTCGGTTTGGGAAAAAGAAATCAAACCGTTTGCTTTTTAGATCGTTTTGAAAATACATGAATTGGTTGTTCGGTTCGATCGATTTTAACAATTTAAATGCTCACCCCTAATGTTTTCCATTTTCTATTGGGCTCGCGCCACGTGTCAGGCCTCTGACCCGTGCGTTTTCCACGTTTAAATTTGGCAAAATCTCTGTGATACGCAGAGCTTAAAAAATTCTGCCTGCCCTGCCTGATCGGAAAGACCCTTCTACCCTCTGGGGCAAGCCGTCACTCACTAAAAGACAAGTATGGAATAGCAGGGGCAGTTTCCGGATTTTCGGCGATGCTCTTCACTTGGTCCTCGATCGACTTTGGTTTTAACACGTGGCGCAGGCTCTACCATATGATACTGAACCTGCCAGGTGGACCAATGGGAGGCCTGTTTTAGATGGTGAAGTGTCAACCACTAATCTCAACATTAACTCTCAGCCACAAACTCAAACGTTGTATACTAATTGACTGACCCTCTCTCTCTCTCTCTCTCTCTCTTCTGTCGTCCTCTTCCCCAAAACCCAAAGCACACTGTTTGTGCTTCATCTTAAAGAAACCCATCTAGCTTTTGAGCCATTCACTTGTTTGCCTTCATCTGGGGTCGAGTCTTTCTAGAGAATCTGAAACTGGGTGTTCTTTGTAGCTTCAGTAGAGAAGAACCATCAAAGCTTTTGAGCTGTTTGAATCATCAGTTTTGGTCATCTGGGTTGACTTCTTTCGGTGAATCTGGTGATCTTCATTTCTCTGTTTTACTAATCAAGGGTGAGTTTTTCCTATTGATCTTTCATATTATCTTGAACTTGATGAGGCTTATGCGGCTGATTTTCATTCGTTGTGTTTTTATTATAGTTGATTTTGACAAAGGGTGATATCTTATCTTGCTACGTGCTCAATTTCTTTGCGTTTTTGCATGCGGATGCCTAAGGATTTAGTTGCTGCTTCTTTTTGAGCCCTTCTCAACTAAGAACTTTACAAAACATCTATGCAGTGTAAAGGACATTACATGTCTTTTGTCCTTTTCCAGATCTATTTTTTTTTATAGATTGTATCTGATTCTTAATTCAATTTTTATCGTACCTGTGGTTGTTTCTGTTCTTGAAATATGCATACCTTAGTACCTTCTGTTTTTGTGATAGTTTCTCAAGATTTTTTCTGATATATGGTAACTATGGAATTGCTCTGGGTCTTATTTGTTTGAACTCGTTTCTGGGATCTCCCTTGCTGATGTCTTTTCTTCTTTGGTCGCCTAACCAGTTTTAAAGTACAGAGTTTGGTAGAGTTTTGATCTTCTAAATGATTTTTGAAGCATCATCCTCATCTTTTTGGATTGTTGAACTATACAATCTACTGGCAATCCCAACTCATGTCTTTGTGTGGTGTGTGTTGCGCCTATATGAGCGAGTAGCACACTTTTTCTGTTGTATATGTTGGAAACTGGACTTAAAACTGTGATTTTTTCTTATAAATGCAGGAAATTTGTTCCGATTGCTCTAATGGAGTGGTATTTTGGCAGTGATAGTGATGATCTTGTGGTTCCCAAGGACCAGGAACCATTAGACAGACTTCCGTCACCAGATAGTTGGTCACAGTGGGGAATTACAACATCAGGAAGCTCAGTATCGAAGAAAAATTTTAGTGGGAAAAGATTTTATGATGAAGTTGGCATGGACACTGCTGACTATGAGAGAGAGCATTCTAGTAATTCGAGCATGAGCCTTGGATTAGGCAATGGCCCGCTTCAATGGAACACATTTTCACATGAGCAGCAAGATTACCAGCTCAATGACCTTGCCAGGAGCGATCAGATGGATGACATTTTCTTGTACAAGCGTAACCCTTGGGATTAAGATACTTGATTTAATGCGTGTAGGAAAACATAAAATTTGTTAATGTTTTTTTTGGCTTGTCATTTTAGTCGAATTTTTGTTTGGATGTGCCAGAATTGAATGCTCCGTAGTGTCCAGTGTACATTTTCTTAATCACTGAAAAGCAGCCAGAGTGCCCATTTGATAGCCCTTTCAAGTGGTTTCATTTATTAAAAATCGTAAGCTGTTGAATGTGATCAAATGCGGTTATGGCTACCTTTTCCTTCTTCTGTTGCATTTTGGACAACCCCTTTTTGTCCTAAATGGTATCTAGAACACGATGGAGTTTTTCAGTTCTCATGGGACATCTTAGTGCGAAATGATTATATTTCTGAAGAGATAGCTCTTGTATTAATCAACATTTATAACTCCCTGCCTTTCTACTTATGCAGGAGTTCTTTACTCGAAGAAGATATGACGAGCACTGATAATCTTCATG
The DNA here is from genome assembly GCA_033070095.1 of Escallonia herrerae. Classification (NCBI taxonomy): domain Eukaryota; kingdom Viridiplantae; phylum Streptophyta; class Magnoliopsida; order Escalloniales; family Escalloniaceae; genus Escallonia; species Escallonia herrerae. Next base: position 19,156 of record JAVXUP010000704.1, read on the forward strand.
GATCATCTACCTATTCCCTCAAATCGAATTACAACATGACGTCATCTGATAATCTTTTGGCGGACATGATGTTAGACTCACAGTATATGCCAAGCTATACATACGGCAAGGGTAGCTCGAAACATCTGAAAACACGTGAGTTTTCTCCATCGCAGGAGTGGGACAATGAGGAAGATGCTACTTGTTCCCCGTCCATAGAGGTGAGGACAATTTTCTTGTTGAATAGGGAATTACATTTGGTCTTGGCAGCAGTGTTCTATTAAACCTCAACCAAATAAAATAAATGCCCTTGGAACAATCAACAAGTCTGGTTTTAAGGTTATGCAAGCACCTTGTTTAGACGAATAAATGTAATTGTCTTAACCTGATTTTGTATGGCTTGTGAGGATGTGTTGTGTTGTGTGTGTCTGTGTGTTCTTTTGCTTGGCGGGCAGCAAGTTTAATGTTTTGGCCTGCTTAATACATGGAAAGTTAGAATGACTTTCTACTAAAAAAAGGTCTAAAGAGGGAAAGTAGAGATTCAAGAATTCTGTTATTTCAGAGACCTGGAGAACTTGATAGATTCTTGGGGTCCATTACGTTATTCTTGATTAATGTGTCTTTAGTAAGTAAGAAATTAGAGAGAAGTTATTTTAAATTCTAGTACTTTTCCTCTTAGAATTGGTGCTAAATGTCTCTCTCCTATCTTGGCAGGATTGCATGAATTCTATGGATGTGGAAACATCAATAGAAGAGTCCGTGTTGAAAAATCTTGAAAGGGTGACGGCAAAGGTATTAGTAGGAAAAAAAGTAATTCTTTGACACTTTGTGTCATCATTGAGGGTGCTTACAGATGCTTACAGATTTCTTTTCATTTTGGTGAGATCAGTTGACTAAGAACACAAGAACTTGCTTTCGGGATGCTTTGTATCGTCTTGCGGAGAACTCGAAACAACAAACAGCAAACCTGAACCGAAATGGGGCCTACCTCTTGGATCATCCAGTGATGTTTGATGGTGAAATATTAAGGTACATACAATATTACGGTAGAAATTTTTTTCTCATTTAAGAGGACTTTCATCCTGAGAAAAGTTGGGTTAATGAGTAAATAAAGGTGGTGAGGACCAAGATGTGAAAGTGGGAAGCAGTTTAGTCATGTCTTGAATTTTTGGATCAGCCTGGATCCTTTTGGTTTTTACCTCCACTTTTCAGCCTGGAACTATGCTTTGCTTCCATTATCTTCAACCAGGGTGCGTAGTTCATGTTGGAGCTTGGCCTTTTATTCAGAAGTCATAGTTTGGTATTGGAGAATTCTTCATGAAGTCCATCTTAGCCTACGTTTCTTAGGTCCCTGACTCATCTTCAAAGTTCATCTATTAGCATTTTATAAACTTGAAAGGTGACATGTTCTACAAGAAAAAATTAACTGAGGTGGTATTTGGTGGATCTTCCGCAAGTAGAGTCCTCTTTCGGCTTAAGTATCAATCTGATGATGCTCTTTCAAATAAATTCACATAAAAACTTTGAAAAGTTACAGTTTCAAAGTTTTGAACCCAAGTGCTGTCATATATGTACTTTTCGAAACATCGCTGATGGAGTCTTGATGTTGGGAAAATACTTCTATTTTATACAGGTCAGAGAAAACAGCTGCCAGGGAATCAAAGACCAATGCCATTGACAGAACAATTGCCCATCTTATGTTCAATGAGATGGACTTCAGAGCACAGGATCTACCCCAGGAAGCTTTTGAAACAACAGGTCTGTTTAACGGCATATTGAAAAGTTGCGCATCATCTCTTTTGCCCTCGTCTCACATTTATAGCAGGTGATGCAGAAGTTCCGATCTTTGGCCAAGAACACGTACCCCAAAGAACAACCTACGTGCAAGTCTGAGGTGCAGTCGATCGCACCATGACAATGGTATGCGAAGGGAGGTGATGTCCATCAAACTAATTCTGACATCCAAGAGGAGGAGTACACACAGAGGAAGATGTGTGTGAAACTTGTTTTTGAGTGATGTGAATTTGTCAATGTATATATTTATAGGCACTTCCTAGTAACTGTGGATGCAGTACTTTTAACATTATGTATCCCTCTGTTTTGATTTGTAGTCTAAATGAGTTGTAAGTTTAATTATTGTAAGAAAGTTCGCAGCTTAGCTGATTTTAATTTGCATTTCCGGCCTTCCCAGTTGGGATTCTTCACAATTTTCACTTTGTAATAACAGCATCTCTATTACCATCCGTCTTGTCAACTGGGACTAAAGAACTAGTACATCTGTTCCACCTTTGTTAAGCAAGTGAAGTTGATGTGATTTGCAAACCACATGGAATAGTGATTATTGAGAACACGAAATATTCTCTCTTTATTAGTTAATCTTTTCTAAAACCAGCCTAATGGTTGTCCAAAGAAAAACGTTAGGATGGTTTTTCCATCTACAATTTTGTCTAAAATGAAAATTTAGTAGTTAAGTTTGTTTAACACAGTTAATTAATACGCATGAAAGAGATTTAGAGGTCGTTTGACAAAACAGTAATTTAAATATTGAAAAAGTTAAGCGCTGTATTCTTAAAACTGAAAACTTTAAGCGACTAAATTTTTATCGAAAAATAAGTTAATATATTTAGTAAATCAAAAGTAAATGTTCAAAAATTGTTTATATACAAATTTATCTAGGCAGTGTGTATTTGAAACCTATTTTAGTTTTTCGTTTTTATTTTTAAAAAAAATTCTGAGTTTTTTTTTTACGAACCTGATGGATTGTTTAATACAATTTTACATAATTGGTTATTACTTTTTTCCCTATTTTTCCTCTCTTCTTTTTTTTTTCATTTTTCAATACTTTAGATTTTCTTTTAAACTCGTATGTTCAACAATCAGAACTGCTCCACCACGACCAAAACATCTCCTCTGCCACCGATCCAATTACTTTTATGGCAGTAACACACTAGCTTGCCAATTAGGGTTTTCATTAGACTTTGATTGGTTTTGGAATTTACCTGCATAAATCGAAGATAGTAGGGCTAATCAATGGGTGATATCTTTGGGTGGTGTTTGTTTTAGGGACAATAGTAATCAGTATGACGGTGATTTTGGATTTAGAGGGGTGGTGGTACCGCAGTACTGGTGTTAGATGTTTGGTGTTCGATCGGTAGTATTGGTCAGTGGTTGTTGTTATCAGTGGCTGTGGGGGTTGGAGGTGTTTGTGGCCGTTGGTCACTGGTGGTGGTGGCGACTGGCAGCGGCTATGGTGGTTGACAGTGTTGACAAGTTTGGTGCTCGAGTGCGTTAATCAGTGGTGGTAGCATATCGACGATCAGTAACTGTGGTGGTTGACATTGTTTGTAGTTTGGTGTTCGGGAGTGTTGGTAATCGATGGTGGTGGTTGCGTCGGTCAATGGTTATGGTAGTTGGTAATATTTGTGGTTTAGTGTTCTTGGGTGATATGTATTGGTGATGAAGATTTGAAGGGAAGAAAAGACATAAAATGCTTCAAACAAAAGTTGAAAGGTGTATCATATATCATTAAAAAAAAACTAAAAACTCCATAAAAATGAAGTTCTAAAAAACAGCCTTATCTAGAAAACTGGTTAATAAAATTGTTTGTCATATGGCAATACTTTTTTCAGTTTTCAAAACTGATAACAAAAATTATGTCAAATGCCACCTAATATCTGAATCCACTTAGTATATACAGTTAATGATGTGAAGTGTACGATAAAGAAAAGAGTAAAATGAAACATCATGAATGTTACCCCAAGACCGTGACAGGGAAGTTACTATGCTGAAAATTCATGAATTTGATCATTGAATTAACGCATTAAATAAATATTACGAATGGAGTTATATAGGAAGTAAAAAAAATAATTATCATGTATTGGTCTTAGAAAATAATATATTAGCATCTAAATATACCACCCGTTCTTGAGTTCCCGAACCTTTGCATTTACGACTCTTGCTTTTAGCATTACTTATGAACTAGTTTCTTTTGACATCAAATTTTAAAAGATTGCCTTTTGGCATGCCTGTGCCGGCCACAGTGCCTCCTTGGCTCGGAACGACAAACAAGGAGAAAAGAAGAAAGTAGTCTCTAACATTGTAGCATGAGAAGTTGCTCGAAGATTCTAACAAAGGAAGGTTTTAGATAGTCAATCGCCTTGGAGGCTCAGGCACAAAGGTGATCGAGTAGGCACTAGGCGGCTACATATGCAATTGACTAGGCACTATTCAAATGCCTATCCGAATGATTAGGTGCAAAGTGAATGATGGGATAGCCTCGACGAAAACGACAAGTACTTTTTTGCTGTGATGTAGCTCGTCCTGTTCTACAGACGAAAAATATGCCTTGACAAGATTTGAACTTGAAGATCTATACTTTGGGTAGCATCGGATAGCCCTTCTCTAATAACTCGAAGAATTTGTTTGCTCATATCCTTTCTAATCTTTTGGGTTTCGGTAAAAAATAGCAACAAATTACTTTCTTCCAGTTCATCTTAATACTAAAGAATTGCTAGCTCAGGACTGACATTTTTGTTTTTCCTGATTCATTAAACAAAACTCTAGGCAATAATGTAAAGCTCCGTAGCCTTATGGCTAAGTGGTGTTTTATTTGTGTTGTTCTCTGAGCACGACAATTCAGCAGCTTTTGTCTTAAGCTCAATGATTAGCTTGTTTTACGGGACTGAGTTGTATCCAGGTGTCAATGGATTGGACTCCTCCATTTGATCCAGCTATTTTGGGACCTCGAGCGTACGCATCAAGTTATAGGCCTGCATAGGGCTGGGTGGCGAGCTTGGGAGCTTTGCCTATAATTGGTTGTGTATATGTGTGACTTACAACCAACTACATTCCTCTCTCACTTTTTTTTTTGGGGGGGGGGGGGGGGAATTGCCTTAATGCAGTCGAAGTTAATCTTATTCCAATAAACTAAAACGGTTATTTAACAAAAAAAACACTTCCCTTATGGTACATAACTTTTTCTAGAAGAATTGGATTGGAGCGCCATCTTTCATCCAGGAAAGCTAACTAAAGGAGTATAAAAATATGTAAAGATTAGTGTAGACGCAAAAAAAAAAAAATTACCAGTCAATGGTAAGTTTTTTTTTTTACGACCAGTCAAATATTCAACGCTGTGGAAAATGCGGGCCTGGATGCTGACCTGGAGTCGAACAAGATAACGAGCTCGAAGTCAAAGACAGGTTGGAAGGCCTAGTTCAAATAAAATATTTGGCCAAACCCATGATTTTGTTACCAGAAAGTTCAAATAAGTCAAGTTTGACCAAAAAATAATTAAATGGAAATAAATCCATTTAATTAACTAAGATTGAATTAAGGGGGACAAAAATCCCTTTAATTAAAAGACAAAGTCCCAAAATCATGAATTTTTAAATTTAACCCCACCTATTTGCCTATAAATAGAGGGCTTCGGGTATGGAAGAAGGACACACAGGGTCTCCGTGATTAAAGCTTAAGCTCTATCGAAAAGCCATCGTCTCTCAAGTTGTGCTTCATTTGAAGAACAATACGCACTAACGCAGTGCCGTTCTTCATTCGAGCACTTCCAAGTCACGAAGAACGGTTTCTCTTTCGCCCCAAATCGAAGAAGAATTCGCTTTCAACATCAGTGATTTTACAAGTCAAGGATCGCCATACTCGTTCGGGATAAAGCTTCGAAGCCCTCGAGCAAGTGCTATTTCGACGATTTTCCAACCGTGAAGATTGAAGAAGCCAAAATTCACGTTTCAAGATCAAGTTATTTCAGCCCTTGGTTCGTGACCAAACCGGAGATCGAATAAAAGGATTTACATTTTATTGTGTAAAAATCACAGAGTGGTGAAACCTATAATTAAATCTGATAAATTAAATTTTTGTGCAATTATTTCTTGTCTTGCAGATTTAGACACGAAAATTGTGTGTACAAATTTCTGGCACGCCCAGTAAGACCACTCTGCCTCTCATCTCTTACTCCATAAGAAGATAATCAAAGCCTACACTACACGTCCATGGCGTCAAATACTTCCGAGCATTATTTTACTTTGCCGATTATGATGACTAATGCCATTTCACTTGAAGAGCAACTGGTCGTTATGTCTCGTGCAATTGAAAAATTGACAAAGACGGTAGAGGAAAAAGATCTTCAAATTGCAAACTTGATGAGCAAGTTGGGATCGAAGAAGAGTGAAGAATCAAAGTCGGGCGATGTTGGTGATGCAGACGAAGCTCTCAAGCAAGATGATACCGATGAGCATCCTGATGCATCCACCTTCGCCGGACATGAAAACAAAGAGAACAAGTCCATCTCCGTCGCTTCTCTATCTGTCCAGCAGCTGCAAGACATGATAGCAAGCTTAATCAGGGCCCAATACGGAGGACTGTCTCGCGACGCTCTCATGCACTCAAAGCCCTATACAAAACTAATCGACAACAAGAAAATGCCAATCGGGTACCAACAACTTAAGTTCCAACTGTTTGATGGGAAGGGTAACCCAAGGCAACATGTCGCCCACTTCATCAAAACGTACAACGTGAAGGAACAGAAGGGGACCTCCTCATGAAGCAGTTCATCCGATCTCTCAAAGGGAACGCCTTCAATTGGTATACTGACTTGGAGCCCGAGTCGATAGACTGTTGGGAAAAAATAAAGTGCGAGTTCTGAAATTGTTTCTACAACACTCCTCGTTCTGTGAGCATGATGGAGCTTACAAACACCAAGCAAGGAAAAGAAGAGCATGTAGTAGATTACATCAACAGGTGGCGAGCCTTAAGCTTGGATTGTAAAAAAAGAATATCTAAAGCCTCTGCTGTGGAAATGCGTATGCAAGGCATACATTGGGGGTTGTTGTACATTCTTTTGGGTAATAAGCCTCGTACCTTTGAGGAGTTGGCAACACGAGGCCACAACATGGAGATCATTATAGCGAGTCATGGTAGAAATAACCCACTAAACCGTGACTCCCATGAAGAAACCAAAGAAGTGAAATGGACGTGGGGTTCTAAAGTTACCACGGAAGATTCGATGGTTGTTACGAAAACTCCACTAAAGATTTCCAACAAACATAAAAATGAGAAAAAAAGACAAGAAGAAAAAACAACCTCAAGGGAGAGAAAGACAATAACCAAAGGTCATCAAAGAGTTAGAGCACAAAGTCTATCCCTTCTCAGACTCGAAAGTCCCAGGTATGCTAGACTCCTTACTTGAACATAAGCTTATTGATCTCCCCAAGTTAAAACGTGCAGAGGAGGCAAGGCAGGTTAACGAGCCAAAATACTGCAAGTAACGCCGGCTCATTAGTCATCCTACCGAAAAGTGCTTCACACTCAAGGAGGTAATCATGGACTTGTCTAGAAAAGGAAAAATCCATCTAGATGACGAGGAAGTTGAAGAATCAAACAACACATCGTCATCTTTGGGGCTGTAGTCTCTTCAGCTTCTTGTTAACGGCAAGAGAACAGATTGCCTAAGGCTTCCATGCTGAGGGCATCCAAAGCTTGAAAGGTCCCCCAAAAGACTCAGCATCCCTTTAAAGCCTCTCAAAATGTAAAGAGATCAAGCTTTCAGAAGGGATGCACTAAAATCATATCCAGGATCAAGCTTTACGACCTTTGGGTATTAAAAGAAAAGAGAAAAAAAATCCAAGTTATGTTGTCTTCATCCGATCAAGCTTCAAACCCGGATTCAGAAGTCAACGTCGCATCGTCTGGTCAAAGATCAAGCGCTGAAGCCCTTCAACTAGCTGCAAGTCGTCTTCATCCGATCAAGCTTCGAGCTCGAATTCAGAAGTCAACGTCACATCGTCTGGTTGAAGGTCAGCACTAAAACCCTTTAACTAGCTACAAGTCATCTTCATTCAATCAAGCTTCAAGCCCTAATTCAGAAGTCAATGTCGCATCGTCTGGTTGAAGATCAAGCACTGAAGCCCCTTAACTAGTTGCAAGTCATCTTCATCCATCAAGCTTCAAGCCTGGATTTGAAGGCCAACGTTACATCGTCTGGTTGAAGATCAAGTGATGAAGCCCTTCAGCTAGCTGCAAGTCGTCTTCATCAGATCAAGCTTCAAGCCTAGATTCAAAAGTCAACGTCACATCGTCTGGTTGAGGATCAAACTCTGAAGCCCTTCAACTAACTACAGGTCTTCTTCATCCAATCAAGCTTCAAGCCTAGATTCGAAGGTCAAGGTTGAATCATTTAGTTGGAGAACAAGCTCTGAAGCCCTTTAACTAGCTTGGAATCATTTTTTTATCTGATATAGCTTCAAGCCCGAATTCAAAGGTCAAAGTCATGTCGTCTGGCTCGAGAATAAGCTCTCAAGCCCTTTCAATTAGCTGCAAATCGTCTTCATCGATCAAGCTCGATGCTGGAAGTGAAGAACAAAATCAAAGATTAAAGCTCCTCGGTATAAGCCTAAACTGCACGATCAAAGCTCCTCAGAACGAGCCTAAACTGCAAGATCAAAGATGCACAACCAAAGCTCTTCAGCAAGAGCTTAAACTGCAAGATCGACGCTCCTCAGCATGAGTTTAAACTGCACGAACAACGCTCCTTAGCACGAGCTTAAATTGCACATAAAATGCTCCTCAGCACGAGCCTAAACTGCAATATCAATGCTCCTGACCCGCACGAGCTAAAACTGTGAATGACCCAACCTTAAAAAAAATTTGACAGTCTATAATCAAGTCTAAAAGCTAATTGTTCTGTCATGCCAAGCATAAGGAACACATAAGTCCTGTTGAGTCAAGGCAATGAGGGGTACATCAAACAGCAATTGTGGAATTGCAGGTCAACCGGAAGCATGCAAAAGAAGGCAGGCCCAACTGCATGTCATGTCGAGCGCATTTCTAAAACCAATTGGAGAAGGCTTGCTGCAGTTGGGTCCAGGATGCTAGTCAACAGAGGACTCGCACAGGAGGGAAAGTCCACGTGCCAGACGCGTCGAGCGCATTTCTGGAGCTAGCTGGTCATGATGTGCTGCAGTCGCATTCAGAATGCCGGTCAACAAAGGACTCGCACAGGAGGGAAAGTCCACGTGCGAGACGTGTCGAGCACATTTCTGAAGCTAGTCGGAGAAGCCTTGCTGCAGTTGAGTCCAAGGTGCGGGTCAACAGAGGACTCACACAGGAGGGAAAGTCCACGTGCGAGACTTGTTGAGTGCATTCTGGAGCTAACTGGTGGAGTGATACTGCAGTCGCGGTCATAATGCCAGTTAACAGAGGACTCACACAAGAGGGAAAGGTCCATGTGCGAGACTTGTCGAGTGCATTTTTGGAGCTAGCTGGTGGAGTGATACTGCTGCCGCGGTCATAATGCTAGTCAACAGAGGATTTGCATAGGAGGGAAAGGTCCACGTGCGAGACTTGTCGAGTGCATTTCTGGAGCTAGCTGGTGGAGTGATACTGTTGTCGCGGTCATAATGCTAGTCAACAGAGGATTTGCATAGGAGGGAAAGGTCCACGTGCGAGACTTGTCGAGTGCATTTCTGGAGCTAGCTGGTGGAGTGATACTGTTGTCGCGGTCATAATGCCGGTCAACAGAGAACTCGCACAGGAGGGAAAGTCCAAGTGCGAGACGTGTTGAGTGCATTTTTGGAGCTGGCTGGTGGAATGATGCTACTTTTCATGGTCATAATGCTGGTCAACAGTGGACTCGCACGGAGGGAAAGTCCACGTGTCAAACGTGTCGAGCGCATTCCTGGAGCAAGCTGGCGGAATCAAATTGTTGTTGTATTCATAATATAGGTCAACAGAGGACTTGCACAGGAGGGAAACGTCCACGTGCATGACATGTCGAGTGCATTATAGGAATTAGTCAGTGAGCCTTGCTGTGATCACGTCCGTTGAATCAACAAATTAATTGCACATGAAGGAAGTCACAATCTGAGTCCTGTCAAATACATTATTGGCAGAGCTATATCGACATTACTGTCACAGTCGCATCCAGATGTGAGCCAAGGTGTTAATAAACATATAAATGCAAAATCGTCTCAGTGATGCAATTTAAGAAAAAAGGGCATGCAAGAATGTATATATACAGATGAACGCAAAATATGAAAAGTGCGTACTTTTTATTAGTGTACAGAAAAAGAAAAAAAAAGTTTCAAAGGAAAAGAGTGGGGCCAACAACAAAAAAAAATCATGTGGTCGTCAGACCAAAGAATAGAAAGAAGGCAAATGGGTTGGCCAGAAGAAGAAACAAAAAAAGGGAGAGAGAAGAGAATGAAAGGAGGACCTGCAAAAAAAGGGATAATTGCATAAAATACCCCTGTGGTTTGGGGTAATTGCAAAAATACCCTTGTTATAAAAATTTCATAAACACATGAAATTGCAAAAGTGTTGCACCGTAAAATTTTCGTAACAGAATGACAAAAATGTCTAAATTGCCCCTCTATATATAAATAAGAAGGGCACGCCCTTTCCGTTTCTCTTTTCCTATCTGATTCTCTCCTTCTCCACGAGATTCTTAGATCTAGACATGCACGAAGGCCAGCTGCCTTGGATCGACGGCGAGCTTGCGGTAGCGCAAGCGGGGATCGATGGGGCTAGCTGCGGCGCAAGATGTTGATTTGATTATTTACCCGAATTGCACAAAATTCAGATATAGGGTTTCAAATTGCACATTGCACTTTGAAACCCTAGTTTTTAGTTTGTGTGATTAGGGTTCGAATTATTGGTGGCCGTAGCGTGTGATTAGGGTTCGATCTAAGTTCGGTTTCAAAGCAGAAATGGAAAGAAGTTACCCTATTTTGTCAAATTCATTTCGACAATAATCCTTGTTGGGGATTCGATTAGGGTTCGAATTGTTATGGGATTAGTTTGGGGGTGATGGTAGCTGCGACATTTGAAGGTGATGGTGGCGGCATGATTGGATGGGCTATTGGCGGTGATGGGATTGTGTGCAGAACTTGGTGGCAGCGGGACTGAATGAGAAATAGGGTGGCGCCGGTCGTGGGTGGCGCAAATGGCAGACGGGGTGGTGGAGGTGGGATTGTGAAGGGGCTTACACCGACGACGCACGATGACGGGGCTGGCGGCTGCTAGGCGCATAGGGTCGGGGTGGAAGTGAGGCCGGTTGTGGGTGGTGCAGGTGGCAGACTAAGGCGGTGATGGTGAGGGTGGCGACTAGGGTTAGGGTTAGTTTTGGTGAATTGGGACTGTTTGGAAGAGATAAAAAGAGGGAGGGTACTTGAGTCTTTTTAATATATATATATATATATATATATATATATATATATATATATATATATATATATATATATATATTACTACATGCATTTTCAAGAGCGTGAAAAGCACGCCCCGTTAATTTAGATGACTTTTCTAACAGTTGCAACAAACTAACCGCTAGAGGGAGGCCTTTGCAATTTTTGTAACAACATGGGTCTTTTTACAACTATCCCAAACTATAGGGGTATTTTATCAATTATCCCCCAAAAAAAAGAGCAGGGCCACAAAAGAAATAAAAGGAAGAAGAGATAAGGAAAGTAGTGTAGTGGGCGTTGAGCCCAAAGAAGAAGAGGAAAAATAAAACAAGAAGAAAGTCTCTGAAGAAGGCAGAAGAAGAAAACAGAAGAAACAAAGAGGAAGATAAGACGGGCCCAGGAATGAAAATAAGAAGCAGAGGAGAAAGAAGGGATGGCAGCGTAAAATCAAGATAACTCGCCGAGGAGAGACGACGGCAAACATGGGTCGTGACTACAAAGACCGGTGGCCTACAAGCGGTGTACTGGTGGCCAGCCCGCGTTGCCGGCGGCAATATCGTGGTCGATTTCGACAGTAAACTGTAACAGCAAAGGAGTGATTCGCAGCTACTTAAGGAAAATTGCACTCGAATTAAAGGAGAATCCAGCTCAGCTGGCCAAATACAGAGAAGAAAATAGAAGAGAGAAGATAATAGTGATTTTCATTCCTCTCTTTCTTCTCATGATTTTCCCCTTTACATAGCCTTTCCAAATCTTTCTTCCCAAGTCAGAATTTTTGAATATTCTTGGAAGATCAAAAAAATGTAAAAACAACTAACTGAAAATCAAAATAAAGCATTAATGCTGCTAGAAATCCTAACGGCCAAATCCTCCTTGAAAATCTGCTGAGCGCGTGGCTGTCACTTTCCCACCCATTTATTGCTTTACGCGCCTCACTCTCACTTCCTTCTTAATGGCTGTTGCTTCCCTCCATATTTCTCTGTTTAATTTCTTCCCACACCTGGTGGCACTTTAACTCTAATTTTCAGTGGCCTGTGCTGCTGGTTAGTGACTGCTGGTGCAGCTAGGTCTCGTGGGGTGTCATTCATGACATAAACACCAGTTACAGCGGTAGAAGGCAGCGGTGTGCCGGCGACATACCGACTGAAGCCACAGCAACAATCTACAGTGACCACTGGCGTCGCGCAGGTGGGTGATTTAGTCTGGGTGGGCCGTCATCCTTAAGCCACATCTCTTTTATTCGTTTTGTTCTACGATTGTGAGGCGACATGAGGTATGCAACGATGGCTGCGGCGAAATAAAGAAAAAAATAGATAAGTAATTATTGTCCCTCTATGCATCTTGACTCTCTTGTGTTGTTGATGGAGGTTATCTACAATACGATGTCATGACCATGATGTCGGGGCTGATTAGGATCTAAGGCTATGCGCTTATGCGGTGTTGACAATGATTTGGGAAATTGCAATCAGTAGTCGTATTTGTTTTCGGTTGATGCTTATGGTTGATCATCATCCACAGAGATTGAGCGTGTTTAGATGATGGCGTCTTAAGACGCAAAGGCCTGCAAATATATACATCTAAAGAAAAAAAAGATATGCTCTGCACGATGATGAGATGGCAGCAAAGTGAAACATCAAAGGGAGATGTATTGTTGCTAGATTAAACTAATAAACTGACGTATAGCTGTTGATCGCTGCTAAAATCCAACAAGACAAAAGGCCGGGAACTAGCCAACCGCCAAGACAAAGAACCAGCCGTGATGAATAGTCAGTGGCTTGAGGGCCACCCTTATATAATGGCGCAGAACCCTAAACTTCCCTCTGGTGACAAGATTCGGGCTGGAACCGACTTCGTGGGTGAGCTTCTTCGGCCAACCATAAGCCCAAACCAGAGTGCTGGTGCTCCCAAAAAAAAAAGAGAGAGAGAATTTACTTCAAGCCTTGCGACGGTATTAAAAATAAATAAAATTGAGTACCGCAAAGGTCTTGAAGTGAGGGCAATTTGTAGACGCTAAAAAAAAGAGAGAATTTACTTCAAGCCTTGTGACGGTATTAAAAATAAATAAAATTGAGTACCGCACAAGTCTTGAAGTGGGGGCAATTTGTAGACGCTAAAAAAAATAACTTTTACCAGTCAATGGTAAGTTTTTTTTTTGTTGTTGTGACCAATTAAATATTCAACACTGCTAGAAATGCGGGCCTGGATGCTGACTTGGAGTCGAACAAGACAACGAGCTCGAAGTCAAAGACAAGTTGGAAGGGCTAGTTCAAATAAAAATATTTGGTCCAGCCCATGATGTAACACCCCGAACTCGAGGGTCCGAACACATCCTTAAATCATAACTCAATCATGTCCAAAACATAAGAACCTTAATGGTAGAACAGAGCATCTTTAATACCACAAACAAAATTATTTGTATCTCAAAACTTAACTCCCGAAAATAATCCAAAACTTTATTACATATCTCTCAGACTAAATATCTGAACTCAAAGGAAAATAAATCAACTAACCAATTTTTCGTCTAAAGAAATCATAAGCTCTATTCTCAATAAAAAACCAGACCAATTCCCACTGTTGCACTAATATCTCGCCCTTCATGCTACTTTTGGCCTGGAAGGGAAAGGAAACGAAAAACAAAGGAGTGAGCACGAATTACCCAGTAAAAGTTTTTACACACAGAAGGCCAAAATGAATACGAAACATGAGTTATGGAGTAGTGCCAGTAAATAGAATTTAGATAACTCAGTCAAATTTCACAAACGAATACGAAAGTGACCAAAAGAGGGTTACCAAAATGAATAACAAATATGAGTTATCGAATATAACCAATAAATAAGAATTCAGATAACTCAATCCAATTTCACAAGTGAATAATAGAAGTGATCGAAAAAGGGGTTCAATAACCAGTAAGTGGAATATTGATTCACAAACGAATAACAAATCAACCAAAAAAAAAAGAGTTACATAATCAATAAGTCGAATATCGATTCCAAAACGAATAACAAATCGACCCAAAAAGGGTTTACATAACTAATAAGTCGAATATCAAAATATATTTACCAAAAAATTATGGGTGTCACATACACAAATTGCTTATTATTAAGCATCACAAATCATGGCTATACCATGTCGAATATCGTAGCCGGCCCGTCACAAATAAGTCACGATAATTAAAAGTGACTTTCAAACACAAATATCACCCACAAAGTAGTTTGATAAATATAGCGAATATTTATTCGAAGTCCAACGATAGTCATTGTAGACTCAAATCGAATATAACAAAAATGCGAATTCAACGGAACAAAAATAAGCTAAATCAGAATGACTGAGGTATCGTCAAAAGAAATTTTGGGTGGAAAACTAAAGGCACGAAAATCGATAATTTTTATTTAAAGAAAAGGTACTCCCCATGAGATGACATGTGGCATGGAAAGAAAGAAAGCTACATGGTTAAGCCAAAATCTGGGAGAAGTTCAATGGAACCATGACAAATATATGAAAAGAATTTCAAAGAACCAATGACCATGTGACATGTGGCTGACCAACAAAGTTTTTACTTCTTTCTTGCGATGGGGAACAATTGTGCCAAAGAGGAGGCCACGAAAGAAAAGAAATTTCTGACCCACGTGGACAAAGTAATTGTAAACGATTTCTTGCGATAAAACAAACACATATTTTTATAAATCACGTGGGAACTGTCTTGAATGCAAATTACAAGACAATAAAATAAGATTATTGGTAACGTTACGAAAATCGTGATGATAAAAAATAGGCTGAAAGATAAATTCAGTTTTGAAATCAAACGAAGACACAAAGATTCTCGGGTATGAAACGAAAAGACGGCGTAAAAACCCTTACCTCAAAGTAACGAATATCATGTCAATAATCTCCTCTTTATCTTGGATCTTTACTTCAAAGTAACAATATCATGTAAAAAATTTTCCCTATATCTTGAATCTTTACTTCAAAGTAACAATATCATGCCAAAAATCTCCCCTTTATCTTGGATCAATCACCACCTTTTTACTTGAAAATACTCAAAAGAATGCACTTGACTCTTTTCTCTTTCCTCTCCTTTATCTCTAAAATATGAAGACTCTTATGTCTTCTTCCCCCTTAAAAAGTTTGCTAATCTAATTCTAATATAACTTGAAGTCCTAATTGATGGTGCAATCATAACAAAGCTAAAAGTCCTTATTGCTAGTGTAATTATAACACAATTTAAAGTCTTCCACTAGTTTAATCACAATATGACTTAAAATCCTAATCCAAGTCGAAATCACTTCTTCTTCTTCTTCTTTTAAATAATACTTAATCTAATCAACTAACTTAATCACAATATGACTTAAAAGCCTAATCCAAGTCAAAATCTCTTCTTCTTCTTCTTTGTTTAAATAACACTCAATCTAATTACATTAGCCACTAAGACCATTAACTATGAATTTCGTCATTACAAGGACTCCAAGAAAATTTTCTATGGTCAATTACTTAATTCAAATCAGTATAATTTTTAAATTATTATCTACAGAATTAGCCAAAAATTCGGGGTATTACACATGATCTTGTTAACAGAAAGTTCAAATAAGTCAAGTTTGACCAAAAAATAATAAAATGGAAATAAATCCATTTAATTAACTGAGATTGAATTAAGGGGGACAAAAATCCCTTTAATTAAAAGACAAAGTCCCAAATCACGGATTTTTAATTTAACCCCACATATTTGCCTCTAAATAGAGGGCATTGGGTATGGAAGAAGGACACACAAGGTCTCTGTGATTAAAGTTTAAGCTATGCCGAAACGCTGTCGTCTCCCAACTTGTGCTTTATTTGAAGAACAATACGCACTAACGCAGTGCCGTTTTTCAATCGAGCACTTCCAAGTCACGAAGAACGGTTTTTCTTTCGCCCCAAATCGAAGAAGAATTCGCCTTCAATATCAATGATTCTACAAGTCAAGTATCGCCATACTCGTTCGGGATAAAGCTTCGAAGCCCTTGAGCAAGCCCTATTTCGACGATCTTCCAACAGTGAAGATTGAAGAAGCCAAAATCCACGTTTCAAGATCAAACTATTTCAGCCCTTGGATCGTGACCAAACTGGAGATCGAATCAGAGGATTTACATTTTATTGTGTAAAAATCACAAAGTGGTGTAACCTATAATTTAAATCTGATTAATTGAATTTTTGTGCAATTATTTCTTGTCTTGCAGATTTAGACAAGAAAATTTGTGTAAACAATTAGCTCCAAACCTTTCTTTTTTCAAAAAATATTTTTTGGAAACACATTTTTTGAAGGACAAAAACTAATATGCAATGCACAAAATATCGTAAAGTAAAATTCTACCAAGATTTGTTAAGGAACAATCATACTTGAAAGTCACTTGGCTCATGCATTCTTGGTTGCTATGACATTGGATTTGATGAAACTTTATTAGCTTGTCTATCATAGAGTTTTAAGCTCATTTATCCCGCATATTCAAGTTTGCAAAAAAGTATTCATAAAAATATGCATATATAAGCCTATCAAGTATCCACGATAAGTACACATTAAAACATAATCAATGTGTGATTATCATCGAACAAGATGTAAATGTAAGTTATTCAACCATAGGACTCACAAGTATACACTTTTCACATAATGTAACAATGCTATAACTTCTAATTTATGCTAAGTATAAAACTATGTATTTCCTAAAATTATTCTGAACTTTGCAAATTTATCTTATATTCATATAACAACCCCAAGAAAAACCTGTTAATCATTTCTGAACCCCTTTGTCAATTTTGCAACGAGGGTTATCTTCATCAAGCCAAATGTACACTTGCGGTCGTGCGTTTCTTTCATTGACACTAGATAACATTCTTGTAGATAGGATTAGCAATTTGATGGGATTTAGGTGTCAGCTATGGACTGAGGGAGGGGATTTTGGCGAAGGCATGATCGCGGTGCCCTGATGGAATTTGGTCATTCAATTTTTGGTGATAGGGGTGTCCATTATGCTTGTGGTAAATGGATTACGTATATATAGTGTGGAGTGATAGAAGCATAGAGAGAATTTTGAGCATCGGGGCGTTACTAGGGGTGTTTGCATTAGGTTCATTAAATGGAAGGTTTGTGGAGGGCCAAATTATCCTTACAATTTTCTGTCAATTATTATCTAAGCTAGGTTAGGTGAGAGACTTACTCGATATTTGTTGTAGCCTTTGATTTTCTGGCAACAAATTGTTAGTTTTTTTTTTTGTTGTTGAGGAAAATCAGAACTGCATTTCATCATAAAGGTAAAGATACAAAAGTAAAATATGTACAACTAAGAGTGAGGACATAAGTTTGCACCCTTCTCATAAACAGGAAAGACCCCATATGTCTACCATATTAGTCACAGATTATGTCTATGATGCTACGAAGCAAAATATAACAAAATACTAGATACACCGTTATTTTGCTAAGGCTGAGAACCATAGCTGTACATAGGAGATATGAAACCAAAAGAATGTCTCATCTATCGAAGAGACAAGGGTGTGGAGGAGTTGGGGAAGACGACTGATCTAGTAAATAAGTAGCATTTGTGCAACAGACTAGTCTGATAGATATCAAAAAGGGATGGGTCGCATCCATTCTGACAGTGCCTCAGTGCTTGCGATCTGAGAGGAAATGAAGATTAAGTTAGAACAAAAGATGACATCCATAAATTCTTGTTATAAAGTCCACTGACAGGCATAAAGTAGAGAGAGTGCTTCTGCTTCTTCAGAAAAGACAACAAATTATTAGTTGAAGGAGCATTATTGTATTGTACTCTAAGACTTTTCGGGGAAACATAACTTTCCCAGCACATGTAGGGGTTTAGGAGCCTCCTAAACCTCTTAGAAGTAGTTTTTAGCTTATAGTGTTATTGTCTTCCATCTATTTTTGCCCCCGCTCTCTCTTGGCACCGTCACTTTCACTCGACAAAGGTCTCTAACTTCACCTTCATCGTCACAGTACCAAATTTTCTCTCTCGCCGTTGTCACCACGAATCATGGCCACCTTATCGGTGTCACGAAAACCACCTTGCCGTTGTCGTTTGGTCATGGTTGTCGTAAACACCATCATTTTATTCGTTGTGCAGACACCGATTTCCTGCACCATCGCCTCTCTTTATCATCTCTTATTTTTTCTTTGTCATGTCACCGATCGCTTTTTCTATGACTTGTATGGTTGCTGGTGAGATTATGTGCGAGATGTCCAATTAGGGGATGCTTAAACTCATCAAAGAAAATCCAAATAGAAAAGTTAACGGAAAATTTAGCAATACTTCTATAGAAGTTCATGCATCAAGTAAATTCTTAAATTGCAATGTTATCCAGAAAAAAGGTGGGAAGCTTCTAAACAACTACCAAGAGGCTAAACTTTAGTTTTATACGTTTAGTACCTCAATCGCAGGACACATTTGCTCCGCAAGCAATCAAATTCATGGCTACAAAAGAATGATCTAGAATTAAACAATGATTGTTGAAACAAATACATAACAACTCTAACCACAAAATAAAAAGTCTGAGGTTTCGAACGTGAATGTGAATTTTTTTTATCTTTTTGAAACACATCAGTGATCAGTTTGGTTACTATTTTTACTATTCTAATGCTTATGTTTTTGCATTTTACTTGTCTGGTTACCATTTCACCCACCAAAATTTTTGCATATATAAAATATGAAATTCATTCCACATATTATGACATGAAAATGAACGAGACATGTCATTTTTGATACTTTTAGAGGGATACTTGCTTGACTTGTGTTATTCTTAGTAATATAAAGTGGGTATCCAAACATATTCCCTCCGTTTCAAATTATCTGATCATATTTGACTTGCATTTTTATTTAGGATATGAATCATATTTTATGAATTTTTGAATATTCTACTCTAAGAAAAAGAGAGGGAAGAAGGGGAGTTGAAAGAGAGAAAATAAGTTGGTGAAAGATCAAATGTAGAGGAGAGAAAAAAAATAAAATAAAAATGTATAAAAAATTATAATAAAATATTTTTTAATTTAAAAAGTTATTAATTTTATTGGAACAGACCGGCATAACAAGAAGGAAATAGAGTATTTCCTAGTCTTTAAAAAAAAAAGACATAATTTTCGGTTTTTAAAAACGTAGAAGTAAAAGCAAAGAAATAAAGAATTTTGAGGTAAAAAACCAAGTGAAAAGAAATAAAAAGAAAAGGCAGAACCTCTAGAAACTCCGAACTTACGATAACCGAAGATTAAGGAAATTTCCACATCGCGTCATCGGTGGTTGGTAAAGTGAAATTCGCGACTCACACACACACACACACACACTTCTTGTAGGTGTTGTTTCAACTAAGATAGGAAACTAGCTCCCGCCTTAAATTTCTATTTCTAACTCTAGAGTGGTTTGAGTTGTACACAGTCACATAGGGGTTGATGGAGGCAGTGGTGGTTGATGCGGGCTCCAAGCTTCTCAAAGCGGGTTTCGCCGTCCCCGACCAGGCTCCTTCCATGGTAATTCGCCAGTAATCTGTACTCCCTCCGTTCCATTGAGTTTTCCCGCCTTTGAAATTTTGCTAATTTCTTGGATAAACTAGTAATGTGTGAACATTGACTTCACTTGACTTGCCAAAGGATACTTTTTGGACATATAATTGTTCCTTGAGTTCAATTTGGTATCTATATAGTAAGGTATGGGTTATTTTCTAGGATTTTGCAAATGTTAAAGGGGGAAAAACCCAATGGAACGAAGGGAGTACTGTTTAAAGTCTATGCATTTTTCCAAAGCGTATACACTAGGTAGTAGCAGGTGGCATAGCGACCTAAAGCAGGCATTGAGTTCCATGTGATATCTGTTTGTACTTTTGGAGTTGGGCCTTCTACGAGTTAATGTCAGTAAAGTGAGGAGTTGATATTCCCGCTCTAGTCTTGAACTAGCTAACTCCACTTTCGTAGGGAAAACTTGAATAGATGTCAGTAAAAGTGAGGAGTTGATATTCCCGCTCTAGTCTTGCACTAGGTAACTGCACTTTCGTAGGGAAAACTTGAATAAGTATCGCCATATGGAGTTCAGATTTGGAGAGGGAATATCGGCTTAAGTATAGCCACTTTTAGGTTTGTATTTTCCACGTTCTATAAAAGTTTCTTGCATCTCCTGATGCATTCACCAAATTTCTTGCTTTAATTTGAAACCTTGTTTATGTTGCTGAATATCTTGACAAGGGGAGACATTTGTAATCTGTTTCTCGAATGATTCAGATAATTCCAACCCGTATGAAATGCATGCCTGAAGATGCATCAACGGCTGATACATCATCTTTTGAGGACATGACTGTTGATCCAGTTGTGAGAGGGTTTATCAAAGATTGGGATGCTATGGAAGATCTACTACACCATGTTCTATATACTGGCCTTGGATGGGAGATGGGAAATGAAGGACAGATATTATTCACAGATCCACTTGCAACTCCTAAGGTTAGACAAAGCTTTCCATGTATTGTGTAAACTCTAAAGCTTGCTCTACAGTTGTTCACTGAAGTCATCCGCATCTTGTGCATGTTCAAATAGAAAAATATGCCCTAGCATGCAAGTGGGAGAAGGAAGTCTAATCAGTCTTGCGGCTGGTGATTGTGTAAATCGAATCAGGAGTGATGATTTTGCTTGTGGCAAGATAAAGTTTTTAGGTTGAGACGCACAAGACAGTACTGATTGGTTACCTGTCCGGCTGTCCGCAATGAAAACCATCTTAATAGTTAGTTTGACTATTCGTGTTAACTCTGGCGATGTGACATGGTTAAAAATCTCGGTCGTGTGGCTTAGAAATCAGCTATGGCTTTGGTTTTGGAACCCAATAAACCGAACTCAGAGCCTGAATTGTTTGCATATTGAACAAAGATATCATGCAAGATCTTGCCGCTTCATTGTGCAAGATCTCATGAATCGTTATAGGAGCCTGAACCGTTTGCATATTGAACAAAGATATCATGCAAGATCTCGCCGCTTTATCGTCGACGTTTCTGCGTATTGACACAGCGGCGAGATTCCTGAGATAACATCTATGGTATCAGTAAAGTTCGGTTCTACACAGGTGAAAATGACGAGAAGTTATAGGAACCCATCACTACTATAGCTTCTTCGTAAACTCTAGTCGATCACCTCCGTTCAATCCATCGTACCCAGTCAACCTTCTTTTCCACCATAATAGGCGTCATCCTCTAAGCCCCGTCCCTGCTCCCTGCTTCTTTTTCAACATATAAGCTATAGATTAGAAACCTCGTCATGGTCAACGTTTTAGAGAGGGGTGTGTGTGTGTGTGTGTTCTCATATATTCAATTTATTAGGGTTACCTTATGCTATTTTCCTTAGGAAACGGAGTCCAGCTGTTTTCCCTTGAAAAAGGAAAAGTAAAACTTTAGTCTACAGAAAAAAATGATTTTGTTTGAAGCTTTTTATTACTTGGGAGGTTTGTTACTTTATTGCATTTGATGCTTACTACCATTTTACAAGTTTCAAATTATGCTTAAGAACAGTTTGAAATGGATGATAATTTCATAATATCCTCCTAATTATCACCACAGAATTGTTAACAATATATAAATACTGCTAAGATATACATATACATCTTTTTAGGCTATTTTTGGGTTTTGTGTATCTAGTCTTAGTGGAGACTTATTGGCAGCATAGTTGCAAAGTTGTAGTAAATAATCTCGACAGATTACTGGATTATTATTCAAGAAATACCAAGTTATCACATTCTTTTGTTCATCTAATTGACTGAGCTGCTTATTCATATTATTTAGAAACTTCTCATCTTTTTTAGAAAAAAGATTGATGCCTCTAACAATCTTCTAAGTTGCTTATCGCCCATAACCGATACAGATAATACGGATACCAAAACAAACTCTTGCTCGCTGCTGTGTCTTTGAACCATGGATGACACAAATGCTGCTTGGTAGGATAATAATATACAGGATTAATCCAATTGGATGGAAGACCCAAGGCAATGCTAGGATGTCAAGGGGAGTTGGGATCAGCATGTTAGATCAGAGTTTTGTCCCCAAACGTTAGTTGGAAACTCCATTTTGACGATGTCCAGTTGGAAGGGAATAGTTATGAAGGAAGCTTATTTGCAGTGACATGAAAACTAGGGGCACAAATTGATGATGGACTGGCCAACCAGCTTACCTGCGAAGTATTATGTTATGGCTGGGTGTTTGGATTGTTACTTCAGCTTGTGCATGGTGGTAAAACACTCTTGGGATTTTCACACTTGGATCTCATGGTTGAACTCAGTGGATAATTATGACAGCGTGCTCCATTTTACTTTTTTACAGTTTCCGCGCGTGTATGACTGCTGGATTCTGTTCTTTTAAAGTTTGGCATGTCTCAGGAGTGGCTTGCCTCAGTTACTTTACTTATATGTTCATGTTTCTGCAGTGATATCTATGGGGTTGATGGTACTGAGTATTAGATTCATCAAAAATTAAGTTGTTGGATGATCAAATTCATTTGGATGGGTTTTTCGTGTACCGGAGAGTCTATTGATACATTTTTGGGCTAACTGCGCGTAAATTAGATGCTTTCTTTTTAACACTGCATTTCCCTTCACAAGTGAGAGTAAAGAACATATCTTTAAACAGGCTGTCAGAGAACAATTGGTGCAACTGATGTTTGAAACATTCAACATCTCAGGCTTTTATGCATCGGAGCAAGCAGTATTATCTCTTTATGCTGTGGGACGCATCTCAGGCTGTACTGTTGATATTGGCCACGGAAAGATAGGTATTTATGTTTATTGCGAGCTTGTAAAATGCTTGAAGCTTTTAAATGGTTCAATGCATGCCACTGCTCATTTATTTGTTTTCCCATTTCTTATGAGTGACGAGATATTGGATGGAAAGTCATCTAGGCCATCTTATGAAGCGCTGATGATGCAGTTGGCATAGGAAGTTACACATTCACAAAGAGTCTTATGGTTCCTCAACTTTTTACATATATTCACTTGTAGATTTTACATATTAGCCCCCCTCCTGAACTGGAAAGAAAGTTGTAAAAAACGAAAGGAAAAAATTGCCTCATTTAAATATCAGTTTTGAAGGCAAGCTATGGCTTAATGGTAAGGGTCGCAGCTATGCTCTTGAATATTAGAAAGAGTGAGATGAAACTGTGCCCTCTCCATTGGCTGATATAGGTTATCCAGTTATCGCATTGGTGAGTTACTGAGTGTAGAATTACGTTCTTTGGTCTTCATTTGTGCCTTTATCTGCTGGATAGATGGGAACTAAGCGGCACGGATCCTGTGTGTGGATCAATATTGTGTACTTGGTCAAAGTTGAGCCTTTACAAAAGTAAGAAAAATAAAAGAAAGAGTAAAGACTGAAGAACTTCTTTTTTTTTCCTTGCCAATAGTTGCCTAAAAGCTTAGTTGCACAAAGCGGGGGCGGGGGCGGGTGCGGGAGCGGGGGCGGGGGCGGGGAAGCGTAAGCACCAAGAAGAATCTGAGGTTGGGAGCGGCTTGAATAAATAAATGCGTAAAGAGTATTATCATTTGTTAAGCATAGTTTACATAGATAGCAACAACAGACAAGGAGACTTTAAGGACTTGAAGGAAGAGAGAAACAAGGAATTGAGTTGAAAAGAGCTTGATTTTCATGTATTTTATCACTTGTTCCATGCATCTCTATCCAACTAGCGGGATCGAGTTCCCATCTTAGCTTGGGACGAGATCCCATGGAGCTCCTAACTTGGGATCGCAAAAGCGAGTTTCCGAGAGAGAAACGTCACCATATTAGGAGTTTCCTGCAACTAAGCCTAAAAGACTTTGCTGTTAATAAGCTTAGTTGGTTGTGCTCTGGAAGATTAAAGAAGAAGTGAAGTACTGAATTTTTTTTTTTTTCTGTGTTCCTATTTGAGACTTTACCAGATATTGCTCCAGTCATTGAAGGTGCAGTTCAGCATATAGCCTCAAGAAGATTGGAGATCGGAGGTGTTGAAATGACAAATTTGCTTGCTCACGAGCTTGGTAAATCAAATCCACTGGTGAAGCTAGATACTTCTGATGTTGAATTACTAAAAGAGCAATATGCATGCTGTGCTGAGGATGATCTTGCTTATGAGAAGACCCAGCAGTCATGCCAGGAAGAGCAACATACTCTGCCAGATGGACAGGTTTGAACTCGATCTTTCAACCTGGCAATGCTCCAAGAAATGCAACATACTATGCATGTGGTGCTTATCATCATCATATCAATTTCTTATGGCTATATATATGACCCGAAACTCCTTTCTTTCTTTCTTTCTCTGTCTGTAATGGACTCAGATTGCAAATTAAAGAAATTTTTAAGTGAGATGAAGAATCAGAGAACTAAGTCGAGCTAAGAAAGTGGCAAACAGAAAGATAGTTATTACTTTAAAAGATGCCATCATTACAAGCTTGATAATCTGTTTTGTAAGGGAAACATTAGGAAGTGCAGCTGCAACCAACTAACTTGTAGCTGCAACAGTGTCTATTATTGACTAATTTGCAGCTCTACTACTAGCTGTTACAGCCAGATCTGGACTCGACAACACACTACAGAAGTACTCACTACTTTGTAGCTTCGGCTGCAGGTGGGATCGACGAACTTGGTGCTGTACTAGCTGTTGTTATTGACTCTAATTTTATGCAAAAGAGTGTCTTTCAGCAAATTAACAGTGGCTAGAGCTCAGCTGAAATTAACTGAAAGTAACCAAAACACACTAGAGGTCATGGGTCTATAGTAATGCCCTCGCATTTTAATCTTCTTAGGTTGTTCGTGCTTGAAAGTAGATCTCTTGTACTTGCGCTCTGCATCAGTATCTCTACGTGAGAGGATTCGTGGCCTCGAGTTAGTGTCATCCTCGCTTGAAGGCACCAAGTGACACGCATAGAAAATATCTGATGTCTTCATATGGATGGGAAGCTTCAGTTTATACGCATGTTGTTGATCCTGTTTAGCACTTCAAATGGTCCAAACTTGCTTGCACTTAGTATGTTGTATTAGCCTGCTGGGTACCGATCTCTAGTTAAGGAGTTCAGAGTCTCCAACTTCACATAGAAAATTTCTGATGTATTCATATGCTCTTTATACTTTGATTGCTCTCTACTATTCGCAGGCACACTTTCTTCATGAATCTCTTTGATTTACTCCACCAATCTGTCAGTGTTAGAAGTCAGGCGACCAGTTATTGGAAGTGGAATCAAGACTAAAACATTGTTTGGATTTTGCCTTATACAGTCTCAGAAGGATTTATTTAGTTCAATTTCTGGACCTATGATAAATTCCCCAAACTTCTGTTGGAAACTTCGGTTTGCCCCACCTGTTTGAGGATGATAGACAGAACTGCATCTTAAATCAAATCCAGGCTTCTTCCCAGAGTTCCTTAAAAAATGACTGATTAACTTACCTGTCTCGATGTTCACTTCAAACGAACTATTGCTTTGATGTACAAATTAGCAATTTGGGATGCATCCATAGTCTTCCTGCATGGTATGATGTGTGCCTTTTTAGAACTGGAAGCGATACCTCTTTTTGTTCGTGGAAGCTACCATGGGGCAGTTGAAGTTGGCAAAGAAGTATATAAATCAGCATTATAGCACAATCTTCGCACTTGACAAGTATGACAACTATTAACCAACCTATTGGCAACTCTTTGTTAGCTTTGGCCTAGAGTAATTTGCGTCAACCAAAGTAAAAGTCCTACTGCGGCCTAAATGTCCTTCATTACCAGTCGAAGCAAGATTTTCTCTCTCAAGGAACAATCAGGAATGCGTAATTTTGTTTCTTTGAAGAGAAAACCAGTTTGCAAACAGTAATCACTCTCCTTAGCTCTTACTACCTCTTCGTGAATCTTCCCGAAGAATGTATAAGAGGCATATGTCTTTGAAAGCATCAAATCCCACAACATGGACATGCCTGGTAAGACAACATTAGTAACCTTGACTTAAAGCATTTGCCGCGTTGTTCTCAAAAAAAGACTTTTATTTCAATGTGAAGGTGAATTGCTGCACATATGCCACCCATTCACCATGTACTATAAATGTTTGCTTCCTTGAATAACTTAAAAGGTTTGTGGTCAGAATATAGATCAAACCCCTTCTGAGTTAATTAGCATTGACCAATGATGTAGAGTTTGTAAAATGGCATCGAACTCCACATCATGGGTTGAACAATTCAACCTCGCTCCACTTAACTTCTTGCTGAAAATGCCACTGGCCTTCCTTCTGGGCTTAGCACCGCCCTTGTACCAATCCTTGAAGCATCAGCGGACTTCATAGACCTTTTACAAAATCTAGTAGAACGATGACACGGGCTTCTCAAAGATGCTTCTCGTGCCAGTTTAAATATACACAATCGCGATTTATTCTTTGTTCGGAGGCACTTCCTATCTCTAGCCTAAGTGTTGTTGAAGCTATACCATGAAAGCTTTGAACCTTTTGTATATATGCTGACCTATAGTTTGTATTTTTGTTTTTGTTTTTCTAATGAGTTCCTTCTATGGAGACTTCATACTCTAAGATAACACTAGATGCGTCATGAAGCTGCACTTCTTCAAGTTTATGAACAACGCGTAGTCATTAGAGCTCTTACGTGGTCAACAAGCTTTTCTATGGAATGTCTTTTAACAATAATGTAAAATTTACACTTTCAAATGCATGGATGTTTTCCATTCATCTTCAGAACCGATTCTTATCTGGTGGTAATCACCTCTGAGATCAAGTTTCGACCTTACCTTGTGTTCGGCTATTTGTAATTATTCAGGGTATTTTAGTCTTGTATTAATTCATATGGAATTAAATGGTGTCTGTGCTCCAGTTTCGTGCATGACACTTTCGGCCTATCAACTTGGTATCAGAGCCCGAAGGTTCTGATCTGCGGGGCCTCTTCGCTACATGATCACTTCTCCCCCTTGCACCACCGTCTGTGCTCCAGTTTCATGCATCAACTTGGTGTCAGAGCCCGTAGGTTCTGATCTGAGGGGCCTCTTCGCTACATGATCACTTCTCCTCCTTGCACCACCATCCTCTTCTCCTTCCACCACTACCAGCATTTTCTTTTCTCTTCTTCTGATTGGTATATTTAACACATAAGATTGAATGATATGTGGACTCTTGAATCTGCACTATGCCATGTTTTACTTGCTTGGTCTGTTGAATTTTGGGTCATTTAAACTTGATGTTGGTACTGTTTGATTGGTCTGCCTCATGCATATAGCTTTGGTTTATTGCTAGTTGAGATAGTAGCAGTTTCTGGTTCGGAAACTTTCATTTTTATGCTATTGTCCGCCGCTGGTCTTGTTTGGTACTCGATTGGATTGCCAAACCTATCATGTCTGAAATTGTAGCTTCTAGACTGACCGATTGAAAACTCAGTGGTTCAAATTTTTATCAATGAAAGAATCTTGTCACTAAAACACTGGAGGGCGTGGCAAGGAGTACCACCTTAGGGGTGAGGAACCTCATTTATTTACGGTACAAGAATGCAAGCAAGTGGATGCAACTGTATTTACTCAGACGTGTAATTTTCTGGTGAATAAGTTGGTTGATTTAGTTGCTCACCTTGCTGCTGTCAAGGAGGTGTGGCATGCTGTAGCAAAGTTGTACTCTTGGCAATAATGATCCCAGTTGTCCTATGATCTCTCAAGCGATCTTTCGGTCACCGAAGGGGAATAAGATACATACGGGGTATCTGGTGATTTCAAGAAAGTGTAAAGGGGGTGAAACACATCTCTCCACTCGCGACTGGCTTGAAGGCGATGTAGGTGCCACCGGAGCAAGTCGCTGTATTGAGATACTCGGCTGGTTATGGTTCAGAGGTTGACCATGTTCGAGCACAGGTGTTAGGTGTGGACATAATACCTTTTGTCTCTTCTACGTTCTTCGCTTCTCTCCTATATTCTCTGGATCACTATCTCGGTTTTAAGAATCTGGTAATTTCAACTTTACTGCCGGATGGTCTCTCTTTCTCTCTCTCTGGTTCTTGATTCTGATTCACTTGAGCTCTCTATTAAGCTCAAGCGAAGCAATGAGTTAGGTGGCATTAGTTTTTCCCACCCAGGTAATTGCTGTTTATCACTATCCACAAGGTCCTTATATTTGTAAGCCACTGTCCCAAAAGTGTTGGTCCTACACATCCACCTCCCTTACCCCCGCCTGGCACCCTCGACCCCACCCATTGGTACCTCTAAACCACCACCACCACCTACTCCGCTACCACAATCAGCCATTAGTATCCAAAATTACACCCAAGTTTGCACAATCATTTAGTATTGATACTCTTTACAAGGAAAGTGCAGATAATTGCTTGTCACCAATGTCACTCATTCCTTCTATTGAGTATGCTCCTGTTGTTTAACTTCCTTGATGGAACCGACGGCACTGGAATATGGACTGACCTAATCAACGGTAGTGGGGGCGTCAATTGATACATTGGAGGTTGTGTCAGAGACATTGACGCAGGGGTTGTTGGCGCCAAGGGTAGATGCAAAGACTGCGCTGCAGAGAGCATGGCACCAATCCTTGCCGCTGTCAAATTTTCTCGGTGCAGAAATCGTGGATGTTCAATGATGAGGACGAAAGCTGAAAAGGTTTTGCCAATCACGGCAACTCAGCAAGGCCTGGTGTTTGATGGGGAGGTCGGATGAGGGAGAAGCTTTACATTGGACCAAATGGGATTTTATTTGTTTAATGGCGACGTAGATGCAATTTTCTGTCTTGGACGTTTGAAAAGTATGCCGTCCACACTCAAGCTTCTTTTTAGGTAGTGATATATCCCTAGACCTCATAGCCAAATGGTATTCAATCAAACAAGTAAAGAAAATATAGACCTTTACCAGTTAGATATAGATATATATTTGCAGAATCATGTTCGAAACGAGCTGATTCCAGTGACTGATAGAGTAGTTGTGCCTAATTGGGGTGGAAGTGCAAGCTAAAAAAATATCTATAAGGTACTCAGAACGTTGATAGAAGATGCCTCCTGATGGTATAACCATATATTGTAGATTGTATAAAGGATATGCACTCCCAGTAAGCTATTAAAGTCAAGAATAATTGGTTGTGCTTGGTGCTTTTTCATGCACATAGATTGATTGTGTTTAGTGTAAATGCCTATATATTCACTTGGAATCCACGCTGCCCCAGGATTATTTACCCAATGATTTCCTGTTAAAAGGTTTAGACCGCAATATATTCTGGTAGAGGACTCTCCCTTCCCTGTGCAAGGTCACAGGTTCTAGTGTCATGGGGGGTGGGATATTTGAGATATTAGGATAACGGCGTTCGATCCTAACCCAAAAGAAAAAAAGATGTTTTCCATTTGGCAACAATGGAGGATATGGGGGCTTTGTTGTTTCCCATCCAACAATGTAATAAGATGATATGAAGAAAATAACTAGTAGGATACTTAGACACGAATATAGTGACCAATGTAAGTGAAAAAGACAAAAGAATGAAGATGATCACTTGACTTTGAAATATAAGTTAAAGTGGAAGGAAAGGTTAGTTGTGGGTCAGAAAGATAAAGAAGAAGTCTCTCTCTCTCTCTCTGCCTGCCTGTTGTGATAAGTAAGATAGTCTTGAAAATACCAAAACGGGGCGAGCCCTGGCCCTGGTACAAGTCATCTATGTATATACAGCAAGAAGCTGTCCACGAATAAAGCAAAAGCTTCATGGGTATCTGAAGCATCCTTCCTCCCCAACAAAAGGGAGTACACAAAAAAAGGGCCTTAACCCTCAATTCTTATAATTCAGCACCCTCAAACACCCTTTGGTTGCGTTCCAGCCATAACTCCCATAAGTCCTTGGGGGTAGCAGTCTATCTATCCGAACGAGTACCTTCTCTTGCCTTATTATCCGACCATGTCAACCTTTGCAGATGGGGAATTAAATCCCATAACTTCTCTTTCCTCCTCCTCTTATAGAGTTATCAACACCTCAGCAAATATATCACTGATCGCCTAGGTAGCACGGACACAGTGTCGGACACCTACATCGACCGGGACACCGGACACCGCAATTTCCAAAAAATCAGATTTTGGACACCGCAGGACACCGCTATTTTTTTAATATATTTTTATTATATATATATATGTATTTGATATATATATATATATATATATATATATATATAATAAATATCAAATACATTCCGCAATCTAAAAAACAAATAATAATAAAAAACTACCAAAACAAGGAATTCAAATAAATACAAGTCATACTTAAACATTTATTTGGTACTAGACAAAAAAACTAAGTCAAAAAAAAAAGGAGAGGTACTTTCAGTAGAATGCACGACAGAGGGAGGAAAAGAAAAAAAAGGAAAGACACGAGAGGGAAGGGACTTTCAGTAACTAGAAGAAAAAAGGAAGGAGACGACTGATGAGATGAGGATACAAAGAGAAGGAGACCTGTGGGTCAGCGACAGCAGCGGAGGACCTCCATCGATGATGGCAAGAGCTCTGGCGACAGTGACGGTGGACAGATCTGTCGACTTAGGTCTCTTCGCGACTGAGCTCCGGCAACATTGGCGACAACTCCGGAAACACCGGCGACGAGAGAGAAGAAGACGACCGACAGATTAGAGCACCCGTGAAGTGAGGGAGAATTAGACGGCCGTGAGGTGAGAGAGAAGAAGACGATCCCCGAAATTAGTTCATATAATCTCAATTTGGCCCAAACGGCCCGACACTGCTCCATGCCGTGTCCGACGCGGTGTCGGAAATTAAAAAAAATAAAAATAAAATTCGGACACCGATTAGGCGTGTCCTACACGGTCGGCCGGTGTCCGGTGGGTGTCGGGGTGTCCATCCGTTTAGGACACCGTACCTCCACCTAGGAGAGGTGTCGGTGCTTCCTAGTTGATCGCAGCATCACCCAGCAAAGTCCCAAATGGCAGAAAGCCATTCTCCATAACTCCCTTGCAAACCTACCACTAAGACGAGGTGGCCCCCTGTCTCCCCATCCTATAGCACCAATTGATGTATATTTTACTGCTCCTCAGATGGTCTCCAGTTGGGTCCTCGTTTTGGGCCGTTTCCCAAAAATGAATTTTCACCGCAGTTGTTGCCTTCCAATGTTTTTCCGGGAAAGCGGAATAGGATTGCACGTCTGCAAAGCCAAATAATAAGGCTTCACAGAAAAGCATCCCTCCACACCACTAGATCCTCCCTCCCTCGATGCACTACAGCAAAATACAACTTTTCCATCAAGCCCAACACTTGCACGACCTCCCAATCTTGAAAATTTCTTCTAAACACTGGATTCCAAGCACAACCAGCAGGAGAGCAAGACAAAACGTCTTAGACTTCTGTTGTTGTTTACACCACAACCAGGAAAAGAAAAGAAAAAATGGTGCTACTTCTTTGATAATAAATCGTACAAGATGTCTGAAAGTGAGCGTGGCTTTAGGGTTTGCACTCGTGAAAAATAAAGACAAAGTAATGCAATCGTTTTGTAGGGGCAAAGAAAAGGGGAGCAATGGCTAAGGGATTTCAGCCACCCTTATTGGCGCTCTCCTCGTTAGTGTCTGACCCATTTACTTTGCTGCCGTTATTCATTAAGAAAAATATCATTCCCATGATATTCCTTTTCATACTTTATATCAGTGTATGCACATACATAGATTGTTTGGCCCTGTGGTTGGTGACATTTCTTACCCATCATCTAATGTGTAATATGCATGCAACTTTGGTTAGGTGATCAAGATCGGAAGAGAGAAATATACTGTTGGGGAGGCCTTATTTCAACCATCGATTTTAGGTTTAGAGGCACATGGAATTGTTGAGCAACTTGTTCGTAGTATCTCGACTGTCTCATCGGAGAATCACCGCCAGCTGCTGGAAAACACAGTGCTTTGTGGTGGCACTGTGTGTATGACTGGTGAGATTTAATATTTAGTGTCAATGTGGTTTTCTGATTGGTAAACCTAGTAACTTCGTTTCAAGCAGGCATTCTTCAGAACGTTGGTAGATTTTGTTTTGTATTAGCTTTGCACATTCTCATTATGATATGGTCTTACATTTGTAAAAACTGCTTTATAGAGGGGCCCCGTCTACTTTGTGTTGACTCAACAGAGGTAGTTAATAACAACTCTACTCATATCTATGTGTTATAAGGATGTATAAAGTTAAATCTTACCTACCTATCTGTCAAATAATGTTATCTTTAAACAGTGTCAGTGATACAAAGGAAATGTAGTATACTGTGCACTTTGGGCTGGCTCCCAACCAATTGCAATTCAGTGAGTTATGCGCACTGCTCTCCTTGTTAGCCGAGAAAATGACCACTCTGATTTGGGTGTCACAGTATTATAATGATTCTTTTGGGTAGCCTTGTTGTGGCTCCATATTCTGCTTGTTGCATCCGTACAGCTGTACTTTGCATTTTTGCTATACACAAAAATGCCATTAACAGTATTATAATGATTCTTTTCCGGTCTACATTAAATGAGAAACTAAATCTGGCAGAGACCCCCAAATTTCCTTAAACTGGCATGAATTGTGTTGGGACATGAACAGGTGGATATCTTTGTAAACACATATATTTGTGATTTTATGTTTTGGAGTTGATTAAGAACATACCCGTGTATATTTCACAATAAGCTTGTAGGGTTGTTTCTCATCCCGTCTGTTGACTTCACTGATAAAATGCTCTTTACTTGAGTAAAATGGAAATCTCAAATTGCTGTCTACTGCAGGTTTTGAGGATAGGTTTCAGAAAGAAGCTAGCCTTTGCTCATCAGCTATTCGTCCTTCACTAGTAAAGGTTAGTTTTCTTCTCTCTTCCAGATTATACCTTTAAGTTATGGTTCTCTGATGCCAAGGTGATGTATATGTTATGTACATCTTTCTAGAATGTGCTCTTCTGGAAGGTATTTGTTTATCGATCCTCCGATTAAGTAGATTTGCTGTCTCTAGTCTACTTCATTCTGTTTGAGGTGGCTTGCAATTTGGACCCTGGAGTTATAACTATTGTGTAGTCTGTAGATATTGTGCCTTCTAGCTGGTTTTCTTTCTGTAAAATAATTTGGACTAGAGGAATACTAATCTCCCAACTTTTTTACCCAATGATGTGGCACATCTTGGTCCAAGCGTTTTCAGATAGTGGGTCCCAGTGTTATGCATATTTGGTTTACCTCATATGGTGCACTTTTTTGGATGAAAATTTGGGAATAGTAGGTTTTTTGTTTGGGATATTCTCGTAATAATGAGCATTTGCCACAAACCTCGGTCTGCATGATTGTTTTATCCTCTTATAAAAGTGGAAAAGCTGGAAACGTGTCTTTGATACATTCTGAAACATACATATCTTGGATTGGCTAATATTACACTTTCCGAGGAACTGCATTTTCAATTAAGCACGTAAAATGTTCTTCAAAGTATGCCAAAGTCCGTTGATCTCCATTGCATGCAAGTGCATAAATACAAAGGTGACTCGTCATGCAACAAACCACTTTCCTCAATCACCCCACACCCTATCTACCAAATAACTAGTATAACCACTTTCCCACCTCTTGACCACCAAAGGGACCGTCAAAAGTGTTGACATCAATATTTGCCTCCGCAATTATATTCAAAATAAAATGAATTTCTTAACAAAACTTTACAGAACCTGTTCTGCTCACCCATTTTGAAAATTTTGGCCGCAAACTGTTCAACCAGTGTTTCAGTCAGTTAACCCATTACGCATACAATATTTCGAGTATCAGAACCCATTTGAGGAGAAGCTTCATTGGTAATACGCGTGGATTCGTATATTGGACGTTGGTGTCCTTTTGCTGCTCTAAAGGAGGATTGGTGTAAGACATTATGAAGTGGAACCAGAGTGCACAGATAGAGAGAGAAGAGGAGTTTGGAAAAGGAGGAGGAAGTGAACAGGTTGCTTCACTGCACAGGGGATCCGCGGTGGCACACACCTTAGCTCACTGTATAAACTCATACGTAGTATTCAGCTTATGTAGGAATAGGATATCCTAGTACGACTTGGATGACAAGAAACCTATTAATACCAAAAGTGTGAAATACCTTAATAGCATGAGGCTACCTAATCAATCCTAGACTTATGAAACACCTGATCTTCTGATAATATCAAAATACATATGCACCTAATTATCTCAAGTGATAAACACAAAGTAAGATCCACTCGTCATCCCAATTGCTCCAAAGCCTTTGCTATCTTGTATTGCATCATTCTCCTGAAACATTCAAAAATTTGCTCCCATGAATTACAAAATTGGGAAAAATGAGTATCCATATGGTAGGTGGCGACATCTTGAATTGCTTATTATCAGGATCGTGACCTTCAGAAGAAGTTCGTTAGTAACCTAGACCTCATATTTGGAGTTGGACCAGGAAATCTGTCTGGTATGATGTGTAGTCCATGTGCTCAGATGGGTCATAAAGAACTTTGGCAGCAATGGGAGGTAAACTTCAACCCGGAATTTAACTTCTGCATGTGCTTCTTCAACCTCTGGATTTGCATGGTCAATCTTGAACGCTTGTTACTCTTCGGTAGAGGTTTTTTGCTTCAACTTGTTAAGGTGGTACGAAAGCAGCAGGAGGTAGGGTTTGTTACCATGGATGAAGGCATAGGTGTTGGTTGTTTCATCAAGGTTTGCATTGACTTATTTGACCAAGGTTGGCCAAGAAGAATGTGTGCAGGGTTGATTGACAGAACGTCACACCAATTACCGACTGTATTGAACCTATCTAGATTGGAACTAAAGACCTTTCTGATACACTGAGAGAAGTATCATGTGGCCATGACACTTCAAATGGATGTAAATCTGGCTCAATTAGAAGGTTCATCTTGTCCAGGAAACCTTTGAGACCACATTAATAGCAGATGCCCAATCTATTATAATGTTGACGACCTTTTGATTGCAGTGGTAGTATGTATTGAAAAGTACTCGGGGCACCTTGAGTCTTCCTCTCTTTAAAATTTCTGTGGAATTATTGGCTTTGGAAATGAAGAAACTATTACTTCACTGCAAGCTGCTAACACTGATTTCAACAGAGAAGTTATATGGTCCAAATGCTCATCAACACTCATCGGTAAAGAAAAAATTTCTTGTGAGACTAAGTGGTGCAATGCAAAGTCTATCAGAGTGCAGCGTAGGGGCTGGAGCTTGAAAGTCGCAAGAATAGGAAAAGGAGGGGAGTGGGTAAGGGGAAGTGTAGAGGGCTGGTTAAACTATGTGAGCTTGGCTTGGCTGACAAGCAAAAAACTAGCGGGCTGGGTTGGAAACATAGGCAGAATGGGTATAAAGGGAAAATAAAGTAGAGGAAAAGGTGAGCCTGATTAGTTGATGTGCTACAATGGGCTGAAGGGTGGCAGAATATATAAAGCTGTACTGGGATTTGGCTAAAAATAAGAAAGGTCTGGGTGTAACAGACAATTATTACCTGTTGGCCTGTTCGGATCCGGCATAACCCAATTAGATCAAAAGGTATTGCCTTCTCCTAATGGATCCATCAGATATAGGGCTTAGGGTTTCTGCAACCACTTCAACAGCAGCAAGGCTGCAGATCCTGGATCTTGGATATGACGGAAAAAAGAAGTGTGTGGTGCTGTTGATGAGGAAGTGGATTTTGCCTTCAATGACAGTGTTTGTAAGTTCGAATGGGGTATGGCGGCAAGATTCAGGCAACCCTTTGTTTTTCCCCCTTTCTGTTATAGACATTGAACAGTAAGTTTTTATTTTTCTGGATGCAGAAACCTTATAAGAGCAGATACTGAGAAATCTTGAAGAAGGAACAATGGCAATACTGAATACTAGATCAGAACGTTTTTTATGGTTGGAATCTGATGAAAGAGAAAAAAATGGAATGTGAATCTAATAAGAGAAGATTCCCTCAAGAATTGAAGAAAATGAATGGTTACAAAGAAGGATAGAGAAAAAGGGTTGTGGTATCAAGAGAAGCACACACTGGAGGATCGAGGCATGTTCATACCGCTTGATTTGGAACCAGAGGGCACTCAGAGAGAGAGAAGATTGAAAAAGAAGGGGGAAGATAAATTGATTGCGTCACCCTGGCAGGGATCCACAGCAGTATACACACCTTGACTCACATCCTAAACTCAACAATATTTTAATCCCTGATGAAATATGGGATCACATCAACTTAAATCAGAAAGGGAAACCCTACTACTCTGGACAACAAAGAACCTGGTAATATAAAACACTTTGATAGCACAATGTTTCCTAATCAACTCTAGATATTATGACCTCCATGTGTTTATCTAGTCGTGCTATTTGCAAATGGAGGTTTCATCGGAGATTGTTAATTTGTTCATGGTGAATATGCCAAGCATGCCTGCAATAGAACGCAAGTGAGCAGCTATGAGTCTACTTCCCCAAGCTTGACGCTCTTGTTTCTAGACTGTGTTTTGATGCAGATCTGTTTTCCTTTTCCATTGCATACAAGTGTATTAGTACAAAGGGGAATCCTTTCAAAACAACCTACCCACCTAAATCCTCAACATCCTAAATTACTGAAAGACTAGTATACCATCTTCCTCAGCTCCTAACCACGAGCCAACTTCCTGTAAAATTGACACGAGCAAACACTGATGAGAATATTTAGAGAAAACTACTTCTAATCAAAGAAGTGAATGGTGTGGAACACGGACGTATAAAGAGCTTTTTCTCCGTTATAACGGAACTAAGAATTCTTGCCCCAGTGCAGCTCTAAAGGATCGCACATGGATCAAAGGTTGCTGGCCACGCCTGAAAATACTAGTCTACTACTTCCTCGCTTGTTGTTCTTGTCGACTTCTCGATCGACAAGTGACAAACACACCCCTTCGGCCATTCTTTGGGGGACATAACCGGTTGCGGTGACCCATTGTGCAAGCAAGATTTGTTGGAGCCAAAGACCTGAGAGAAGCATTAGAAAGAAGAAAGAAGGGGGGCAAAAAGCACTTTGTAAAAGATGGAAACTGCTAGTGTGAGCTTCAACGGATGAGCAAAAGTTGATCAGGTAGATCGACTAGCAGTTTTAGTAACAGTTTGTACCTATCAGAAATTTTTTTAACCAGGCGATCTCAGAAAAGGATGATTTTTGGTTGGGACACGAAGGAAATTAAATGAAGCCAATTCACTAAGCATGGGATGTTTTGCTCATTAGTAGGAATTCGGATACACACTGGTATGTCTAAGATCGTCTAATTCTTTCCCTGACAGTAACATCATAATGTCCTTTCAAATCACAGAGTCGTGGCCTCCGAAGGTTAGATGTTGAAGATGGCTTATTAGACCTCACAGTTTATATCCTCCATGCAGTATGATGTGTTACTGAGCAGGAATTCCTACACCATAACATCATATCCAACTACAATTAATAGCGGAGCCTTCTTAGCAGTTGGTCTTACTTACTGGTTACTGCTTTTTTGGTTTTAGTTTCGAGTCCTAGAGTTCCATTGTTATAAATGTTCGTTTGTTGCAGGCTCCAGAATATATGCCAGAGAACTTGACAAACTATTCAGTGTGGGTGGGAGGTGCAATACTTGCGAAAGTTGTGTTTCCCCAAAATCAGCACATAACCAAGGGAGACTATGATGAAACAGGACCTTCTGTTGTTCATCGGAAGTGCATCTGAAAATATATCTGTAGTAAATGATTTGATGCTCAGATTCGCTCAATTGATTTCTGCCTTGTAACTTTAACTGATAGCCCGCTTGTGGCCGAGTTTTGTGGGCAAATTGATGCGAAAAGAAGCTGATACTTACTATCCGGACACATACTTCGTGAAATGGTTCATGCATGTTTGTTGCCAGGGGCGACAAGATCAAGTTGGTAAGGATTAAAATATCCCTTGATTTATATGATCGACAATCATAGAAGACCGCAGGGCATAGAGGGGGAGGTCATAAGTGCCGGGGTGAGCCAGATTTATTGCGGCTATTCAAGAATTTCTAGTATCTGACCCGATGTACTGGACTCCATCACTCGAAGACGCTGCGTGTTCTACTCCATGCCGATTGATGGCCAATCTAAACAGATCATCCAATATTTAAAAAGGGGGATGGTGATGTGATCAAGCTAGTCAATTGATTTGAAAGAGAGTTAAATTCGCCATTGAACATTGAATTTTAGACGAAATCTCTTTATTGGAACTGTATGTTTGTCGAGTTCAATGTTGAATTCTTTGTGTGACCCCAATTGGCCATTCTGTTCAGTCCAGGCAGTTTCAAGTCCCTTAATTTCGGGGCAAATCCGTCGCTTTCTGTATCCCAAGTTCCTACCCGCTGCCCTGGACCTCCCCACCTCATCACCACCACTCATACCGACTGCCTCATATCCGTCACTGGTACCGTTCCATTGTTGACGTCGCTACCACAGCCGAACCCACCATAGAAAAGGACTTTGCTGAAAAAACAAACCTTACTGTACTACTTTATTCCAGTATATCAACCTTGGTATCTCAGCTGTCAAACTTAGTAGTACGCACAGGCAATTGCAGTGGACGAAAAGCGAGAGCATGAACTGTAGATGCATTCGCATGACCAAAAGTATTCAACATTTCACGTCACCCAACAGCACTAATATACACACCAATACCAAACAAGTAAAACTATTTGCTGGGTCTAAAGAGGAGGAGGAATCTGCGTCAAAGTTGAAGGGATGGGACTACTCAACCGGTTGTTTCTCAACGGGATTTTCTGCATCTTTAAGCCAAAAGAACGAAGTACTTCCTGAATTGTATGTACTAGTTGCAGGATATCTTACTGTAACTCAAGTTGCTTATTTTGGGCTTGGTTAAGAGGAGAAAGATAAAAAATTAGCGGTGCTGGCGATACTGAGTAGATCTGGGAAATCCAACGCAACCACCTTTCGAACTCACCATCACCCTTCAATTGCCAGCCAGCACCGAGAAGTCCACCACAACCACCCTTCAATATCATGATAACTCTTTATCCCCGACCACTTCATCACTGCTATCACCACTATACCGTACCGCCACCATCAACACCACCTTACCACTTTTTTGAAGATCGTTGATTATGAAGTACTAGAAATTATTAAACTATACCCTATATGAATGGAGTTTATTATCCAAAAAATTATTGATTATTGAACAACCTTTACTTATTGAATAGTAAATGTCCCGATTGGCATTGATTCAACAAACGAATCAATCCAAAATTGGCAAAAATAGTTGCAAACCAAGTTAAAGTTACAAAAAGTGTATGACAAAAGTAACCATAGAAGACAATTAATAAATATATCCCTGATATCCATTCAGAAAGGTGATGTTAACATAACTTTCATTTGTAAATAACTACTGTAATATATAGATTAATTATCGAAAGATACTTTTTCTCACCTATAAAAGTTGTTTGTTTCTTATTTTATATTAAAACACCCATAATCTCACATCAGTGCTTATAGTACAATAATTTTTTCAAATTACTTAAAGGGTATGAGATGTGTTTTTGTGAGAAATACAAGGATACTATGGTAAATTAGAAGGTCAAACCTTATTATGAGAAAAGTGATTACTTCATAATCTCCATTTTTCAGAATTATAGATTAAATAAGTTTTTAGATTTTTGAGGCAGATTAAATTTCTTAATCTTTTTTGTTACTCACATACAAAATTTAATTTAGATCATATCAGGTTTGACCATCCCAAAATTAATCACAAACACCTTTAACTGAGGTGCATCTATGCTCACGCTCTATAGTATATTTTTACACCTTCATTTGTTACCGATAAGTGCATTAGTGAACAAAATAATAGGCTTTTTTTAGAGACTATTGAGGTGTCAATACGTATTAACGGGTATTACAATTTATATTTATTATTAATTATAAGAGTGTCTACTGCATACCAATAATTTAAAGTAGAGACAGTATTTTCGCTTGTATATAATGATGAAAAACAAAAAAGAAAGAGAAACGACTCCATTTTACCAAAACCCCAGCCAATATCATTAACTTTGGTCTGAATGACCAAGATTGCTTTTAGGACCCAAAAAAAAAAAAAAAAAATTGTCGAAAGAAACGAAATTTGCAAATGATGTTGAGATAAAACAAGTATTGTCCGGTCTGTTACTTGAACCTAAATCAATTATAAGATTTTACGAGAAAGTTATCCTATAAAAGGCGAAAGAATAACATTCTCATTGATACTTAACCAAGATGTGAGTCCTAAATGTAGTACTCCCACCCCCATCCAAATCTGACAAACATAAACATCTCTCACCATTTCCTTAAATTTTATCTCTTTTAATCTTTTGCGGATCTCTAGGATAAATTTCTTGCATGTAAGCCTGACTTTGTTAATCGTTTTAACCCCGCCTGACTTGCCAAAAACTAGTTCTTTTATTTTATATATAACTGCTTTTTAACTTCAATTCAATGTTTATGTGTACAGAAATTTAAACCAATCCTTAGACTTTGACAAAAGTTGTTAAATATATATTAAATAGTAAAACGATAAGAATAGTATAGTTTGATACAGTGCTTCAGATCGATATGAGCCCTAATTCATGTTGACAGATTAATCTGAAAGACCTGCTGCAGGCCATGGAACTGAGGAGGCAACAAAGGGTTGTTCTCCATTCGCCATTTTCATTTTTGTGTTTAATAGAATGCCGACAAATCCCAATCTAATACTATTTCCTCGCCGACGAAGCCTAACTACCTAATCCCAAATCCTAAGTCAAACAATTCTTCTACTCCCACAATCCAAGCTATACAAAAACCAGACCATGTAACATAAACGTGCTCTCCTCAACTTCCTCGTATATACCCTTTTGCCTCTACCCTCAGCACTTCCACCTTAACAATCTCCAAAACCAAGCAGCCATGGCAGTGCCCAAACATGCACCGCCACCCTCACTGCCGCCGCCATCACCGCCGCATTCTTTGCATAAAGCGGTGCCACCTCCGTCACCCGCCAGGCCCCACGTCTCCCTCCAACAGCCATCACAGAAGAAGAGCCCCTGGAAGCCCTCGAAGCTCTTCAAGAGCTTCCGGCACGTCTTCCGGTCGTTTCCCATCATCACCCCCAACGCTTGCAAGTTCCCCGCCGGAGGCCGGCCGGTCGACGGGCCCCACATCCACGGAGGGACCCGCATGACCGGCACGCTCTTTGGGTGTCGGAGATCGAGGATTAACCTAGCCATCCAAGAGAACCCTAGGTGCGTCCCCATGCTTGTGCTGGAGCTCTCCACTCCAACAGGGAAACTCTTGCAAGAAATGGGGCTGGGGCTCGTTAGGATCGCGTTGGAATGCGAGAAACACCATCCAGCTGACCACAAAACCAAGCTCATGGACGAGCCTATATGGACTATGTACTGCAACGGGCGAAAAACGGGGTATGGCGTGAAGAGGGAGGCGACGGCCGACGACTTGAACGTCATGGAAATGCTGCATGCAACGTCCATGGGAGCGGGGGTGCTGCCTAGCGATGATACTGCAACGGATCAGGGAGAACTGACGTACATGCGCGGGTACTTTGAGCGCGTTATTGGATCCAAAGACTCCGAGACGTATTACATGATGAATCCGGATGGCAATACTGGCCCGGAACTCAGCATCTTCTTCGTGAGGGTCTGAAAATGATTTAATGATAAGCACCATTGTAGGTTATCGGCTAAGTATGCTAGAAACCGTGTTAGCGGCAGTTTAATTGAGTTTTAGGCATACTTACAGTGATAAATATGATGCGGTACGAGTGATCTTTGCCATTCTGTCGCTGATTATGGCAAAACTGTTGCTAAGATTCAGCCATACTGATGTTACGACTGTTTAAACTTTCAAATGTTCTGTACGAAAGATTACGACTGTAATCCAGATGGTAACTAAGGGTGGTCAAGGCATTCTCTTATAATGAAATAGTATGACAGACATCACGTATTTCACCAACAAAGAAACAAAGAGAGTGTATATGTGTTGGAAGAATATGATTAGACACAGATGCATTTTGTACATGTTTATACTGAATTCGTTATTTGTGCATCTCATAAGCATGAAAAATTGTTTCTAAGTTTCTACTCTTGTTTTAGTTTGCGGAAAATGTATCGGTATTCAAGATGCACAAATATTTTTAACATTTAAATTCCACAAGTGTCGCTACAGTGATGATATAGAGACATTTAATAATAAAAGTGGAACTCAAATGATTAAAGTGGAGCGCAACTTATATCAACAATATGCCTTAAATTTCAATATTGACAGATCAAGTAAAGAGTTCGAAAATATGAAAACCTAACGAGGATCCTACCATCAGTATAGCATTTTTTTGGTAAAGAGGAAAATTAAGAAAGAAAACAGGTTTTATGATAAAGAGGCAAAGAAAGAACAGAACGTGAGTGCCTCACAAAGACAACTCCGAACACATAACAGCCAGAATGAGGCGATTCAAGTCCAGGGATGCTTCCTCCAAAAACGGGAGCGCTCAGTTCTGAAATTTGCTAGGAAGCCAGATCATCTGATTGGTCAAATGCATAAGCAATAGTGAACTGCTCAATAGCCAACCATGATGCTGACGCTAGCTAAAGGTGATTATTGTTCTTCTTGGTAGCCAATCCTGGCTACGCATTTTCAGACCTCCGCACAAGACAAAGTATTCAAAGGTCAAGGTTCAAAGCTATCAAACTGGTCAATCCAAGGCACACGTTCAAGTCATATGTCACGCCTCTATCACAAATTTATTCAACTTGGAATATAAGTTACATGCCGCGTCACATGTTAGAATCAACGTCATTTGATGCACCTCCAGCATGATATTATTTTAAGTGTTGGAATCAACGATTTGCATTCTCCTAGAGGGGTTGGCCTTCCCCCTTCCCCATAGGTCGGCCCAAGCTGTCCCTCTTGGTGGCTCAATTTCATCACCTCTCAATTTCATCAGCATGAAATTATTTTAAGTGTTGGAATCAACGATTTGCATTCTCCTAGAGGGGTTGGCCTTCCCCCTTCCCCATAGGTCGGCCCAAGCTGTCCCTCTTGGTGGCTTAATTTCATCACCTCCTAATTAGGGATTCCGCCCTTTACCCCATGAGTGTTCCTTTGCATCACCCCTCGGGGATCATCTCTTCACCCTCTTAGGGGGTCCATGTCCTTGGGGGCTCTTTTTCCCACCCCTTGTTCTCTTCTCCCCTTGGGAAGCCCATACTCCAGGACACCCATCACGCCCCAGTGGTGCCACGAGAGCCTATCATCACGCCTGAATTCTCCACTTCACATGCTCCTGACACGATGCCCCTCTACGCAACGCCCTTGGCCTCGCCCCAGCGCTGTCACTGTGTCACCCGCCCTGATACGATGCCCTTCTACAAGACACTATCGCCGTGCTCGAGCACCATTGCTGCGTCACGTGCCTCAAGCACGATGCTCTTTTCCACGAAACCCGTGGCCTCTTTTGGTCGAGTGCCATCTCTGCATCAGGTTCCTTTGGATGACGCCTCTCTCGGTGGGGCCTGTCATTGTGCCCAGAAGCCAACATCATCATGTGCCTTAAAAACGAGGCCTCTCTCCATAGGGCCTGTCATCGCACCTGGAAGCAAATGTCGTCATGTGCCCCCAAAACGACGCCTCTCTCCGCATCTAAGCACCGTTGTCGTGTCACGTGCCCTCAACACGATGCCCATCTCCATGACCCCTGTTGCTGTCTCCGAGCACAGCCTATGCATAATGTTCCTACCTTCGCGACACCTTGTAGCCGCTCTCTAGCGCTGCCTCTCATCATACATACCCCTGGCATTCCTTCCCACCTGTGACACCCTCGGTCCTAATGACATCACCGGAGCTGAGATGTCTATCATTTCTATGTCATAACCCTTGTTACAAATACAGAGCAACTACAACATTAAGATCATTAGTGGACGTCACAAAACGCATCCTTCCAAGAATTTTCTTAAAAGTACCCAACGTACTTAACACAACTAAATATTTACAACATAGTTTGCAACTGTCGTGGTAACATGTCCCTCACCAAGTGCCTTAGTACATCTTTTCTTTACCATTTCTAAAGGTCCCCGTGTCCATGCACTGTCGCTGTGTCATGTGCTCCCGCACAATACGTGGTGACAAGATCCCACGCTAGCTACATCGCACTCTTCCCGCTGCGCCCATGCGCCCCTTCATTTATACAATTGCGTCCTTCGGCATCCTGCCACACCCCTAGTGTTGGTCAATTCTTTCACCACATGCACTTTTTTTTGGTCTGGAACATGCAGCTTCAACCCAATCTATGGAGTGTGCAACATTTGCTAGGGTAGGCGACTTATTTAGGACACTACCTCAGGAAGCTTCAAGTGCTCCGGCACGAGGACTCCCCTCCAACCAGGTAGGCGATTTCTCTGGCACACTACCTCAGCACGTTGGGTAGGTGTCTCCTCTATGACACTATTTTCGTGCGCTCGGAGTGCTCCTGAATGAGG
The DNA here is from genome assembly GCA_033070095.1 of Escallonia herrerae. Classification (NCBI taxonomy): domain Eukaryota; kingdom Viridiplantae; phylum Streptophyta; class Magnoliopsida; order Escalloniales; family Escalloniaceae; genus Escallonia; species Escallonia herrerae. The sequence goes on from JAVXUP010000704.1 coordinate 63,725, forward strand.
ACTTCTCGTGGGACTAGGCAACTCTTCCTGGACACTATCTCCGTCAGGGAGCACTAGATGCTCCGGCATGAGGACTTCTATCCCGTAAGGTAGGCGACTCCTCCAGCACATTACCTCGGCCTATTAGGTAGATGACTCTTCTCGACACTATCTCGGTGTACCCCGAGTGCTCCACAGCAGCATGACTCCCCTGTAGGGATAGGCGACTCATCTGGGATACTAGCTTTGTTAGGAAGCTCCAAGTGCTCTAGCATGAAGATTCCCTTCCCACCTGGTAGGCAACTCCTTTAGGACACTATCTTAGTCAGTGAGTTCCAAATGCTCAAATAATTTTGAGTGGAATGTACAGTATCAAGCCTCACATGACGCTCTAAAAGCATTGCTTGTCGAACCATCGCTTTTTATCTTAATTACTTCCAGGTGAAATTATTTTCGTACCACAACTTTATCGACTCTACCGTTAGTGTCGTGCTGCTTGCGAAGAGGATATGTATGAATGTTGGATTTACTACGCTAGTAAAGTCCTCTAAGAGTTAGTTTCGATATCCCAACATAGAAAAGCTCGCTTCTGATAGCTGTGTCCATATTTTTTTTCTCTCGCCATCATCGTTCGTATGGACAAGCCCCTTCAGGGAATCTTATACGAGCGAGAACTATTTAGGTGATCGATGGCTTGGTTGATGGAACTCGCGAGTTTGATATCTATTACAAGCCATGCCATTCTCTCAAAAGGCAGGCTCTTGCCAATTTCAAATTGGAGTGCATCTTTTCCACCGATGATGATTTTGTGTTAGAAGATCTTCTAACTGAATCATGCTTCACTATGAAATTTTATGTTAATGGCTCATTCGATGCTACTGAATCTTGCCGAACTCATCCTTAAGGGTCTAGATAGTCTGTTGGTTGAGTATGTCCTAAGGTTCACCTTTCGGCCTCCAACAATGAAGTTGAGTATAAAGTTCTCAGTACTGGAATGCATTTAGCAAAGGCTATGTTCACCGAACTCTTACAAGCATTCGGTGATGCCTAGCTGGTGGTAAAGCAGTTTTATGGCAAGTATGAAGTCGTTGATTCGAAGATGGGGAACTACCTCCACAAGGCCAAAGCAAATTTACACATTTAAAGATTTTTCTACTCAACAATTTGCTGTAATAACCAACAGACTGATTCCCTGTGAAGTCTCGCCTCCCTAGACTCCTTAGATCTACATCGCACAGTTCATCTCGAGCTTCTTTGAGAACCAAGCATTCCTTCACAAGCGAAGGTGATGAATTTTGATGATGGCCTTTCTTGGATGGATCTTATTAGAGCCTACTTAGATCGCAACATTCTACTGGAAGATAAGAAGGAAGCCAAGTGCTTCCTCTTGTGTTGTTCTGATATGCGGTTATAGACAATGTGCTCTGTAAAAGGTCGTTTATCCTTCCATACCTCAGTTACCTTGCTTCACTAGAGGCTAATTATGTTCTTCATGAGGATGCACTAGGTGCATCGTCTTTAGTTTTGTAGGATATACACAGAAAGAGAAGAATTGTATGTCTATGACTCTATGAGCATTATTGCTAGTATCACATCTTTAGCGAAAAAAGTAGAGTGAGAGTTCAAATTCCAAGCGAATTTATCAATTCCATAGAATATCTACTAGGAATTTTCAACCTTTTTACTTCAATGCTTTAACCAAGTGGCATTAAGTGATATAAGCAAGTTAAGTGACAATTATGGGGGGAGCTTATGGTCCCCTCGGTCTTATACAAGATTGTCCCTAGGTCTTGGGTCAAATTTGTTAGAAATGGTGAAGGATTCCTTGGGGTTCATACTTTTGTTGAGGTGAAGGAAACACAACAACAAATATAGTAAGGTGAAGTGAGTTAACAAGTATAAGAGCGAGCAAACTCAGTAGATAAATGTACATATATATAGAGGCTTTACTAAATAGGGTTGAAAAACGATGCCAAGCGACTCAAGCTCGGCTTGTGTTTGCTTATGGTAGAATCCAGTAAGACAAAAGGACCAAGCTTTAAATACATTTAACATTAACTTATTGAAAGATAAATAAGCCGATGTTTATCAAACATTTAAATTGAAGCTTGATAAGTAAAATTAGCTAAGCTTGAACAACCCAAAAATTGGCCCGGCTCATTCAAGCCCTAGTGTGTGTCCCATCTAGTTAAATAACATAAATATGATGTTTCACAGATAGTGAATTTGATAGATATTCTACCATAACTATCTGCTAGCAAAGATCCAAATTAGAGAAGGGTGGGAGCTCTTTTTATTTGGATATGATTCGGGTGCAAAATTCAAGGAAAAACCTAATATGCTGAAACGCGTTCACAGCGTTGTGAGTTTAGTAATACATTACATTACAAGCATTTTTTTCCCTTCCACCATGTATTCTTTTTGTATTCATTAAGTTAATTTCCAAATAACATCATATATACATATATATGGGGAAAACGAATATGTTGCTAGCCTTAGGCAACTTACCTAAGGCTAGCGACCAAAACTACGCCGTTTTGGTCAACTTTTTATCACTCTTTTTGTTCTGTTTTTCTCCCTGTCAGTTTCTCTCTCTCTCTCTCTCTCTCTCTCTCTCTCTCTCTCTCTCCGTCAGTTTCTCCTTCTCTTCTTTAATCAGATCGGCCAACACAAGACAATCCCATCGTTGGCCACTATCTCCGGCCAACCTCCACATCGGTTGGGGGAAGATTCAAAGGCATCTGAGCTTATTCTTTTGGTTCTTGTTGAACAAATGATTTTGTTAATTATCAAAACACAATTACAATAATTTATTAAGATCACATTTTCAATTTGAAATTGGCACACAGAGATGGAGAGTGGCGGCCGAAGATGAAGGCCTCACATTTGCATTTCAAGGTTGGTGGTTATTAATGGTGGTCATCGATCTCGATTGGTGGAAGTGATTGCTTGGTGGTGGTGATTATGGTGGTCTTGCTGGTGGTCGATAATGGTGGCTGACTGGCGGTGGTGAGTGTGAAGGTGGTTGGTGCGGCGTGACGGTAGGGTGATAGTACGATGATGTGGTTGGTAATCAGTGTGGCGGTGAGGTGGTGGATCAGTGGTGTGGTGTGGTGGGGAGGTTGGCGCGGCAGCATAGTGGAGTTGGTCGGTAATTGTGAAATTGTTTCTGTTGATCTGTTGTGAGGCGGGGAGAAATTGTCAGCGGGAGTGGTTTGGATCGGCGGCGACACTGGTCGGTCGGGGACTGTGGCAGGCGACAGGGTGATTGTGCGGTGTGGCTGTGTTATCTGATAATTAGTGAGAGTGTTATGAGGAGAGAGAAAAAAGAGAAAGAAAAAAGAATCAATCAACATTAAACAAAACTACGTAGTTTTATACGCTTGCCTAAGGCTAGCAACATATCACTTTCCCCACACACACACACACACACACACACACACACACACACACATACACACATCGGTGGAGAAATAACCACTCCTCTGCCGGTGGAGAAATAACTACTTCTCCACCACCCATATAGCTGTCCATGTCGCCCAGTGGATGGCGAGATTCTTTATTTTTTTTGAAGAGTTTTTGCTTAACCGCCCCTAAAAGGAACGATTAGCATTTTTTCAAAAATGCCCTCCATTTTACTTGACTGGTTCATTCTCTTTCTCTCTCGCCCCCCCCCCCCCCCCCCGATATTTTTTAGCTCCTGTCTTCCCGCACCTCTACCACCCTTACAACATCAAAATCCTTACCATACGAAATCAAATGAAATACCAAGCAAGAATCGACAACAACAAAATCACACGAAATACCACAAGAATCGGCAACTGCAACTATATTGCCACCACTGAGGTCCATTCCAGATCTGAGCCAAAACCACCATTTCGGTGGTTTTGGCTCAGATCTAGCATAGATCTTGGTTATTCTGGCAAGGATCTACAAAGTGTTCTATGAATTTTTGTTTCAGAAGATTATAACGGTGGAGTTGTGGGCGGTGGCGGGTGATTATATTCTCTCTCATTTTTCTCTGTATTTTGTGAAAGTAGTGTTGGTGCGTGGGTGGGTGCGGGTTGGGGTGGTTGTTTGGTGGTAGTTGGCACACTAATGAGGTTGTTGGTTGTGGGATGATGGTTATGGGCGAGGTGGGTACAACGGTGGACGATGGTTGTTGATTGTGAGGTGTGTTGGGTGGGTGGCCGGTTGTGGGTACGGTGGGTGGTCGTACTGTGGGTGTTGGGTTTTTTGGTCTTGGGATTTTTTAGAGGTGAAGGGCTAGACAGGTGTTGGGTTTTTTGGGTGGTGGAGGGGTGGGTTTTGTATGGGATTGGCGGTGCCGAGATTTCCCCCAGCGATGCCGACATCGGCACTGTTTTCCCTGTACCCTCTTTTTTATTTTATTTTCAGATACATTACAAGTTTTTTGAATTGATTAAAGGTTGTGATTGGCGGTTAGATGGTTGTGCTGGTGGGTTGGTGGTTGTGGCCGACGATTTGGTGTTGGGGTGGGCGTTGTCGCTGATGGATGTTATGGCTGCTGGTTGGTTGGGTGGGCGGCTGTTGGCTATCACGGTGGTTGTTGGCTGGACAAACTGAAGACAGAGAACAGTAGAGAACGGAAAACAAAAAAGAAAACAATATGTTCTCGTACTCAGTATCGGTTAACTGCTACACTTAGTAGCAGTTAGACAGTAAATATTGTCCTAGTGTGCGCGTGAGGAAGTCTTGGGGGCGTGCGAGGGACATTTTGGGCAGAATTCTAACCACTACTAATAAGTAGCGATCAAGCTAGTTAGAGAGAAGAAAAAAGTAATCCTGACACTCCACTGGACGACGTGGATGACTAGATGGATGGTGGAGAAATAGCTATTTCTCCACCGGTAGATAGAGATTGGCATATATATATATATATATATATATATATATATATATATATATATCAAAAAATAAGGAGCTGAGTGCTAGGAGGGGAGTTATATGGATTATTTCGATGCCAGGGAAGAAAAAGAAAAGTCAAGGAAAAAGAAACAAATAGTGCTTCCATGTGAACAAACTGATAATGCAAGTCCTTTAGTACTTAAGGTATGTTTGAAACCCATTTCAAAATTTAAATTTTTGTTTAAAAAAAATCATAACCAAAACCTTTGTGAGTTTTCTTCTCTTTTTTTTTTACAAAATCGATGGGTTTTTATTTTTTTTTATATTTTGTATTTATTTTTCCTGTCTTTTCTTTTCTTTTCTTTCATTTTTCAATACTTGAGAGCTTCTTCTGAACTCCTATGTTCAACAGCCAAAAGCGCCCCCACTATGACATCTCCTCTGCCACCGTCCTACTACTACTATGCACTAGCTTGCGAATTAGGACTTCATTGGTTGATTGGGGTTCATTGGGTGAATGAGTTTGGTTGGCTTAGAATTTTCAAGTACAAATCCATAAACAAAATCTTGTGGTGGTGTTTGTTGTATGAACAATGGTCGTTGCTATGATGGTGATTTGGATTTAAAGGAGTGGTGGTGCCATGGTAGTGACCGATGTTAGAGGATTTGGTGTTCGACTGTATTGGTTAGTGATGGTGTGGTGGTCATGGTAATCCGTGGCTATGGTGGTTGGCACTGTTCGTGGGTGTTGGTCACTGGTACTGGTGGTGACTGTCATTGGCTATGGTGGTCAGCGGTGCTGGCGAATTTGGTGTTCGGGTGTGTTGATCAGTGGTGTGACAGATCGACGGTCAGTGGTTGTGGTGGTCAGTGTTTGTAGTTTGATGTTCGGGGGTGTTGGTCAATATTGGTGGTGGCTGCGGTCAATGGTTATGGTGGTTGGCATTGTTGGTGGTTTAGTGTTCTTGGGTGATGGGTATTGGTGATGAAGATTGAATAGGAGAAGAGACATAAAATGTTTCCAATAAAAGTTAAAATGTAGATCTTGAAAAAAAAAAAGAAGCCAAAACTTAAAACCGAGGTAGCATTTGAAACATTTTTTTTTGTTTAATTCTGAAAAGTGAATAAATAATTGGCATTTGACAGACAGTTTTAGTTTTTTTCCTTCAGTTTTATAAACCAGTTTTCAAAATAGGACTGTTTTTTGAAAACTCCACTCTAGAGTTTTTAGTTTTCATTTTTTTATTGATATCCACCTTTCAACTTTTGTTAGAAACATTTTTCTTCAATCTTCACCAACACCTATCACTCAAGAACATCAAACATCAACATTGCCAACCATCATACCCATTGATCGCCATCGCCACCACCACTGACTAGCAGCCCCGAACACCAAGCTACAAATACTACTAATGACACAGTCAATGACCGCCGGTTTGCCACCACCACTTATCAATCAACACACCCAAACATCAAACTTGCCGACACCACCGACCATCATAGCCACTGCTGTTGCCACCACTAGTGACCAACACCCACGAAGACTAGCAATCACCATAGTAATTGATAACAACCACCACCACCACCACCACCACTGACACTAAACCTTCCGATATCGGTCACCACCACGGCACTACCACTCCTCAAATCCAAGTCCACCATTATATTGACCACTATTGTCCCTGCAACAAATACCACCACAAGATTTCATCCATCGTTTAGCCATAATATCTTCGACATGCGCAGGTAAATTTCAAGCCATTCAAATCCCTTCACCCAGTTAAACCACAATTAGACCCAATAAAATCTAATATGCAAGCTGGTGTGTTACTGCCATAATAATAGTTGGATGATGGCAGAGAAGATGTGCATGTCGTGGTGGGGGCGCTTCTAGTTGTTGAATATAGTGGCTCAGAAGAAACTCTCAAGTACTGAAAAATGAAAGAAAAGAGAAGAGAGGAAAAATAGAAAAGAGAACAGAGAAAAAAAAATTAAAATCCAATCATACAAAACTGTTGTCAAACAATTCGTCAGTTTTGTAAAAAAAAAAAGAAAATTCCAAGAGGTTTGGGTTTTTTGAAAACAAAAATCGAAAAATCAAAAATCGATATGGGTTTCAAACACATTCAACTCCAAAATAGAGTTTTCAGAAGCAGTCATATTTTGAAAACTGGTTTACAAAGCTGAAGAAAAAAAAAATTAAAACTGCCTGTGAAATGGGAATTTTTTTTTCATTTTCTAAAATTGAACAATAACTTAAAAATAAAAACCGTTTCAAACGATATTAGTTTCAGCAAAAGACTTTGTCACCATGTGTTTGTTTTGTAGCCTACTTTCTTCCCTGTGCAATGTTTTTAGTATACGTTTTTGGATTTTGTGTGTGTTGCACTTAAAAAACCTCGTACACGATACCTGAATTTTAGTGAAATCTTTGGGAAATTGATTTAAGTTTCTTTTCTCTTGTGCCTTACGAAATGGATGCATAGATGGATCCATTTTGGATATCTTATGACAAGTGTGATCAGTCGTATGTCTATGGGGACAACACGAGTTCAGACATAGGCATTTTCTTAGAACTGTTATTCGTACGTTTATAATATAGAAAAAAATTTAGCTGTTATCCGGGGTTGAATGAATCTTTATCCTTCCCCACATGTAGCGACAATTAATAGTCATTAAATGAAACTAATGACCTTATTTAGTGACATTAAAAAAGTGGTGGTAATAATTGTCGCTGAAAATGTTATCAGAAAAGTCATTAGAAATATTAAGAAACTATTAATTGTCACTATAGAAAGAATTGTAGGAAGATTATTAAAACCCGAGTAGTAGTCAAAATTTGTTCAATACTATAAGCATAACTCAAACCGAGCAAGGCGAACGAACAATATTATTTATCAATCTGTTTTAAATACTTTTCTAAAAAACTGTTAATTGCACGTCTATTTTATAAGCATATAACTCAAACCGAGCTGAACGAGCTTAGCACTGCGAATACTTGTTTGAAACATTCGTTTACTGACAATTTTGGTCTAAGTTTTAACCCACCATGGATCTTGGAATTGAGAATCTTAGATATACACCCTCTTGTTACTGTCCTGAATTTTATAACCAAATCACGAGACTCGTAAAATCTTAAACAGATACTATCAAGATACCACTCCCATTCATCTCGCATATCACGGGATTGCTTGCACGCACCAATCCTCCATATAAACACCCTCCTCCTCCCCACGTCTTCCCCTTCAAAAGCCCTCTCTTGATCTCCTCCCCATGCATATACTATTCCCTGTGTCAAAAATGGTGAAGCAAGCTATGCTCCTTTGGCTTTCGGTTCTTTCCATTTGCTTCACCCCTAAGTCACTGGCAAGTACTCCAAACACCTACAACGTGGTGGACTTGGGAGCCAGGCCCGACGGCCGGACCGACTCCGCCAAGGCGTTCATGAGTGCCTGGACGGCAGCTTGTGGGTCTGACTCGGCGGCTACGGTCTATGTGCCGCCGGGGAGGTACTTGGTTCAGAAAGCGGATTTTGCGGGCAAGTGTAGGAACAGTGCCATCACTTTTCGTATGGACGGAACCCTAGTGGCTCCATCGGATAACCAGGTCGTGAATGCCGGCTCGTGGATCCTCTTTCATGGGGTGGATGGAGTTACCCTTTCTGGTGGAACCCTTGACGGCCAAGGCAGCGGTTTGTGGGCTTGCAAGGCCGCCGGAGGGAGCTGCCCTGTTGGAGCCAAGGTAATGAATCGTTTCCTTCACATTAAACATTATTAATGTATTTTGGGTTAATTTACATATTCTCTTTTAGCTTGTTGCCAAAGGAAAAAAAAAAAACTTTTTTTGAGATACTTTGGTATGGTATGGTGATCTTGATTGTTTGAAAGAATTAAATCATGAGGACCATTATTATATAGTGTACCTTTTTATCGTTCTTTTTTTGGGGTCTAATTATGGTTTATTTTCCTGCTACATGTGTTACAGTCACTAGTGTTTGATAACTCAAACAACATTAACATCAACGGCTTGACTTCGCTAAACAGCCAGCTGTTCCACGTTGTCATCAACGGCTGCCAAAACGTGATGGTGCAAGGAGTGACCGTCTCGGCCCCTGGCAATAGCCCGAATACCGATGGCATTCACGTACAACGATCGTCTGGCGTCACAATTTTGGATGCACATATTGGTACAGGGGACGATTGCGTCTCAATCGGCCCTGGCACTAATAACTTGTTGATTGAGGACGTTACCTGCGGCCCTGGCCATGGCATCAGGTAACAAATATATATCTATTGCGTTACTGACACTGGTTCACTGTCGAATATGTTATGAATCATAATGTTATGCTATTTTGCTGCAGCATTGGAAGTCTGGGCAGTAATCAACAAGAACCCGGTGTGCAAAATGTGACTGTTAAAACTGCCGTGATTAGGGGTACAATGAATGGTGTTAGGATCAAGACATGGGGTAAACCAAGCAATGCGTTTGTTAAGGATGTTCGTTTTCAGCATGTTACAGTGACAGATGTCCAAAACCCTATCATAATTGACCAGAATTACTGCCCCGGCAATAGGAATTGCCCTGGCCAGGCATGCTTTTTCACTAACAAGTTGATTACTATCTTGGCTTGATAAAATAAAGGAAAATCTGACTGTTTTTGGTTTCTTCTTCTGGCTGATTTTTTCTCATAGAGTTCGGGCGTGAAAATCAGCGACGTGACATACCAGGACATCCATGGAACATCGGCAACAGAAGTTGGGGTGAAATTCGACTGCAGTAGGAGCAACCCATGCAGCGGGCTGATATTGGATGGTGTGAAGCTCACTTACATGAATAAACCAGCTGAAGGATACTGCCTCTATGCCGGAGTTCAAGTTGAGGACGTTCAGGCAACAAATTGTTTGCAAAGCTAACAAGAGACATCTATATATGATTTTGGGTGTAGAAGATAACAAGGGCAACATATGATCTTTGCCTTTGAAAGATATTGCTTGAGCCTGCGGTGAGGTTAGTCTAGTAATGCGCCTGGCCTTGCGTGCGGAATGTATAAACTCCAAATCCCTCGTTTGGGTTTATTTCTACGAATAAAACGTGCTTCTTGCAGCTGAAATCAAAATACAACACATCATGATTTGTTGTCTATATATGTCTTATAATATATATCAGGTTTAAGAGTATTTTAAGTAAGAGATCCATTGCCTTCTTAAAATTCCAACATTATGGATCTCTTACTTTATTACGCTAGTGATCCCTTCGTTTTATGGGGTTTCTGCAAGAAAGTTAAGGATGCCAGTTTAACATTGTTATCTTGGATAGGTCAAGTTCGCACTTGGGAAGATGTTGTGAGAGAGTTTGTCAGATAGTACCCGTATAATGTAGACTTTGATATCACCCGTAGAGATTTTGAAACTACAAAGCAAGAGCCGAGGGAGTGAGTTTCAGCTTCCATCATGAGGTGGAGGAATAAGGCAGCTAAGATGGTGAACTGAGCAAGAGAACATTGTGAGAAGCAACCTGCTTCCGGTCAACAAGGGGACCATTTCTTGCGAGCCGAAACCACCAGGAGCATACCAACCCAGTCCAAGGAGTTCCAATGTGCAGTCCAAGTCAGAAGCAACCAACAATTGTCAACGCTGTACAAGCACCTCGAGCATTGATATGGGAAACCGCTGTAAAACCTAGACAGAAGTTCACCCCCTTGAACACACCGTTCTCTAAGGTCTTTGAACAGTTGCTAAGAAGGAGATGATTACCAAGCTACCACGTACCCCCACACCAGCAGTGATACTCGATGGATATGATGTGAATGCCTTTTATAATTACCATCAAGGAAAGGGGCACCCCATCACCCTCGGACATGCCATACAAAACTTCATAAACAAGGGTAAAGTGTCCCCTCCTGTCAAGTCAAATGTCCAAAAAGAACCTATGATGCCCCATGGGATTAACTATATTGATGACAACCAGTCAGTTATGGATTCGACCACTTTAACTATTCCTGCCAGCCAGCCAGTTCTCAAGCCAGCGTCTAATTAGGATTCTAAAAAACAATTTCGTGATGTAATTACTTGGGAAGAGTTGATGGATGGAGAAACCTTCACAGTTGAGGAAGAATACATAAAGAAACTAGGTTTATGTTTCAACACAGTGCCAATGTGTCCCACCTAATCGATCAGGCCGAATTTACCAGACCCTACCCAGCTAGCCACGTCTGGCCCTTTGTCTCAAGCCCTCTAGATAATGAGGTCCTTTGATAGTAAAAAAAGACCCAAGACAATATTTTTATATGGGGACTACTATCAGCCTCATACTCTCACCGTCAAGCCCTTATCAAACTTCTCAGCAAAGCCCACATACTGATCCAAACCCAGCCCGAAGGCTTGTCCCAAGTGCTAGGGGCTATACATTGTAGGAGTGTTCTTGCCTTTTCCAAGTGTGACCTACCCAAAACTGGACAAAGCCACAATGAACCACTCCATATCACTATGCGAGCACTTGTAAAAGGATTCCCTTAATCCTTATATACAATGGTTTCGCCCTAATTATCTGTCCCCTATGCTATGTTCATGACCTTGCATTACAAGAAAGAGTGTCTTTAGCAACCACAAAAGTTGGCAGTTGCTAAATCATAATTTAGTGATGACTATTGTTCGTGATCGCTAAGAGTTGACAAAATATGGCGCGGTAAAAAAAAATAAATTTGGCACTGTTTATTAGCGACCATTTTAGCAACCGCAGTTCGGTCGCTAAAGTTAGCAACCGTATTTAGCAACCATAGTTAGGTCGCTAAATGATAAGAATGATATCTATTGTTGTGTATTATCTCATTTACATGTAGCACAATATATACACTGAAGAAGTAATTCTATGGACTAAAATGAAGCTGTAAAAGATGGAAATCTTATAGTTATGCCCAAAACTTAAACTATACAAGAAGGAAGGGAAATAGATCATGGCATTTGTTTTGGGCTGTCAAGACTCTAAAGTTAAGCACTTATTTAACATGTGTATGGCATTTGTTATGGGCTGTCAAGATTCTAAAGTTAAGCACTTATTTAACATGTGCATAATCCCGATTGATACCCCCCTCAAGTTGGAGCATGGAGATTTTGAATGCCCAACTTTTCGCAAAGATAATGAAACTAGTGACGCCCAAGTGCATTAGTGAAGATGTCAGTGACCTGCTGTGCTGTATGAACATGTGCGGTACTAATGTTGCCAGCAAGTAGCTATTCCTAACATAGTGACAGTCAATCTCAATGTGCTTGGTCCTTTCATGAAAGAGTGGGTTTGAAGCAATATGTAATGCCGCTTGATTGTCACAGAAGAGTCTCATAGGACGATCATGGTGAACACCAAGAGAGAGAAGAAAGGATTTGAGCCAAGTGAGCTCACAAGTGGTTACCGCCATCGAACAGTATTCTGCCTGCCTCAGCAGATGATCGAGAAACTGTCGGTTGTTTCTTGGTACGCCATGAAATGGGAGAATTTCCCAAGGAAACAAAATATCCGGTAACGGAATGCCGGATGAGTGGGCAGCTGGCCCAGTCCGAGTCACAAAAGGCATAGATCTGAAGAGGATTATCAGCCGGCAAAAATAGGCCTTGGCCTGGGGCGGCTTTGAGATACCTTAAGACCCAAAGTGCGGCATCCCAATGTTAGGAACGAGGAGACTGCATGAACTGGGACAAGACATGGCCCGCATAGCAAATGTCAGGCCTAGTGATAGTGAGGTAGACAAGGCGACCAATGAGTCGGCGATATGGTCCTGGGTCGAAGAGGACCCTTAGCAAGAGCAATTCCGTGGTTCTGTTCCATAGGGAATGCAGCGGGCTTGGACGCAGATAAACCGGATTCAAAGAGGATATCCAGTGCATATTTGGCTAAGAGAGAAAGAGGCCACGCGGTCCACGTGCTGCTTCGATGCCCAAAAAATACTTGAGAGGCCCGAGGTCTTTGAGCTTAAAGCAGTTGTTAAGATACTGTTTGAATGAAGAGCAGGCGATGCTGTTATTCCCAGCGAGTATCAAATCATCCACATACACAAGGACAGAGAGAAAGACGTCCCCTTTCCGGTAGGTGAAAAGTGTGTGATCGGCATGGGACTGAAGAAAGCCATAAGAACGTAGGGCGGTGGAGAGCTTTGCAAACCAGTTACAGGGTGACTGTTGTAAACCATAGAAAGATTTGCCCAAATGGAGAACCTTATTTTTGGCTAGAAGGAGAGAACCCCGGAGGTGGCCGTATATATACTTCTTCATGGAGATCACCATGCAGAAAGGCATTATTTTTGTCCATTTGATGGAGCTCCCAATTTTTAATAATGGCGACTGCTAAGAATACACGGACGCTCACCATTTTGGCAACAGGGGAAAAAGTCTCAGTATAGTCAAGTCCTTCAACTTGAGTATCCTCTCGAACCACAACCTGGGCCTTGTATCTCTCAATAGACCGGTCAGAGTTGAATTTAATTTTGTACACCCATTTTGAGCCAATGGGCTTCTTGCCAGGAGGTAAGTCTCCATTAGTCCAGGTACCATTTGCTTTAAGAGCGTCAATTTCCGCTCGCATGGCTGCACACCACTTTGGATCGTGGGATGCAGCCTTGTAGGAACGTGACTCAGAGCCAGAAAAACTGCATCCCAAAATTGAGTGTGCGCAGCAGAGAATGACTTGCAAGATACAAAATTAGCCAGAGGATACTTGGGACCGCTAGAGCCGTTGGTGGGTGTTGAAGATGCAGGGGAGAGGAAGAACTTGAGCAGTGTGACATACATAGTCCTTCAGAATAGAAGGAGCTTTCTTTTACCGCTTTTCACGACCAAAAGTGGGAGACAGAGCAGTAGGAGAGCTCGGTGAAGAAGCCAAAGAGGAGATCTCAGGGTCAGGACCCGCAGTGATACCCGGCGGATCAGGGGAAGGAGTGGCAGCCGGTGAGGGTGGCAGATCTCCCCCTGTCACTGGTGGTATGTCTCACCTATCACTGGAGGGAATGCCATAGGATGTTCGGCACACTCCCATGCTGGGCAGAAAGTGGTGGTCGCGGGTGTAAGAGAAAGGCCGAGAGGTGTGGTAAATGGGAACATGGTTTCCTCAAACTTCACATCCCAAAAGAAGAAGACTTGATAAGTTTCAAGATCATATGCCCACCAACTTTCTTGCCCGGGGAATACCCAAGATTAAACACAGCGTCTACTTCTAGGGGAAAATTTGTCTGTGGATTTTGTGTGAGCATAGCAAAGACACCCAAAGACCCGAAGATGGGAATAGGATGGGACCTTTTGGAAGAGGAGTTCATGGGGTGTTTTGTGTTTGAGAATGGCTGAATGAGTACGGTTCATGAGGTGAGCAGCGGTAAGTACACATTCCCCCCAAAACTCAATAGGTACGTTGGCTTGAAAACGTAGGGCTCGGGTGACCTCTAGAATATGACGGTGTTCCTCTCAACTCTCCCATTTTGTTTGGGTGTATCGACCATAGAGGTTTGATGTAATATACCATGATCATTGTAGAATTGGGTCATGGGTTGGGAATCAAATTCATGGCCGTTATCACTTTGAATTATTTTGACAAGTTTGCCAAATTGGGTATGGACCATATTGCAGAAGTTTCAAAGCAAGGTACTAGTCTAACCCTTATCATGCATTAAATAAACCCAGACAACCCTACTATAGTCATCCATAATTGTCAAAAAATATTTTGCACCAGAAATAGTGCTTACCCAATAGGGGCCCCAAATGTCACAATGTATCAATCCAAAAATATCCATAGCACGACTAGTACTATCAGGAAAAATAGTCCGAGTGTGCTTTGCACGACAACACACATCACAAATAGTTTTAAGTGAAGGGGAAACAACTAAAACTGTAGGAAGATGACTAAGAGGCTGACTAGAGGGATGCCCCACGGTAGAGGTCGTAGGACTCAGACTCAGAGATCGCGGCCACTGTAGCAGTAGAAAGTGGCTGAAACACGAACACCCCTCGATGCATCTTACCCAGTCCAATCGGGCTCTTTGAAGTGCAGTTCTGCAATACATATATATCATGGGAGAAAGCCACAAAGTAGTTAGCATCAGTAGCTAAACACAAGACATAAATAAGATTAACTGCCAAGTTTGGAACATAGAGCACGTGGCGAAGAGTGATGCCGTCTGCCAAAGAGACACTGCCTACTTTGACGGCATTAGTTTGAAGACCGTCCGGTAAGCCTACCGGAAAAGGTGGGATATCCCAAATACTTGAAAAGAAATTCAAGTTCCCCATCATATGGTGCGAGGCACCACTATCAATCAACCAAGTATGAGTAGTAGGCAGAGATTTACCTATGAGAGAGTTTGTACCCGATGGAGAGGATTCCAAAAAAGTGATGAGGCGTTGTATCTGCTCGGGTGCCAGGCCTGGAAGAGTGGAAGTGGTGGCGGTTTGTGCCTGGTCAAAAGAAGGGCTGTTATTCTGTGTCATGGTGGTAGAGGCCTGGAGTGGGCCAGATGAGGAGCTGACTGCGTTCTGTGACATGGCAGGCGATCCACAACCCCGGCCCCACCCCTTACAAGGTGAAGTAATACCAAGGCGGCGATAACATTTCTCCTATGTGTGACCCACCCGATGACAAAACGTGCACCAGGGCCGTCCTGTAGGTGTACGGTCTGGGTCCCCTACAGTAGCTGAAACAAGGCCAGAAGACCGTGCAGTAGGCGGCCCATTTTGGGCATGAAAACCAACCGCCGGGGTAGTGTCATGGCTACTAGTGATGCCCCAGTGAGACTATTCCTGCATGACCATGGCATAGACTTTGTCTATGTTGGGAAACGGGTCCATGTTTATAATCTGAGTACGCAAAGTAGCGTACTTGTCATCGAGGCCTATGAGAAATTGGTAGGTCCGTAAGTCTTGATACCAATTCATTTTTTCAGTACCTTTTGGGACACCCACATGACTCCAAATGCGACAAAGTCAACAATTCATCCCACATCCCAAGCAATTTCATGTAATAGGTCATGACAGAGGCACCTCCTTGTATAGTCATAGACTCATCGGACCACAATTTATAGATCCTAGGTCTATTGGGTATTGAGTATTGGGTTTTCAAGGAATCCCAGATTAATTTGGCCTCATTAAGTCATGAGACTGTGGCACGGATATGGAGATCTAGTGAGTTACAAATCCAAGAACATAACGTGAAGTTAACAATATCCCAAGCTAGAAAATCTTCAGACTTAGGGTCTGTTTTTGTAATTCTTCCATCAATAAAAGCAAGCTTATTATGTGATTTTAGAGTCAAAATAGCCGATTGTTCCCAGGCAACATAATTGTCTCCTTTCAAGGTATCCTTAGTAAGGGAATTAGCTGACTTTGCTTGACTGAATAAGTAATATTCTGAAGTTGGATCGAGGTGCTTAGGCTTGGAGGTTTTTGCATCCTTGGCCATGTCTATGAAGATGGAAACACACCGCTCTTTGACTGCGGGTTTGATTGAATGCGTCGACAGTGATTGTTGAGAGAGAAGAGGTGTTGTCGGATTGCTTGCACACCAGTAGAAAAGGATACGGGACCTGAGAGTCTGATGAAGTGAAGGCAAGTTCTACAGGCTGTAATTTGACGCAGCTGAGTGACAGTGGTCCGGGAAGGATGAACGTCGGACGAGGAGAGAAAAAAAAAGAAGAAAAGAGGGCTAAGCGGAAATATTAGGCTCTGATACCATGAAAAGAATGATATCAATTGTTGTGTATTATCTCATTTACATGTAGCATTATATATACACTGAAGAACTAATTCTATGAGCTAAAATGAAGCTGTAAAAGATGAAAATCATATAATTATGCCCAAAACTTAAGCTATACAAGAGGGAAGGGAAATAGATCATGGCATTTGTTTTGAGCTATCAACACTCTAAAGTTAAGCATTTATTTAACATGAGCATGGCATTTGTTATGGGTTGTCAAGATTCTAAAATTAAGCACTTATTTAACATGTGCATAATCCCGGTTGATACTAAAGTTAGCGACCTAATTTAGCGACTGTTGAAACAGTTGCTATTTTTAGCGACCGCAGCAGCAGTCGCTAAATCTATCGCTAAAGTAACAACATTTTGTGACCGTTGCTGCGGTCACTAAATTCAAGGTATAAAACATCACACTTAGGCCACGACTCTTTCTCTCTCCTCTCTTCGACAACGACCCTTCCTCTCTCCCTTGTCTGCACTCATCGTCTCACCCTCACGACCTCACCCACTCCGACCACTCCTAAATCGCAGACATGCAACACTGTGAAAGCCGTAGTAGTGTGCAACACCGACACCAATGCCGACGTCGCGAAGGCCACAAGCTACAGTGGTCATGATCTAGGGTTCCAATAACACGCCTAGTGGATCGGCGATGGCGAGCTCTTCTTCTGTTTAAATCTGACCGGCGAGTGGCAACGGCGAAGAGATGACTCCATCGGTGATGAAGAACCCACTGCCGGCGACAACAACCGGTGACCGGTCAATTAGTCAACTGCTTGAGGTATTTTCAGATTAATTGTTGATTTTATTTTCCAATTGAGCATTAATCGAGGATTTAAGGCTGCTAATTGAACATTTGGGATCGTTTGAGCATTTGAGATGAGATATGTGACCTGATTTGATTTTCATAGTTAATTGCATATGAAATTAGGTCAAATGTTTAAGAGAGCATATAACAGCTTAATCTACTTTTCTTTTTCCAGTTTATGATTTAAAAATGATCAAGTAAACAAGATGCTGCTTGAAATGTCAAGAAATTGACTCATTTCTGTCAAGTTTTAGATCCTTAGATGTAACCTGGTCTTCCAATCTTCATTAGCCCCGCATTCTCAATGTCAGCTGGGACAATCTAGGGAAAATGAACGAGGATCCCACTGTGCTTTGATCTTCATTTTATTTCCAGAAGTAGTAAAAACGTGCATGTAGTTGAGATTGTTTCTTTTGAAATTGTGATCTTTTTAGAGTAATCCAGAAATACATTCACTCGTGTTTTGTGCTATGATTGTGTATAAATGTGTGGCTGATGCCTGCATCGATTCAGTAACAAATAAGGTTTTGCTTTTGGTTATTGCTTGTCGAAGTATCTTTCTACCATGCTGTGACATATATAGCTCAGGTTTGACAGTCCGAGGAGAGGTATTTGATGCAAGTGACGCGCGTTACTGTTCAATGTTGTCATACTGTTTGCTTTCTACCCTTTACTTTCTATCACGCATGTTACTATCAACTCATGCTATATGTTGTTAGTTTGGCTCTGGTGGATGAAGCCATTTGTGATGGAGTGTATCTTTAGGATTGGCAGGTTTAAGTGTTCAGAAGTATCAGTGGGAGAAGGGGTTTGTGGTTCCAATTTCTTAAGGCAAGGATCTAGGGCTCTCTTTCCTTCCTTCTTTACCTTGTATGTGTGTTTCTTTGTGCAAAGGAAAATAAGTACACATGTCATAGAGGGCTCAAGACATCCAAATTGGTCCCTCCACCAACCTAATTGCTCCATGGTGATCTATAAACATGACATAAATTGACCTCTACGGAGTTAGTTTCGAGTATGTTCGACCATGAAACAATAAAATTCTTGAAATTGATCAAACTCTGCGGTTTTAGTATAATTGACCGATGAAAAGTGCACAAGTTGCTCAATTGTCCACGACAAGCAGATCCCATCTTTGGGACTAACCACACATGGGGCTGTCTACAAAAATCACAAATAGCATCCTGTGCTACTACAAACTATTATGAAATAACTGAACCCCCACTCTAATCAAAGTTTTTGTTTTTTGGTGGCCTAGAAGAGGAGATCAAAATCATTACTCCGGTTGTTAGCGCAAAATTTGGCTACTATCAAATGCGATATGATAAGATATTATTTAGTCAAGTGTGGAAGAAGGGAAACACATTGGGCAAATGCAGTACAAATTTTAAGTAGCCAATTTTGAAAACCCTTAATTAGTGATGTGACTTCGATATATTTTTAGCACCCCTTGAGGTAAAATCCTGATTCGGCCACTGACGGTGACGGTCACTTGCCGAGCGCCCGAGCACGAGTTGTTTGGTTAATTTGCTTGCTAATTCTTAATTAGTGAGCAAAAATTATGCCTTGATTATATATATATATATATATATATATATATATATATATATATATATATCTGTTTCCTAATGAAAATGTTAAACCAAATATGAAGTATGCATTGATTATATATATTGCATAAGTTATTGGTGATTTGGTGAAAGTTGGAACACCTTACTTATTTGGTTAATTTGCTTTGCTAATTCTTAATTAACTAATTGCTTTTCTAATTCATAATTTGGGACATAGATAATTTATATTTGTGTTGGAATGTGACGTTGAGCTTGAGCTTGTTTGGCTATTTAATTTTAAAATTGGGAGGTTAAAAATGTATAGTTTTCTTGGAATTTGATGTTGTGTTGAGATTGGAGGTGGAGCTTGAGTTCGGGACGTTGATCTTGGAATGTGATTTAATTTTAAAATTAGGAAGTTGATCTTGAGCTTGAAATGTACAGTTATTTAACTGTGTGAATTTGTGTTGAGAACTTGAGATATTGAGATTTTATTCCAGTGTGTGTGTGTGTGTTTTTTCATAATGGAAATTTCTACTGGTAGGGTAAGAATATGATATAATGCATGAAAAATGATGTATCACTTGCAACATACACACATCTTAGCAAGACACATCTTAGCAACGTACTCTCATCTTAGCAACATACACACATCTCTAGACTTGTCATGCACTCCAGGTAGTGATAGGTGGTGGTGAATGTAACTTGTATTACAATAAGTTACATTCATTTGAGACAAAATTCGGGAACAAGATTGTAAGTAGTCATAGAAAAACTCTATAAAGCATAAAATTTCTGCTTTCGTTGCTATATGTGAAAGTTCTTACAATTCTTTGTAGGTTTACTTGATAATAAGAGATATATATCATGTCAGTGGATAGAAGTTGGATGCAACGGAGGATTGCTCCAAGTGGACTGGGGTATCGGAAGAGTTTAGACAGGGAGTGAACGAGTTTATTCTCTTTGCTTTTAATCAACGAGGCTTTATGGATGATAGCACAATTAAATGTCCATGCAATGATTGCCAGCTGTTAAGTTGAAAAACCCCCGACGATATAACTTATGATCTCTTCTTTAGAGGTTTTATGAGTAACTATATGAATTGGACTCAGCACGGGGAACCAATTATGAGGGTGCCAGCTGAGGTGCCTACTGATATCAGACAATATAGTCCTAGAGATCTAGAATTTTCTCAATATCAACATATGGTAATGGAAGCTGGCTTAGTGGGATTAACTGGCCTGGGATAACTTTTTTCATAATGGTAATCCTAATGTGGAAGAAGAGCCAAACGCGAGTGCACTGAAGTTTTATAAATTGTTAAAAGACTTTGAAAAGCTAATATGGAAATGAAGTACAAAGCACACCAAGTTATCTGCTGTAATAAGGATGCTACATTTAAAGTCTGAGTATGGCCAAAGTGATAGAGGTTTTGATGCTTTTCTAAATCTTAATAAAGAAGTGTTGTCGGAGGATGAAAAATTGCCTGACAGTTATTATAGTGCTAAGAAAATGATGATGAAACTTAGTTTGGGATACGAGAAGATAGATGCATATAATAATGATTGTTTCTTATCTTGGAAGGAGAACAATAACTTGAATGAGTGTCTGGTTTGTGGCCATGAAAGGTATAAACCAACTAGGAGGAAGAAACGGAAGATAACATGGAAGATATTGGGATACTTTTCACTGACACCAAGGCTTCAAAGGTTGTATTACTCTTCTAAAACAACAGAATACATGAGATGGCATAGCAACGTCCGCAGCAAAGTTCTTGATTTATTGAGACACCCTTCTGATGGAGAGGAATGGAAGGAATTTGATTGCAGACACCCATATTTTGTTGCAGAGGTTCGAAATGTGCGACTTGGCCTCGCTACTGATGGTTTTAATCCTTTTGGGCACTCTAGCATACCTTACTCTACATGGCCTATGATCGTCGTCCCGTATAACCTTCCTCTAGACATGTGCATGAAGAAGCATTCATGTTTTTATCATTACTCATTCCTGGACCCGAACCCGGGTAGAAATATAGATATGTACTTACGACCGTTGATCGACGAGTTAAGAAATTTGTAGAAAGTTAGAGCCCCAACATTTGATGCATCTCTTATATAGAACTTCACTACAAGAAAATGCACTTTTAGAGTTGGAAACTTTCCGTCGTCCATTATGAAAAAGGCCGTCGCTAAAAGATTAGCGGCAGAATTTAGTGATCCGTCAGAAAACAATTTACCTTTACCAACGGAAGTAATTATTTTTGGCGACGAAAATTCCGTCGCTAAAGGTGTTTTTAATATTTTTGCTAATTCAAAATTTCTCAAGAATATTTTTTTAAACTTTTAGTGATGAAATTCCGTCGGCCAAAAGTCCATCACAAAAGTATTTAGCAACATTAATTTCATCGATAAAAGTCTATCTCTAAAATATTTACCAATCTGTAGAAGGACTTTTAGCGACAAAATTTTGTCTCTAAATGTCTGTTTGTAAAAGTTAAAAAATGAACTTTTTTATTTTTTAAAAATCAAAATAACCCTAATCAACCAATCGAATAACAATTTAATTCTTTAAATTAACATTCATCATTTACCAAACTTCAAGTAATACAAATAAGATTTAAATCACATCATACAAGTACCAAAACTAAAATAACAAATTTCACTGAAACTACACAACAAGTACATTAATCATAAGGTTTTATCGGACAACGTTTTCTCAACTGGTTAAAAAAATGAATGCTCATTGAGTTTCAGAGGACAATTTACTGCAACTCTGAGCTCCATATATTTTAGCTATTTCTTTTACCACATCATCTCTGTCTAAATCAAATTGTTCATCCTCTGCAACAAATAATATTCAAATTCAATCTGGGTCAATTAAAGAGTATCATTAGTAAATGCATTAGTAAACGCAGAGGCACTCCTCGTCGGTTGAACATATAAGTCATATGAATCTCTCAAACTATCGTAGTTTAAATAATGAGGACCTTAAACAACACACTGGTGAAGCAGTGCAACTTCCTTCTTTATAAAAAAAGCAAAAAAAATTAAAAGAAGCATAACTGTAACGCCCCGAACCCTAGGGTCCGTACACGTTCTTAAACCAAAATCCGCACATCAATGACATAACTATTATAAAGGCAGAGCAGAGCATCTAGGATACCACAAACACAATTATCTAAATCTCAAATATTTAACTCCAAAAATGATCCAACACTTATATACAATCCCTTCAAAATCTTAATTCCAAAATACTTCAAAACTTTATTACAAGTCTCTTAGACTAAATATATGAATCCAAAAGAATATAAATCAACTAACCAATATTTCGTCTATAGAAATCATAAGCTCTATTCTCAATATCAGAAACAAGAGCAATTCCCACCACTGCACTAATATCTCTCCCTTCGTGCTACTTTTGGCCTGGAAGGGAAAGGAAACGAAAAACAAAGGGGTGAGCACAAATTGCCCAGTAAAAGATCTTACACACAGAGGGCCAAAAACGAATACGAAACTAGAGTTATCAAATAGAGCCAATAAATAGGAATTTAGATAACTCAATCAAATTTTACAAGCGAATAACAGAAGCGACCGAAAAGGAGGTTAAATAACCAAGAAGTCGAATACCGATTCAAACACGAATAACAAATCAACCCAAAAAGGGGTTACATAACCAATAAGTCGAATATCAAAATTTATTTACCAAATCTTGTGGGTGTCACATACACAATTGCTCATTATTAAGCATCATAAATCATGGTTATACCATGTCGAATATCACAGCCGGCGCGTCACAAATAAGTCACGATAATTAAAAGTGACTTTCAAATATAAATATCACCCACAAAGTAATTTGATAAATATAGCGAATATCCATTCGAAATTCAAAAATAGTCATTGTAGATTCAAATCGAAGAGAACAAAAATATTAATTCAACGGAACAAAAATCAGCTGAATCGGAGATCGGAGGCAAAAGAAGTTTTTCGGGTAAAAGTTTAATGGCACGAAGATCAATAAAACTTTTAAAAAGAAAAAGACACCCAGAATGTGACACGTGGCATGTCCTTTGTTTGTAACTTGGAATCTGATTTGTGAAGCACGGCTGCTTTTTCAGAGACAACAAAACGACGGCTATGACTCTTCCTGAAAAAGGACGGTCGTCTGATTTAAATAAAAAAAACGGCTCCACTGTTTTAAAAAGGGACGGCTGTCCGTCATCATCAGCCATAGATTTTTATTTAAGTTTATTTTTCCCGACGACGCCATGAACAAAGGGACAGCGTTGACAGATTACGTCAATATTAGAGAAAAGAAGTAACCGTGCGGCGGAAACATGTAATAGCAGAATCCGATAACGGTAATTTATTTACATCACAACGAACACGAACACGAAAAGGATGAGCATCATGTAAAGAACAGGAAGAGCATAAAATCCCTTACCTCAAAGTAGAATATTATCTCAATAATCTCCACTTTATTTTAGATCTTTACTTCAAAGTAACAATATCATGTCAAGAATCTCTTCTCTATCTTGGATCAATCACCGCCTTTTTGCTTGAATACCCAAAAGAATGCACTTGACTCTTTTCTCTTTCTTCTCCTTTGTCTCTAAAAATATATGAAGACTCTTATGTCTTCTTCCCCCTTATATAGTTTGCTAATCTAATTCTAATATGACTTGAAGTCCCAATTTCTAGTGTAATTATAACACAACTAAAATCCTTATTCTTAGTGTAATTATTAAACAACTAATAGACCTCATTACTAATTTAATCACAATATGACTTAAAATCCTAATCCAAGTCGAAATCTTTTTTTTATTTTCCCTAATCCAATCACGTTAGCCACTAATACTATTAAATATTAATTTCTTCACTAAAAGGACTCCAGGCAATTTATGTAAGGTCCATTACATAATTCAAAATCAGTATAATTTTCTAACTATTCTTTACACAAGCACCCAAAAATACGGGGTATTACAATAACGTTTAACGATTTTCCTATAGAATTACACATAAAATGCTAGTATATTTTCATATGAAACAAAGAGATAAAATGGAATAAATGATCACAAAAACAACCAAAACCTACAGTTTATATGTATTCTTGCCGATATCACCTTGCCCATGTCAAACAATGAAACTAAAAAACTATCAATTCTATATGTATTCTCCCAACTTATTTATGACCTGTCCATTAGATTCTAAGATGGAACCAGTAGAATATCATGCATCCCAAGTAAGCAATTACAAAATACAGAGCCAGAACATCTTCTGAAGTTGATGGCACCAATTGGAATAAATGAACCACACTACTATTAGTGCATCACCATCACAAATTAAGATCAAAGAAAATTAAAGGTGTAACAATACACCAAGGTTGTTGCATCATAAATGTAAATAATGTTGGCAGGCCATTAGGGGAAAGGGAAGAGGAAGGGGGGGGGGGGGGGGGTGTTATTTGCTACAATCATTCTTCTTTTTGTTGAAATCTGGATAAGTTGTTGCTAGTTAAAAAACAACACTATGATCATGTACATGAAAGAGTGAGAACAATATTTAGCCTTGAATCCCTAATCTATCCAGTTTAAAAATATACTTCTAATAAGTGAAAATAGATACATAAAACATTCAATGAAGAAACCAGAATTGAAACAATATTCGCAAACCCTAATCTCAGCAATAGACATGGGGCATAAATTATGTTTGATCAAACATTCAATAAACATGGGGCATAAATTAAATTTCATGAATTGATTGAAACAATAATTCCCCGCCATTTAAATAATTATGACCACATACAAACACTAGTTTCAACAGTAGAGACAAGTTCAATAAAATCGGGATTCAAAATTATGCGATTGAAAATGAAAATATTCTTGAATTTTAAAGAAACCTTGAGAAATTAAGGAAGATGAGGACAGAGAGGGGAAGAGATCGAACGGAGATGCGTACTGATTTCGCCTATGGTAGCATTTCCTTTCGAAAAGTGAAGAAGGAAGGGCATCGCGGGGAGTAGACATGAGTTTGTTGTTGAGTGAAGGAGGAAGGGAATTGTGGGTGGGAATGCCAGGCATGGGAGGTGGGCGGCATAGGTGGTGGCGGAGTTGGGCATTGTGGGAGAGAGAGAGGAAACATTGATACGCGGCTGTCGGAAAGAAGAAGAATTAGGATTTTTTCTTTTAATACTATATCTTTTAGCGACGGATCTTTGTCCATCGCTAAAGTCCATCGTTAAAACTCTTTTTAAATAATTCTGAAAAATAGGTAAAAAATTGAAAAATGAAAAAAAAATACAAAATCACATTTATCGACGAAAATTCCGTCGCTAAAGTCCATCGCTAAAGACTTTCACCAAATGAATTTTTCATCGATAAAGGTCTTTAGCGACGGAATTTTACCGAGACAATCCGTCGTTAAAAGTCACTTTTCGCGACGGGTCAAAATTCATCGCTAAAAGTTCTTTTTCTTGTAATGCTTCAACTTGAGGGCAGCAGTCATGTAGACTATCAATGACTTCGTTGCATACAGTATGTTGTGTGGGTGGAGTACACATGTCCTTATTGTATGAAATTAAGAAAGGCTTTCACCTTAAAGCACGGCGGGAAGGCTTCCTTTTGGGGGTGTCACAGACAACTCTTACCGCATACTCATCCATTTCAAAAATAAAAAGATAAGTTTGATAAAACTGTGGAGCGTCACATTGAAACACGTGACAGATTAACTGATTAACTGGGGATGAAGTGTATATGTGCGTTAAGAACCTTGACATGGATGCAGTACCATTTGGAAAATGTGCTGCCAGTCTAAAAATTCCTAGCTTTGGAAAAACATACAACTGGAAGAATATGTGCATGTTTTGGCAGCTGCCTTATTGGCCGACCCTCTTTTTCCGCAACAATCTTGATGTTATGCACATTGAAAAAAATATTTTTGAAAACGTGTTTAATACAGTCATGAATGTCAAGGGCAAATCAAAAGAACCTAAAAGCACGCAGAGATCTGCAGATGATGGGTATACGACGTGAATTGCATCCATGAATGGTTAATGGTAAGATGGTTTTGCCCAAAACAATATGTACATTGGATAAAAGCAGATACAACAACTGTGCGAGTCGGTTAAACACTTGAAGCTAACAAATGGCTTTTCATCTAATATATCACGTTGTTGCCACCTTGTTGATTGTAAGTTTTATGGTTTAAAGAGTCACGATTGTCATGTATTCATGGAAAGATTTATACCAATTTTCTTTTGTTGCCGAAGCCTATAAATGAAGCATTGATTGAACTTAGTCATTTCTTCCGTGATTTGTGCTCAAAGGTGGTCCGAGAGAGTGATGTTAAAATTCTTGAGAAAAACATTGTTGAGACAATGTGCAAGCTAGATAAAATCTTTCCCCCGTTGTTCTTTGATTTGATGGAGCATTTGACCATTCACTTAGCATATGAGGCTAGAGTGGGCGGACCTGTGCGGTATCGGTGGATTTATCCATTTGAGAGGTGATGTCGCTCATCCATCTTTAAATTGTATTTCATACTTGCACACATGTGTCGTTTACTGAAAATGACTTATTTCTTACATAGGTATATGTTGGACCTTAAGAAAAAGGTGTGTAACAAAGTGCATGTTGAAGGTTCAATTGCAGAGGCTTACATCCTCGACGAGCTTTACTTTGAGACTAATGTTGATACAAAGATGAATCGGCTTGGTTGCAATGACAATAATGTCGACATAGAATCCGATAAGCGTCTTTCCATATTCATGCATCTTGGTTGTGCACTCAGAGCAGGGAGTGGTCAATATTTATCCGAGGAAGATTATATTGCCGTAACATTGTATGCTCTCATGAATGGCAATGAAGTTGCACCATTCATAGTGTAAGTAATTGTCTATATATCTTCCTTCTTATAGTTCAAGAATATATATAACGACGATGCTATATAACATACAGTGAATACGATGAGGAAGTATTATTAGCAAACCCTGGGATATTAGATGGACAACTTGAAAAAAATGCAAAACAACGCGTTCTTTGAATAGTTTCGAAAGCGCGTAAGTTCTAAAACCACATCTCATTTCTAATATAGTGAGATGATATATGCGAGTTAATAACTTAATACTTTGTGCAAATTATTTGTTGTTGTAGACTGCCCAGGATGGAGTTGATGCTCATCTCAAATTATTTGCTGTTGGCCCTAGTAGATTAGTTTCGTGTTATAAAGGGTACATTGTCAACGGGTTTAGGTTTAACATGATGGACTTGACCTTAGTAAACAAACCCAAAACAATGGAGTTTTAGTCAAAGGTGACTGTTATAATAATAGTGAGTGTGATTTTTAAAGGCAGTTGGAGGAGGTTGTTCAACTAAATTATTATGGCAGCGGTAATCGACTGGTAATGTTCAAGTGCAGATGGTTTGGCATTACAGCTGGTATCCGAGTTAGTCGACATGCGATTGTAGACATTAATATGAGGTCAAGGCTCGGATCATACAAACCATTTGTATTTGCAGCTCAAGCAACGCAGGTCTTCTATGCAAAGGGTGTGATAAGAAAGGAACCAAATTGGCATACTGTTATCAAGACCAAAAGAAGCTTTTTTGATGATGATGTGTGCGTTAAGATGTACCAAGAGGATGATGCTCCCATAGTGATGTTGCTTCAGGAGGATAACGATCTTGTTGACGATCTTCTTTACAATTTAGGCCATGCTGGAGAAGTGGTCGATGCTGAAGCCCTCCATGATGATGATGGTGATGATGATGATAATTCCGAGGAAGAAGTTGAAGTAGAATAAAAAGATGTTGAAGATGAAGGGGACGATGATGACGAGGAGAAGAAAGACATTCCATTGTCTATTAGTGATAGTGATTGACTGTGCAAAGTAAAAACATTCTTATCAATCTACTTTTGCACTTATGGTGTTTATTATTTAAATTGAATTGTCTATTACTGATGGTGGTTCGCACTCGGCCTTGCCACATTGTTATCAATTAACTTTTGCATTTAAATCTTTTATTATTCAAGTGAACTACATTGTTATCAATTAACTTTTTCACTTAAGTCTTTTTTTAGATATGCCGAGATCAAGTGCACCCTGAGGTTGTGGAGGCGGCCGTCGAGGACCTGCTTCAGCACAGTCAGCCCCCTTCCATAGGATTGATGACCCGATTACTGATGAGTAGCCGATATCCGTAGTAGCTTCGGTACATCGTGAGACAATATTAGTTTCGTGTCAAATTAAAACATATTTGTTGAAAAATATAACGTCTTCCTTTTCATCATTTGTAGCTTTTAGTGCATCTATACCTAGAGGTATCACACGAGAGATACCTCTTTCCAGCCACCCCGGACCAGAAGATTACTGCTCATGTCCATAACAATTAGTATGTTTTTAATTTTCAAAGCTCAATTTCTACCATCTTTTAATGCACCTTTCTAATTTAATACTTTGTTATATTGGGATTGACGTATCTCTTGTGATTTCTTGTAATTAGCTTTGTTGACGATTGTGTTATGACAAAAATCAGTCCGATTATCAAGGCCCACCTCTCACAGCCTTATCCGATGTGGAAGGCATGAACCGAACCGGACAAGGAACTTGTCTGGAGGAAGTTCTTGGTAAGGATTGTCTATTTTTATTGCTTTACTTGGTTTTAGAAGTACATTTTTGCTGAATTTTTCTTGCTAATCGTGTTTAAAATTATGTTGAATTATGTTTAGGACTACTTCAAATTTGAGTCCGACAGAGACCAAGAACTTGGGAGGCAAGCCTGGGGGTGGCATTGTTCAGAAAATTATAAGAAATGGATGCTCAATGCAAGGAGGCAGGCGCTAGCTCGAGTGGGTACAACAGATATTTCTATGGCCAGGGACTACAACCCCAAGTACTTCTCAAAAGTAATATGGGGGCAACTGGTGGATCATTGGTGTACAGCTGAATGGCCAAGCTCAGTGAGCGAGTCTAGGATATGGCAAGTAGAGAGAAGAAGATGAAGCATAGTGCTGGATCATGTTTATATGCCGTCACAATCTGAAGCTGAGAGAAGACGACACTAAAAAAAGGCCCCCTATGATGCTCCAAGGCTTTGAGGTCACGTACCAAAAAAAAAGAAAATGAAAGATGGGAAGTGGGTCTCTGAGAGCGCAGAGCAGTTTGCGGTGAGCACACAACTATTCTTCACTTTTGCATTCCTATTGTATCCTTATTGGTTACGGCCAATTGTATTCCTATAAAATTTATTACTTTCTTATACAGAGTGCGTATAAAGAAAAAGTTTAGGCCTACTCCCAGGCAGAAGGTGGCCAAGCAGTGGATGAGGTCTCTTTATGGTCAGAAGCTACAGGGGGTCCCAAGAAGGACCGTATGCTTGGCCACCCTTGTCAATCTGCACGTTCGTTCCTAGGCAGGCATCAGTCATCAGGAGCGACCAGTTGTAGCGGTTCTCAGATTGAAGTGACGGATAAAGAGGGCGTAGACAAACTTGTTCAAGAAAAAAATTACAATGATGATCCAACAAGGTTTTATTATGCCCGGAGCCAGACATCAGGTAAGACCAATTTTCTTTCGTGGTTATGTATTCTGGTCATTTAATTTGTGATTTTGATTTGTATATATATTATGTTAAATCATTTGTATGGCTTCATGCAGAGCGATATTGTGTCTAGTGCCATTGATTATTAGGGCGGTGAGGACATTGTTGGATCGAACGTGCCTTCAACTAGGGATGAAGAAGATGATGATGACAGGGTTGGTGGGTCTGCCAGCTAGTATGTTTTTGGGGTCTTATGTATTGATTGTAATTGTGTAGCTCATGAGCATATACTTGACTCGCTTTTTAAATTTTTGTTGAAGACTGTGTATGTACCTGAGAGTTGACATTTTTCTTTGTTACATTGATGTGATTTTAATGGCCTATGTTTATAGTTTGATGATGTAAAGTTTGATGTGCTTAGTTTGGGATTGACGTATTGAAATGAATGCGGGACTTATTTTTGGATATGTAGAGTAGATAGGTTTTTGACAAGTTGTTTGAATGAACGTGGGATAGGGGGTTGAATTGGTTTTTGAATGAATGTGTTGAAAGGTTGAATCGGTTTTTGCACAGGTTGTTAAATTGATTTTAGGATAGGTTGTTGAATTGGTTATGGACAGGTTGAATTGGTTTTGGGACATGTTGTTGAATTGGTTGTGGACAGGTTTTGGACAGACCTAAATTTTCAAAGTATAACCTAGGTTTAGCAACCGCGTGAATACGTCAGTTTCTAAACAAAAACATTTTAAAATTTAAAACAATTTAGCAACCGCAATTTTTGGTCACTAAATTATATACAACGATTGCTAAACAAAACAAATCTAAAATAATTTTTTTTAGCGACCCCAATATCAGTCGCTAAATTAAAAAAAAGGTTGCTAAATAGAAAATAATTTAAAATTTAAAAAATATTTAGCGACTGCGAGAGCAATCGCTAAATATGGTCAACGCAGTCACTAAAATTTAGCGAGTAGATTTCTAGCGACCGTTTTAGCGACCACTTCTTTTAGTTTCTAAAACAGTTTAGTGACTGCTTTTTTCCCTTTAGCAACCGCCAGTTGCGGTCGCTAAAGGTGCAGTTTCTTATAGTGTTGGAATAGACTCGTCAAAGTTCACTCCTTCCAACCAAGCCATCCAAGAATATGATAACACTAGAAGGGAGGCAATTGGTATAGTAAAACTTCCTTTCACTGTAAGTTCTGTCGTCTTTGATGTTCAGTTTTAGTTATTGGATATTCCAGCCGCTTTTAGTCTCTTGTTGGGTCGACCTTGGATACACCTTGGATAATCCCCTCTACATTGCACCAAAAAGTTAAGTTTGTGTTGAATGATGCCATTTTTACCATAATGGGAGATTTGCAGTTGTTGCAGATTGAACAAGTCGAGAAGGACAGTGTTAAGGTGCCGCATGATTCTTTGGATAGTATGCTAAGTGTGTCAAGTATTAGGAAGTTTTTATTGTGAAAACTTCCTCATCTTTGCCCCTTACAACAATACAGCAGTGCTCTCCATGATGAGGAAATTTTACTACTTTCCAAGAAAAGGCTTAGCCTGAAACTGTCAAGGAATTCCTAGCTTCCTGGATATGGAGAACAAGAAAGACGGGTTTGGTTTAAGGTACAAGCCAATTTGAAAAAAAGAAAGAAAGAAGCCATCTGGAAGCTTGCGATGCTTAGAAGGATAATGAGGGTGAGACATGCATAAGCATAAATAGGATCCCTATGAATGGATACTTAACCAAAGAAGGAGAGAACGAGCCTTTCTTTGGATTTCCAGACTAGTTTACAGTTTGGAGATCGAGAAGCAGATCAAAGGATTAGAGATATTCTAGAACTGTGAGTGGGTTGAGGATGAAGAAATGCCAATGCAAATAGATCCAGATACCAAAGAAGTCTAAGATTGGCTAGAGTTGATGGAACCAGAGCAATGACAACATGCTTTACAGATATGTTTGTCTTAGTAGTTATCTCTAAAGTGGGCCAGACCATGGACCCAGTATGCCTAATAACTCCAACACAGGGCGACATACAAAATAAGATGATCGAGCATGGACCATTGACTGTGGGAAAGGTTACTGAAGGAAGTCTTGCTGCCAAAGATGCTCCAGAATCAGATGACCTGGATTCTTGTGTCACCTTAGCCAATTTGAATTTTATTCACCAGTTATGTGTTTTCAAACTATCTGATCGATAATATAATCCTTGATTTGATTATCTCTTGGTTGCTAATATAGGCTATGATATGAAGAATTAATCAATTTGGTTAATGATGAGTCACACCTAATGGACTTATAAGAGAAAAATATCTAAAAGAAATGTTAAAATAAATTCAAAACCGAGAATCTAGTCATGTCAAGCCAGTGGTGGAGGAAATATTCAAAGTAAACATTGGCTCCCCCAAAAATATAAGAGAAATCAAAATAAAGGCTAGTCTAGATGAGACAGAGATAAAAGAGATGATTGCACTCCTTACGAAATTCATCGATGTGTTTGTTTGGTCATGTAGTGACATGCCTGGTATAGACCTATCCATCATGGAATACCACCTGCCCATCCTTTTCGAAGCCAAAACTGTCAAACAAAAACTTCACAAGTTGAGACCGAAGTGGTCCCTCAAAGTCAAGGATGAAGTTGCTCGACATAGGATTCATTCAAGTGATTGAATACTTGACCTGGATAGCCAATATCGTACCTATACCCAAGCCTTCTATCCAAGTCAGGATGTGTGTTGACTACTGTGACCTAAACTGAGCATCTCCCAAAGATGACTATGCTTTACCCATCATAAACCTGATCATCGATAACACGACCGAGCATGAGTTGGTATCCTTTGTGTATTGTTTCATGGGGAACAACAAGATAAAAAAAATGGCTCCCTAAAACCACGAGAAGATAGCCTTCACTACCTCCTGGGATACTTTCTGTTACACAATATTGCCTTTTTGCGTAAAGATGCTGGGGCTACATACCAATGAGTTGCTACTACCCTATTCCTTGATATAATTCATAAAGAGGTAGAAGTGTATGCAGATGATATGATCATCACATCAAGGAAGAGGATAGATCATTGCATAGTGTTGACAAAATTCTTTGAGAGTGTTGCTGCTAAAAACTGGATTGGGTACCACGACCAAAGATTTAACTTGCAAAACATAACACGGAGTGATCGCTGGGTGGGGTTTCAATAGAAGAACTTTCTAATACTTAAGTCAGAGTGCAACTAATAGTGCAGAACTCCGAGAAAGCAATACAACATAGTGTATGTGTGTGTAGTTGATTGCGTACCAAGGGATAGCTCCCTTTATATGGCTGAAGGTAGAACACCCCTAGTAGGATTGGGCCATGGGCCATATATGTTAGGATTGCATTAGGATCCTTGAAATCATGTCACTATCTCTGAGGACTCTTTTAGAATACTAATTATCAATCTTATAGATTGACCCAGTGTAATTGGGAACGTAGGGTGTTCCCCAATTATTTGGAGTTATATTTGAGTTATATCATAACCCCCCACTTCCTTAGCCAAAATGTTTGGTTGAGGAAGTTATACTAGGTGTCTTAAGACACGCATCAAATTTGTAAGGGATTCTCTATCCGCTTGTAGGGGTAAATAATACGTCTCAATTCCATGTGCTCGAACAGAAGCTCTTGGGAGCTTATGCCATGGAACTTTGCCCAAGTAGGGTGCTAGAACTCTATATCTTAAGAGTTAGGTCTTAGAATTTTGCCTAAACTGGTTATTCAGAATTGTTTTTGGGAAAATAAATCATGGGATCTCGAGATCCTTTGGAGGTTGTGCTCTATGGTAGCCTATCTGGGGAGATGACACAAAGCTGTGCATACAAGTTGTTGCATGTGCTTTTACATATTTGCCTAAGTATTTGAATGTCCCCTTAAGGGGTTTTACTTGATAATGTACCTTTCCGTTAGAGGGTGTTTGTTGCAGGTATATGTTGTTTAGCTTTAGCGGACCACATCATTCTTGTGTTTTACTTTGACGCGAACTCTTATCATCAGCTAAGAGCTGGCAAAGAAGCCTCACACTCACGCTTTGCTGGGTTTTGAATTGACAAAGAATGGTGGGGTGATGAAGTCCCACAGAGTGCTTTGCCGTTTCACAGGTTAGAACTATAGCTAAACTATTTAGATAGAACTTGAGCTCTATCCTGTCACCCTTGGGGGTGTTAGTCCTTTGAGGGATCGCCCTTGGGGGCAAGTCGAATGTAGAGTTTTGGTAAGTGCCTTTGAGGGCTGATAGAGTGTAAAGCTTAGGTAAGTACCATTGAGGGTTTGACAGAACTTGGAGTTCTCGTTCTCGCCCTTGAGGGCTGATGGAGCACAAAGCTTATGTAAATACCCTTAAGGGTTTGATGGAACTAAGAGTTCTCGTTTGCGCTCTTAAAGGCTAATGATAGAAGTAACAAGTACTTACTGCCATTATGCTAAAAAAGAAGATGTGGGGCATTGAGCCTGTAATATAGTTGTTGTTATGAAGCCCCCTGTGGGAGAGGGCACAAGGCATTAGGCTTGTAATATTGATGATCTCATAAGATATGAAGGCCCTTTGTTTGAGTTATATCAGAGAGGTTAAGGTAGCACAAGCTAAGATTGAACTCTCAGAAATGTGTGTTTGGAGTCACAGCCAGGAAGTTGCTAGGATTCATGGTGAGTAAACGAGGGATAGAAGTGGACCCAGTCAAAATCAAAGCCATAGTTGAGATGCCTCCACCCAAAACCGAGAAAGAGATTCGGGGATTCTAGGGAAGAATCCGATACATTAGCCAATTTAAATCTCAGTTATTATGATATGTGAACCCATGTTTAAATTGTTGGAGAAGGACTCAAGCAAGGAGTATAACCTCCATGCTAGGAAGCCTTTGACAAAATTAAGCAATACCTTAGCAACCCTTTAGTCTTAAGCCCACCGATACCACAGCCGGAGCTATGTTAGCCCAGCATTTACAGAATTCATTGGTGGAAAAGGCTATACACCATGTGAGTAAGAAGTTGACCCAAGGGGAGGTTGACTATTTAGCCTTAGAGAAAATGTGTGTAACTTTGGTTTGGGTACTTCAAAGATTGAGACACTTCGTCCAAGCATACCCCATCAGGTTGTTGGCCAAGTACTTGTTTGAGAAGCCTGTCCTATCAAACTGCACTGCCAAGTGGCTTTTGTTATTGTACAAATATGACATCTCCTATGCCACACAAAAGTCGATCAAAGGAAAGGACATGGCCAACATGTTAGCCAATTTCCCGACAGATGATACCAGTCAATGGGAGGCAAAGTTCTCAGATGAGGGAGTGTGAATTGTGGAAATAGAGATGAGATGGCAGTCATACTTTGATGGAGCCGTAAACAACAAAGGATTTAGAGTAGGGATATTGTTGATCTCACCATATGGAGCACATTCATCGGTAGCTATCAAGTTGATTTTTGACGATACTAACAACATGGAATCATAGTATTATCTGTTTAGAGAAGGCCTTAAACCTAGGAGTCTACGGAATCATAGTACATGGAGATTCAACATTGATTATATACAGATCTAGGGTATCTTAAGAATTAGAGATGAGCATCTACAAACATATCATGCCCACTTGGAGAAGATTGTAGACCTAATTTGAAGATGATGAATTCCATTACCTGTCCCGAGCCAAGAATAATTTTCTTGATGCCCTAGCCACCCTTGCATCTATAATAGACAAACCCAAAGGATGTGAGGTATAACATTTGTCATACAGAAGATAGACCGACCAACCTACTGCTTCATGATAGCTCTTGCAGAGTGAGATCGAGTAACTGAACCTTGCTATGCTAATATACAGAATCTTATCCAGGATGGAAAGTAATCCAGAAGGGTGTTCCGTAAAGGATCAAGCAGCGTTAAGGAGATGGGCAGCACAGTTTATCATGTGTGATCAAAGACTGTTCAAAAGGACATTACAATGGAGAACAACTGTTGTGTGTAATTGAAAAGGAAAGTAGTTAAATCATAAAAGAAATACATGCAGGAGTGTGTGGACCATACATGAATGGGTGGATGCTAACAAAGAAAGCCCTCGTCAGGTGCGCGCCTAGCTCACCCAGGCGCAAGGCGCATAGCGGCGGTGGAGGCGCGAAGCTAGGTGCAAAAATTTTGGCCGTTGGATTTTCTCTCATCTTGCAACATAGGCCATCCATTTTAGTTCTGGTCTTGTTTTCTTTTTAGCTTTCTAATTAACCCTAACTGTAAAATCCCAAAATAATTTCACGAACGACTCACTGTCACTCACTCCTTGTCACTGCGACTGTTCTGTTCTGTCCATCCCTTGCTCCTGGCACCGACATCGCCTGTTCCCTCGCCGCGGGTCGCCTACTGCTTTGCTGCCTCAGTCGCCACCGCAGGCACTCTTCCTCTCTGCCACTGCTACTTTGCTGTTCCAGTCACAGGTGATAAGTGTTTGTGTAATCGAGATGGGTAGGGGTAGGGATACATCAAGGTACTTGCGGTCTCTGTTGTCGGTGGTGCGCAGACACAGAAGTAGGAGAGATCGAAGTCGATCTCCTTATTCTTATAGCAGGTGATACCAGATTACTTATACCCACAACACACGCACACGCACACCCTTATAGATGTATTGTGACATGCCACTTTATCCTTGAAGATTCACATCTTTTTTTCTATGGTTTATTAATTTGTGTTGAGATGATTGTGTTTGTTTAGTTGGTGTTATGTTTAACGCAAAGGGGAAGAGGTTGATGTCACCCGCCCAGCATGTAATTAGTTGAAAGGGAGGTTGATATTATTATGGTCTTTAAATTGGGTGCTTTTGTTTGGTGTGCGGTGGAAAGAGAATGATTCCTAGTTCGTGGGTTTACTACCAAGAACTCTAAATGTTTATGAAGCGTAAAATGTCATTTTTCCTCAGTAGCAAAGTTTATATATGTTTTGGTGGGATTTAAGATCAGTTTGAAAATGAACGGAGCATCATCTGATGTAATTTTTGATTGTAGTAACTGCTCATGATTTGGCTTCTTTGTTTTAGATTTTTTTAGCAGATGGATCAATAGTCACGTTGTGTACATTTGGATATTTGCTCATGATATGCTGCTGCCTTCCTTGAAAACCTTCATATCTACAAGTTGAACTGTTGAAGAGAGGCAGATGATTAATTGTGCATTTTTGCTGGTTTGAGATTGAACAAGTTGAACTGTTGAAGAGAAGAGAAGAGATAGATGATTAATTGTGCATTTGTGTGGGGAAAGGGGGATGATTAATTGTGCATATGTGCTGTGTTTATGTACTACATTTGTGAATCCCTTTTCTCACAAGCACATCATATAAACTGTCAATTTTTGCTGCTTTGAGATTGAACAGGGAATGAGCACAAGTTTTTTTTTGGTGATATTGCCACTCAAAATTTCTCTTGATAAAACATCTTGCAATTACCTTGATCTCGCAACACATCCATTTCTCCAAGAAGTTAGACAAACTTGATCAGCAGAAACTAGATAATAAATTAAGGCTCATAAGAATCCACAACCCCTTTGTTAATTTTTTAAACCTAATTTTATTCTATTTATTTAATTTTATTTATTTTAATTTTGCGCCTCGCTTCGAAAAGGCACGCGCATAGGCTCCTGGAACCTTTTGTGCCTTAGGTGTGCCTATGTTTTTAATAACACTCCATGGAACGTGACTCTGTTGAGTATGTGAGGAGATGTCACAGATGTCAAGTGTACACCAACTTGCAACATTTACCACTGAGAGTTATACAAAATGACCTCCCCTTGGCCGTTCAGTTTGGGAAATAGATATAATATGGAAAATCAGTCTCAAAGCGTACAGTGGGTATTGGTTCATACTAGTAGCCATAGATTATTTCACAAAGTGGGTGGAAGCCGCTTCGTATCCTATGCTCAATGCTAGGAAAGTGGCTCAGTTTATTTGGAAGAATATCATTTGTAGATATAAGGTGTACCTGAGAGTTAATCTCAGACAATGGGTTACACTTCGAAGGAGAAGCCATGAACCTAGCCGAGCTAGGAGTATGGTATCACCTGACACCGCTTGTCACCATACAAACCAAAGAGCAATGCGACTGTCAAGGCTGCCAATAAGAATATTAAGAGCATGTTGAGTAAAATGACATATTCGTGTAGGAGTTGACCAGACAAGATTCCCTATGCACTCCTAGGCTATAGAATGTCGATGAGAACATTCATCGGGGCTACCCCATATTCTTTGGTCTACGACATGGAGATCGTGCTCCCGGTGGAGTTAGAAGTCAAATTCCTCAGAGTGTTGTTGGAAAATTAGAAAGATGAGGAAGACTGTGTGAGACACAGATTCAAAGAATTGGCCTTAGCATATGAGAAAAGATTGAAGGCGCTTTATCATATTCAAGGCTACCGGAAGTGGATCACTCGAGCATTTAACAAGCAAGTCAAAGGACGCGGGTTGAAAGAAAGAGATCTATTATTAAAGGAGAACATTGGACAAATTTGGAAGCCGCATGGAACATTTGAACCCAATTGGTCAGGTCCCTATATGATTAAGCAAATCATGACCGGGGATCCAACGCTGGTAGTCGATTTAGATGGAATTGAGTTGTCACGGCTAGTCAATCTAGTTCAATTAAAGAAATATTATGCTTGAGCGAATTTTGTAATTGAACTATGAATGACTTGATCCTTCTTAAAATTATTTTTCAGCACACACAAAATGATGTAATACATAGATCAAGGTATGTAGGCAATCCATAAAGTTACTTTGGGTTCGGTCAAATTTTGAAAAAAATTCTTTATTCCATCGGATAACGCACTGACTACATTCTTGAGAAAAATAAAAGGCCGCTGGGACGAAAATCCTGTAAAGGGCGGCATAGGCAAAAGTTAGGGATAAAATAAAAATAACTAAAAAAATGCTATAAAAAATAAAAATGCCTGTCAGGACGAAAACCCAGCAAAGGGTGGCCTAGGCAAAAGTTAAAGTAAGAAATTTTTTAAGTCCTATCAGTAACCTATGGGATATCATCCATCATCTGTTTAAATTTCTTCACAGCCAGACACTCATCAACATTCAAA
Organism: Escallonia herrerae; assembly: GCA_033070095.1. Taxonomy (NCBI): domain Eukaryota; kingdom Viridiplantae; phylum Streptophyta; class Magnoliopsida; order Escalloniales; family Escalloniaceae; genus Escallonia; species Escallonia herrerae. The sequence continues at coordinate 102,258 of JAVXUP010000704.1, forward strand.
ACTAACTTGCATGTCTCCAAATCTTTCTTTTAAGCAGCCCTCTGAGACACCGGAATCACATCCTCCAGTTCCTCCACCTGAAAAGCTGGTCGTGCGTCTAGTTTTTCTTTGTCTTTATTACCCCGCTAATCATACTAACGCTCAAGATAAGCATCCACATTGGCCTCCCAGTTCCGAGTAGCTTTGATAGTCTAATTCCTCTTCGGTGGTTACTCCTTCAGTAGCAAAGCAGGATATCGTTGACGTTTGTCCATGAACAAGGGCCATATGGGATTCCTGTCAGCATCGAACTTCTCCTCAAACATTTGGGAACCAATCTAGAAGTACCGAATCCAAGTGAACCAAATTTCATCTTTAGTCTGAGGATGACTGAAACTTTTTATTATGCTCTAAGAAGACCTACCAGACTCAGACATCTTTGGGCTCAATCCGGTAGCAGCATGAGCTTCCTTCTTTGCTTGCTCCAGGTATTGTATCTCACAAGCAGTAGAGAAGTCCCAATCTAGCTCCACCCTCAGTTTATTTTCAAAGGTTAGTAACTTTTCCTAAACATGGGCTCAAAGCCAACAGATGTATGCATTAGGTAGAAGGGAGCAACAAGTGTTATGCCTCAAGTGATGAAAGATTTATATTCAATGGAACTATGGGTATAAGGTAGAGATCCTTAGCCTCGCAACACCGCCTCGATTATGAAAGGGCTAAGGGCTTGTTCCCCCACAAACTCTCCATTGACTTTCAGAATCACTTGCTTATAATTGAACTGCCTCAAAATTCGACATTCAAAGCAAAAGGATGTGTAACGCAATACCAAGAGATAAACACAAGGATACTCAGTTGTTCCTAAAACTGGCCAGTGGGCCTTCTACTAGTAACGTATATCCTTGGACTCTCGCACACAGAAGAAACGAGTCCATTCGTCTATGCCAAAATGACCTTTGAAGAGTAAAGGTTGAGAGCAAAAATCACTATGGCCGTATCATACTACAATAGGTTTAGCTATTAGACGCATACGATCCACAAGCCACATATATACAAGAAATAACTACCTCTAAACAGAACACTGGGATCTTTATGGACATCAATGATACCAAGTAAAGTTTTGGCTAACACTAAAAGGATTAGGGTTTTACCTCGAGTAGACACCTGAATCAGGATGTCAGCTAGCTTTACATCAACAATCCTAGGACCGAAAAAGGGAAGATATTTGGCTACTAAGCATAGTGCTAGGGAAGACACTCTACAATGTGTATTTTGTTCATCACGACTAGTTGGCTTGGCAGAGAAATATTCTATCAGAGGAGAGAGTTGAATACTTTCACCCTAGATAAAAGACCAGGCACACTCTTTCAGGATCTTCAACAAAGTTTTGAGAGACTTGACATGAACATCTTGAATGGTTCGAACAACAATTAGAATATTGGTGGATATCTACTAGGATGGAAAACTCTTCAAAAGTAGGGCAGAGTTCTATCAGACCAAAGTGAAAAACATGATCTCCAACATCCTAGAATTTGCAAGCAGCATAGAAGATATCTTCACGAACCATCACACTCCTCAAGCTCATGACAGATCTCAGTTTGAATACCTCGTCCACATGGATCAATTCAATCTTGTTGAAGGAGTCGACAAATGCACAAAATTGGAGATCGAAGATCGTAGGATCATCTTCAAAAGCCATTGACAGTTTTAAAGAGAAAAAGGACGAATTTTGTTTTCTGAAAAGACAAGTCCTGAATATATATAGACGAGTAGCCCTAATTTGTATAGAGTTAGGAGTTGAAATCTTTAAAAATTTAAACTTCTATCTGAAAAACTGTTCAGTTTTCAACTAACCGGCCAATTTTCCTACTTAATTTGCATATATTGTTGGTCCATGTTTCTGACCAACCGTCCGGTTCTCTCCAGAAAATTTAATTTTCTTTTGCCCTGACTGACCGGTTTTGGCTTGAATTTTGAGTTTTTCTTTGAACTAACCATCCATTTTGGCCTTAAAATTGAATTTAGCTCTAACCAGCGATTGATTTTCCTGGAGAATATTTTTGGCTACTGGATAACCAGTCTTTGTCTTTGTTAAAATTTTGAAGGTTTTGCCTACTTTTAAGCGATACCCTGTACCTGTCTAACTCAATTCTCAATTCTTAAACTCCTGTTCCAGTCCCCTCCTCCTCCTTTCTGTGCATGTGCGTGATATGTTTGTAATATACATTCAACATAGGAAACTAGAATAATCATTAAACAAAAACATAAAAAAATAAAGGTTTAACAAAACATCAATGTTTGAATCTAAGTCCCTAGAGGACTCTAACCAATCTTCTAACAAATAGGCCTAACTCTAGGCCTAAGAGCTAGTAGCATCAGTTGCCCTCAGGGCTTCCTCCGGGATCTCCTGACGATGGGCACTTCATCTCAACTTGACTCCGAGGCCTTTTGATCTTCTTCCTCGGCCTCTTCGCTAGGTTCTTCGTCAGCCTCATCGGGAGTAGCTTTAGTCTATGTTGCTTCACCCTCTCTCTCTTTTTCATTTTTGTCCTCTTCCAGTTCAGGGGAGGATTCCACACTTACAGCTTCATTCAATTGAGGTTTCTTATACGTATGACGAAAGACCGCAGCAATTCGAGTAGACTTTCACCTTTGTTTCAATAGAGTAGCTGAGGCCTTTCTCTTGATTCTCGTGACTACTTCTTTGTCCTGGGTTGGATCTGGCATCGATCTAGGCTTCAGAAACTCATTCTTTTAAGTTCGGGGTCACCGTTACACACTTCATGCGCTTGTCCTTGGGAGCGAGTGAGGTCGCCCTAGGGGTACCAATAGCAGTAGCACCAGTAGCAGGGGCTGAGGGCTCCACGGAGCTTGGCTGTCTGCTCGATCCACCTTCTGAAGGTGTTAATGAGGAAATAGGAGTAGGCATCTCAGTACCTCCCTCCAAAGTCCCATACATCGAGAGCATGTCAAGGTAGCTGATACCATGGCCTTCAAGCTGTGTATCATCCTATAAGCATCTCAGAGCATGGATCATTGTGCATACATTAAGAAAAAGATACTGAGTTAAGAATTCGCGTAGGCATGATATGAATAAATAAAGTGAGATCGAGTTAGAGTTTACCGTGTGAATTCGAGCCAACTCCTTGAGGCCAAAAACCACAGAATCTCTCTTTGGTCGCGGAATAGGCTCATACTCGGAAGCTTTACCCTTGGAATAATATAATACATTCAATTAAGGGAATGAAAGGCCCTTGGCCACAACATCTTCCGTCTTCTTTCCCTTGCCTTTTTGTCCCGGACCACCTTCTCGCGCTAAATCTTCTTTAGCATCTCAGAGGTTAGGGAGGGCAGCAAATCCTCTCATACAAATGCTAGAGGGTGGTTTGGCTACCGTAGCGATGACAAAGGATGCCCCTGATCAAAGTCTATCTCATCCATGGTCTAGCTCTGTTGTAACACTCAAATATATATATATATATATATATATATATATATATATATATATATATATATATATATATATATTTATCTGACCTTTAGCTACAATTTGGTGAGCAATATTTCTGACAACTTTAGCGACATTTTTTTAAACGAAATGTTGTAGATTAGTGGAGCTCAGCATTTTAGTGTATGACCAACCCTTAGTGACAAGTCATTTAAGACACTATAAGTTATATATTAACATTACAGTTATAGGTGATATTGATTGAGGTCTTCAGTAACGATTAGCGTTAACAATAGCTTTAAAAAAATCTTTAGCGATAGTTTTTGTACTCTATCGTTAGCATGAATATTATATTAACAACTCTAGCGATCATTTCTACGCATATCTAGAAACAATGTGCATAAGTAATATTTTATCAATAACAGTCAGTGCTGATTTTTATACTTAGCATTGATAATTTTTTTATTAGCAAATTTGTTCCATGCCTATTCTGGTCACACCCAAAGGCCCACTGAGGGTCCCATTTTGCATGACACGTCTGCACAAGCACAGTATTCAACGCATCAAACCTGTCAAAGTGCACACATTCATGTCACGTGCATTTCTTACTTTGCACGCGTTAATCACCAATTATTTCACGCTACCGTGACTCACAGTACCACGTTCGTCGTGCCGCGACCACCCAAGCACCGTTTCACCAAAAACATTGACCGATGGCGCAATCGGAGTGACGGGGTCAAGGGCATGGGCCTTGGCCAACCCCATGGGGTCGGCCTCAGCCTCCCCCAAGGCCATGGGGTTGGCCTCGGCCTCCATGGGGGGTTGACTTTGGCCTTCCCCCCCGGTTGTTCACTCTTTGCCCAAAGTCCCTTTTGCGCTTTGTTCGCTTCATACACTTCGTATGTGACTTTGGCACCTTGTTCGTCACATGGGTACGATTCATGTCGACACGCTCGTCGTAATGCAACTTTCAGATTTGTCATTGCCCATCAAAACACCTTCCGTCGGCGCCCCTGAAGTTCACCCAAAAGGGGAGTGGCCTTGGCCTCCCTTCATGGGAGTTGGCCATTGGCCTTGGCCACCCCCAAGGGTCGGCCTCGGCCTTCCCAAGGGGTCGGCCTTGGCCTCCCCAGGGGTGGTGGCCTTGACTTCCCCCCAATTTTGGCCTATGACCTCCTCTCCCTCACGCACTTGTTTTCTCAAGTCTTTTCACCTCCGCGATGTTTACGGACGTTCGTCCATCAACCTCGCGACGTCCGTCGTCCATCAATCTCGCGACGTCCGTCGTGCATGAACCTCATGACATTCATCGCCCATCAACCTCACGACGTCCGTCGCACATCAACCACGCGACGTCCGTTGTGCATAAACCTCACGACGTCCGTCGTGCATCAACCTCGCGACGTCCGTCGTGCATCAACCTCACGATTTCCATTGTCCATCAACCTCGCGACGTCCGTCGCGCATCAACCTCATGACGTCCGTCATCCATGACTGCATACAACTCCCGTGATGCCCATCACCCAAAGTTGCGCACTACCACCGAATGACCCGTCACCAATGACCGCGTACCATCACTCCCAAATTTGTCATTACTGCATGTTGCATTCATTATCTTGTTATGATAGGTACACTCAGCTCATATACCGTCTTCAGGACACCCGACGCGCGCCAGTGTGCCGACTCCAAGACGTTCGTCGCCGCGCCCGTGCGCAATCTTCATGATACGTGCCCCCGACACCAAGTATTGCTTCACGAAGTTCGTCACTGCACCACTTTCATAACACGTGCCCCGGCACCAAGTATTTCTCCGCGACGTTCATCGCCGCGCCCGTGCGCCATCTTCATGATACATGCCCCCGGCACCAAGTATTGCCCCGTCGCCGCACCACGTTCGTCGCCGCGCCAATGCACCATCTTCATGATATGTGCCCCGGCACCAAGTATTGCTCCACGACGTTCGTCACCGTGCCCTTACACCTCTTCATGATACGTGCCCCCAGCACCAAGTATTGCTTCGCGACGTTCGTCTCCGCACCACTTTCATGAGACATGCCCCGACACCAAGTATTGCTCCGCGACGTTCGTCGCCGCGCCCGTGCGCCAACTTCATGATACGTGCCCCCGGCACCAAGTATTGCTTCGCGACGTTCGTCGCCGCACCACTTTCATAACATGTGCCCCGGCACCAAGTATTGTCTCTGGGACGTTCGTCGCCCTGCCCATGTGCCATTCTCATGACATGTGCCCTGGCACCAAGTATTGTATCCGCGACGTTTGTCACCGCGCCCATGCTCCACAATCATGATACAGGCCTTCGGGCATCACACTTATTCACCACACCATGTGCCCCCGCCATGGATGTGGAACATGCTTCGACCTACTTTTCGGAGTGTGCAGCATTTTGGGGGCTCCGTTCGTAGTGCTCCGGCATGAGGACCCCTTGCAGCGGGATGGACTCGTTACCACAAAGTCATCGCCGCCACGGGATGGGCTCGTTACCAAAAAGCCATCGCCGTCTTCATTCCGGGGGGCTCCGTTCGTAGTGCTCCGGCACGAGGACCCCTCGTAGCGGGATGGACTCGTTACCACAAAGTCATCGCCGCCATGGGATGGACTCGTTACCACAAAGCCATCGTCGTCTTCATTCCTGGGGGCTCCGTTCGTAGTGCTTCGGCACGAGGACCCCTCGCAGAGGGATGGACTCGTTACCTCAAAGTCATCGCCACCACGGGATGTGCTCGTTACCACAAAGCCATCACTGTCACAATCACGGGGGGCTCCGTCCGTAGTGCTTCGGCACAAGGACCCTTCGCAGTGGGATAGGTGACTCCTCCGGGACACTGTCTCTGCCAGGTTGCCTGCGTGACTGGCCTATGTGCTCCGGCACTGAGGGCTTGCGTCGGCACCCCTATGGACTATGACCCCCGAGTCACTCCGAGACGGGAGCAGGTCTTCGGAGGGCATCGCGCCTAGTCTACCTGGCAGTTGGGCGTCGGGTCTTCCCCACCGATGCCAAGCCTGTAGGACTCTGCAAGGGCTTGGATTGGTGGCTAGATCAAAGGGGTTCTCTGGCCACACCGACGCTGTGGGAGCCAGTCTTTCCAGACAGACAGAGCGACGCTGTGCGGGGCAGGCCGGGTGAATATGCGATTCGACAGTTCGTGGAGCACCGGCAGCTGTGGACCCTCGGTGACGTGTCACCCCAAAGAGTGCCACGTGTTGCATGATGACATCATAATCTCAACTTCTATAAATAGAGATCTTGAGAATTCATTTGGACGGTTGGAAATTTTTAGAACACTTTCACTTTCTCACTCTAGAATCCTAGAAGAGAGAAACATACAGGACCCTAACTCTGGACCTAAGCATCAGACTGTGACGGTCGTCGTGTATTCATCCTGCGCTATCGGCCTCACAGCACTGCCACCCTCAAGCTCTGTCTGGGAAGCCCTTGGTCTCTGCCCTTGCTCCGCCATTGTTGTGTCCCACATCATCACACTTGGCATCTGACTCAGACTGCATTCCTTGTGGCACCTCCACGTCGACTGCGAACCCACTTTCCTTGGCATCAAAATTTTAGCGACAATTAGTGTAGCGGGCTTAGTTTTAAATATAAATTTAAATCAGAGACTATTTAATAAGAGATTACATCAAATCTAAATTTATTTTAACGCGCTCAAAAGATGTGCGCTAGGAAAAAGAAAATGCGGGTATTACACCAACAACGAGCAATTCCAGTTCTAGATACAGATCAAATCTTTAATGTGTCTAGATGACCAATCGTTGTTACTATTGGTTCTGGCTTCTAGACATGCTATTCTCGTTTGCCTAAGCGACCCTCTATTGTCACTGTCGGCTCCGGCTCATAAGTAGTGAGTTTTTCGAATCTAGTTCCAGCTCCAATTCCAGTTCCAGATTCTCAGTTAAATGACCAATCGTTGTTACTGTTAGCTCCAGCTGTGAACGATATCCGTGTTTTGATGAACTATGTTGGTCCGATTCCTTTTGGGAGGATATGTAAGAAGCTTGTAAAGGCCTGACCTCATATTTGTATAAGTCTGTCTTTGAGACACGTGGTCTTTTTTTTCTTTCTTGTTTTCACTACAAAAATGTGTTATCTTTCTTTTTTTGATGATGTTCGCCTGCAAAAAATGGATAATCCGTCAGTCATGCCTTTTAGCGACGGACCATCCATGGCAAAAACTTCGTCGCTAAAAGATTAGCGACAGAATTAGATGGTCCTTCAGTAAAAGGCAACTTTTTTGCAACGAAATTACTTTTTAGCGACAGAATTTTTATCGCTAATTCCATCATTTTTTTTCAAAATTCAATTTATTAAGACTTTTGGCAACGGACATTACGTCGCTAATAGTTCGTCGCTAATTTAGGCCTTTTAGTGTTGAATTTTTGTCGCTAAAAGTACTTTAGTAATAACCGAATCAGACTCTTAGTGACGGAATTCCGTCGCTAAATTTTTGCAGGTTAAAGTTTCAAAAAAATATTTTTAAATTGTTATTAGTTTTAAAAAAATTCAAGCCTATTTCCATCGACAATTAATCATAATCACAAAATATATCGACAATTTCATTCTTTAGGCTAGCATTCTTCTTTACCAAATTTCAAGAAATACAAATAAAATATAAGTCATACACCACTAACAAACACAAAATACTCAACTACCAAAATTACATATTCACCGAAAGATCACACCGTACAAATCTTAAAAACAAGATTACAAAATTTGGCATTACTAAAAAATTAAAATCAGTAACCTTAGCCTGCACAATATCTCCCAAGATAGGCACTTAAATCCTATGCTTTGCGTGCTAATTCCCTGTGACCAATTTGGAGCTCAATTTTTCTTTGAAGTTTTGATTTTTTTATCATAATTTGCCCTGCCAGTAATCTGGGTGATGACCTCTCTGAGAGTAACATTTTGTATCTTAGTGGTGAGAAAAAAACAATATAAATCCCAACATTAGAGTATCTGAAAAGAAATCTAATTAAACTACATCCAATGGGCAGAAACAACAAATGCCTAACAAACTACACTTGGCAAGCTTCAAAATCCCCAACCGGTTAAGTGGAAATACTTCTCCAAAAAAACAGAGCCCTAACAATATACCTTAAGGTTACTTTGCTATAAGTTTGGGATGCACTTCTTGTTGACCTGTGGGTCTAGATTCTTTATTTTGATGATTCCAAGATTGCTATTCTGAAATTAATCTGACTGTTTTATTAAGTATGATTTTAGGAAAAGTCATAGCATGGACAAATCTTTGGACGAAGACTACAATTATTTCTATTTTTTGTAAAATCTTAAGCTAAGCTTTCTTAAAGATCTAACAAAAAATCGAAAAGAGCTAAAATCATGAAGAAGTGTCTTTCATTTGAAAGAAATCAATTCATTCGATTAAATCTGCTTGACTCTGATTGCCTTGTGTCCTTTCGGAGGATCAGTTAGCTCCCATGTATCATTTCAGAAACACAAGCAGCAACCTGTGAGTGAAAATAGATAGAGGTGTTGAAACACCAAAATTTGTGAGTCAAGTAGACTTTGTTGTTTGGGTTGAGAAGAAGGTTTTCTTTCGAAGGATATCTTTTTCATTCAATCAATTCCATCAGAAAACAATATTTGGATCCAAAATATTTTCAGATGGCTTTTCATTCGAAAGAATATTGTTATATTCAAATGTTTTCTTCAAAGACTTTAGTTCTACTCAAAATTTATTTTCATTTGAAAGTTTCTCAAAATTCCTTCGACGGAATTCAACCGAATATGATTTTTAATTTAAAGCATTTTCATTCAAAAGTCAGAGTTTCATTCAAAAGATAGAGTTCTTGTTCAAAGAATATGTTTTTCCTTTCGATTGAATCTCTTAGTGGCTCAATCACTTATGCATTTCAAATTTCATTTGAATAAACATGGTATTCAGTTGACCAAATTATTCACAAGTAACCTTTACCTTCCTCGAGTGAAATTCCTCCGTACAATTTAAAATATTCATTCAAATTATTTCTTTTAAAATATTCTATCTTTTTGTTTTAAATGCTCTTCAATGGTCATATTCCATCAAGTATAAAGTGACCCTTGGAGAGTTAAGTATGAACTTTTTTTATCTCAAAAAATCTGTCTAATCTCTCAAAAATCTCTCTAAATATATCTATGCATCTTCACAGTATTCTTTGAGTGATGTTTTTGTTTGATATTGTCAAACAAGCTTATTGATTAAGTTCTTTAAGATTCAGATCTTCCCATCTTAGAAAGCTTAGCTCATCTGTTATCATTGTTATATCTATTATTTAATAAGAGTGAATTGTATCTCAGTTGTAAATCTTCATTTAACTTGTAATTTTCGAAAACCTGGAAGAGGTTTCAGAACTGTACTGAGGTTTGAGCTAGCTCCCAAAGCAAGCTGTTTAGTAGGAGGCTCGAGCAGGTCTCCCTTGTGTGGAGTGCTCGGGGACTAGACATAGGCAGGTAGAGCTAAACCAGTATAAATCTTTGTGTCTATCTGTAATTGCTATTATTTTGTTAGCTAAATTTTAAATTTATGCTTAAAGCTGTAAACACCTATTCACCCATCCCCCTCTAGGTGTATTTAGGGACCTGTTGCAGCTAAAAACTGGATCGGGAACCACACCAGAAATCAGGCCTGCAAAAGAGAACACGGAGTGACCGCCGGGTGGGGTTCCGGAGGGGAACGCTCCGATGCTTAAGTCAGAGATGGCTAACAATGTAGAACTCTGAAGAAGCAGTAAAACACAATGTGTGATTGTGTGTGAACTTGTCTGTACCTGAGGGGCTTGACCCCTTTATATAGTGGTAGAAGGAGGAGTCCTAGTAGGACTGGGCTTTGACCAACTCTAATCAGAATATAATTAGGATCCTAGAGGATCTCATGTCAATCTGAACTGATAGAGTCAGAGCCTCTTTAGGATTCTGTCCGGTGATTGATACGGTAACTGCCATATCAGTAATGAGCCAGTGTGGGTTACGTGTCATAACTGCCACATGTCGTCCGTAGATTGGAGGGATATTTTTAGCTATATCATATGCCCCCTGCTTTCACCAGCGTTTACTGAAGCGGGTGGAAGCACACTTTTCCCACTGGTGATAGCAAAATACGCCAAAAGCAGGATCGGATCTGTCTGCCCCCATTGCAAATATTCGAAGAGTTCTCTGCTCGGATACGGTTCTGTTCGGACAGAGTTCTGCTCGGATAAAATTCTGCTCGGGCACGATTCTGTTCGGACAGAGTTCTGCTCGGACATCGTTCTGTTCGGACAGAGTTTTGCTCGGATGGAATTCTGCTCGGGCATGATTCTGTTCGGACAGAGTTCTGCTCGGACCTGATTCTGTTCGGACATGATTCTGCTCGGACATGGTTCTGTTCGGACAGAGTTCTGCTCGGGCATGAATCTGTTCGGACATGCTTCTGCTCGGACATGGTTCTGTTCGGACAGAATTCTATTCGGCCGTTGTCACTCTACTCGGGCAGAGTGTTCGGACACGATTCTGTTCGGACAGAATTCTATTTGGCCACGGTCATTCTGCTCGGGCAGAGTGTTCGGACACGATTCTGTTCGGCCGTTGTCACTTTACTCGGGCAGAGTGTTCGGACGGGATTCTGTTCGGACAGAATTCTGTTCGGCCACGGTCATTCTGCTCGAGCAGAGTGTTCAGACACGATTCTGTTCGGACAGAATTATGTTCGGCCACGGTCACTCTGCTCGGGCAGAGTGTTCGGACACGATTCTGTTCGGACAGAACTCTATTCGGCCAGGGTCACTCTGCTCAGACAGAGTGTTCGGACGAGATTCTGTTCGGTCATTACCTTGGTTCCCTCCACGTGTCTCCTTCATTAATGTCTTTGAGCGGGAATTGAGAATTTTCAAGTTTCTCTACTCTGCTTGTGACACGTATGTGGTGGATGAACCGTTGCGTTTCCCCAGAAACGGTTACATGGGGTTTCTCTATAAAAAGAGAACTTTCAGTTCATTTTTTCTTCACTCAAAATTTTTGGAAGCACACTACTCTTTCAAGTAAGTCCTTTTGCTTTCTTCTTTATGTTCAGCACTTCAAGTTTTTCATAGTTTCTTAGTTTGAGTAGAAAATATGTCCGAAACTTCAGCGTCTGTTTCTTCGTCCGAAGAGAGTAGTTCATCTTCGAGTTCGGAACGAGTTCCAACTTCAGGAAGTGAAGTTGGAACTTCCAATCCACAACTACCACTAGCTTCAACTTCCCATCCATTCCAACCTTCAACTTCTCAACCATTACCACCTTCATCTTCTCAACCTTCGCACTCTTTGTCTAGAAAAAATGCCTTAGGAGATGTAAAGGATCAAGCTGACGATAAGGCTAATCCTAAACCTTGGTATACTGCTGACGAGAAGTCAGGCAAGATGTCTACCGAAGATTTACAGGATTTAATTCGGGAATATCCTCTTCCTGAAGGTTGGTATGCTCGTCTTCCTGGTTTGCAAGAACCAGCAAATTATGGACCCAAGTTTGAAACTGGGATATATGAAGAGCAGGTGAAGTCTGGGTACAGGCTTCCTCTCCACCCTTTTGCTCTTCGTTTCTTCGAGCATTACCGCATGGCTCCCGGGCAGCTTGTTCCAAATGGTTGGAGGAAGCTTGCCGGCCTTATATATTTGGTCCAGACTTCAGGCTACAAACCAGATGCAACAGATTTTATGAGAGTATTCTTCAAAATCTGTTTCGTCAAGGGGGTCGCCAACTGCCCAGGATGGTATTACATTCATAGTAGGCAACGACTCCTGAAGGGAGGCCCGAAGTCAAATAAAGGCTGGCATTCTAGATACTTCTTTGTTGGCCGCCTGGACAAGGGGGAGCTTCCGTTTGATAGAGACTGGAATCCATTCTGTAAGGATTTCAAAAATCCTGGCAAGCCTACTCCCAACAATCTGACTAAACACATACTTAGTCATATTAAGCTTCGAGGTGGTCTTTGCATAGATGAGCCTCTTTCGGAGGAGCAACTGGAGTGGGCAAAGATCATTCCTCCAAAGCCCATTCCAGCTGGTCTTCAGATTCCTTCTCCTCCTCTCGCTATTCCTAGCATGTCATCTGCCGAGACCGTTCCCGTAGGTGTGTTTTATGGAAGACTTTGATTTCAATTCGGTTTCAGTATTAATTCCCGTATTGATTTCTACCTTGATTGCAGAGATGGCTAGCGGAAGTGGAAAATCGCCCCAAGGAGGTTTTCTTGGCGTTCTTCAGAAAGCTAAGGGGAAGCGCAAGGAGAAACAGCCCAGTGCGGAGTTGCCCCCTGTTCCTAAGAGGACTAGAGTTACTCCTCCAGAACATTCTCCACGTATCTTGGAGCAAGTGTCCATTGATGACGATCCTATCTTTTGACCGAGATGGACACTTAGGTGCGATGACCTTGGGATGCCGGATAGCCATGTCTCGGAGCAGCATCTTCTTCATGGAATTCTACCTCGAGACAAGGAGGTCTTCCAGACTCAGACACACGAGACCTTTGCCTGCTCCTTTGCCCAAGCCGTCTATACGGTAACGTCCTTTGTCTCAACTAAGTTTCTATTTTTGTTTTCTACTTTCCTTTAGCTGATGGCTTCAATCTTCATTCCAGATGTACGCTAGCGGATCTGAGATGTTTTCTCGCTTTGAGATGGCGAGGCAGGTGGCAGCAGATGAGGCTCAACAGAAGAGAGAAGCTGTTAAGGAGGCACAAGAAGCTTCTCATCATGCTGAAGAACTGAGCAAGCAAGAGGCAGACCATCTTGCTCAGATTGCGACTCTGGAGAAGAGGTTGGAGCGAGTCAAGAGGAAGGCAGCAGAAGAGGTAACCAAGGCTCGTGACCAAGGCATCCGCGACTTCTTGGATGGAAATGCTGGGGACGAATGGCTCAAGAAACGTGCGGATGACGGCCTTGAGATTTACGAGCTTGGTTTTGCGAAGGCCAAGGAGATGTTTGCTGAGCGCTTTCCTGATATCCTCTTGGATGACTTCGTTCTCCCTGCGGTGATATCTCCGTCTGGAGAGACTGTTCTGCCATCAGAGGCAGGTGATGCTGCAGCTTCTCATCCTCCAGGGGAAGGTCCTTCTGGTGATGCCCCCGAGCCTTAGATTTTAGTCTTTGTATCTAGGCTTTTTGCTTTATACAGACAGAGAATTTTGATGCCCGTTCAAGGGCTTATTGTAAAACTCTTTATCTTTTATTTATGTTTTACTATGTGTTTCTCATGGTTTATCTTTACCATTCACACAGTATTATTGATTTTTACTTTGGCTCAAACCCTTTATTCGTCGCTTAAAGAGTTGGCAAAGAAGTCGAGCACCCCCGCTCGGCCTATAATTCAAAGAAGCAAAAGCTTTAGTGGAGTGACGATGCCCCCATTAACTTTTGTTTCTTCACGGACTTAGATCTGTAGCTAATCCGTTTGGCCTTCTCTTGTATTTTTATAAAACCCAAGAGTTATACACTCTGTTCGGACAGAATGTTTTTGGCTAAATTGATCACTCTGTTCGGGCAGAGTGTTCGGCCATCACTCTGTTCGGACAGAATGTTTTTGGCTAAATTGATCACTCTGATCGGGCAGAGTGTTCGGCCATCACTCTGTTCGGACAGAATGTTTTTGGCTACATTGATCACTCTGATTGGGCAGAGTGTTTTGGCTAAGCCCATAATAATACTGAGAGCAAAAATAACTTTATTGCTCGAGCAAAAGATAAAGTTTACATTGGATTGCTTAACAACTCATTTATTTGAAATTATCTTTCTAAAGACAATTTTTAAAAGATTGGGGTTTTGATAAGGTCTGGGCCCTTATCCCCCTGAAAAAGAAGTGTCTTGCCTTGAGGCAAGATGCTACTGCGCGACGCGTTGTTTTATAACAACGGATCGTTCATGGGCTTGAGTCCGAACTTCTTCTATCAAATCAAGATTTCCTCTGAGTCCAATTTCCTTGCCTTCTTTGGTCGGCACGAAGTTACGTAGCATTGACGAGCTATAGTCTGGTCCCCTTTCACCTCTCCAATCCCATGTTCCGTGGGGAATTTCATCTTGAGGTGATAAGTTGACACTACAGCTTGTAATTGATTGAGTGAGTGCTGGTCGTCCTAATATGGTGTTGTATGCTGAGGGGACCTTGACCACCACAAAATCAAGTATGAAGTTGGCTTGTGCTGGAGGTGTGCCAATCGCAACTGGGAGTGCGATAATACCTTCGGCTGCAACTGGATGATTGGAGAATCCATACAATGGAGTATCCATCTTTCGGAGACGGTCCGTTGGAATGTTCATCTTCTTGAATGCATCGAAAAATAAGATTTCTGCAGAACTTCCGTTATCAATCAAGACACGCTTTACATCAAAGTTCCCAGCTCTAACTGTAATGACTAATGGGTCATCATGAGGAGTTTGTATGTCCTTCGAATCTTCATCGGAGAAGGTGATGGCTGCTACGGGTACCGTCTTCGATTTCTTATCCAGGGGCTGACTCGTTATGTATACTTCTCTGGCGTATGCTTTTCGAGCCCGTCCTGATGAACCTCCTGCGGCTAATCCCCCAGATATAGTGTTGATAATACCCGCATTCTCTTCTCGATCTTCTCTTTCTTCCATGGCTGGAGGTGTCTGTTGTCTATCTTCTTTAGGAGCTACAAACTTTCTCAACTGGCCACGCTTGATAAGGGCCTCAATTGCTCGTTTAAGCGACTCGCAATTGTCAGTTGTGTGGCCATGATCGTTGTGAAAGTGACACCATAAATCTTTGTTCCGTTTATTTGGTTGAGATTTCAGCTTGTCCGGCCACTGGAGAGCCTTATTCTCCTTGATCTCGTGAAGAATCTGTGATGGTTTTGCATTGAGGGGTGTCAAATTTTTCCAAGCGAACGGTTCTTTCGGACGCCGTTCATCATACTTGGAACGTTTTGTCGGCTTTCCTCCTTGGGGAGGAGTTAATTCCCGAGACCGTTTCTTCTGTTCTTCCTTCCCTTCTCCACGCCGTCCTCTGTGTGTCTCCAGGTATTCTTCAGCTTGAATATATTTGTTAGCCTTCTCGAGAAGGGCTTTCATATTACCTGGAGGATTTTTGTTCACAGAGAATGCGAACTTGGATGTGGGTCGAAGGCCTCGGAGGAATGCAGTATACTTCACGGACTCGTCCAAGTTATCAATTTCCAAGGTGGCTGCGTTGAATCGTCCGAGAAAGCATGCCAAAGACTCGTTTTTCTCTTGCACAATGTTCAGCAGACTCGCCGAATTCTTTCTTCGGGAGCGACTGCTTACAAAGTGTTTTTGAAAGAGATCCGATAATTGGCCGAAGGAGTAGATGGACCTTGGTTGTAGAGATTTGAACCATGCATGTGCTGCTTTCCTTAGAGTGGTAGGAAATGCTCTGCACATGACAGCGTCTGAAACCTGGAGGAGTAGCATGTTTGTTTGAAACTGGTAAACATGTTCTCCTGGATCCCCAGTCCCGTCGTAGAGGTCACATTGAGGCATTCGAAAATTGGGAGGTAGCTTTGCCTTCTCGATGGCCTTCGACAACGGATATCCGAATTCATTCCTTGGGCGAGATCGTTCTGGAGAATGATATCTAGGGACCACCTTCCAGGAGTCCCGTTCTTGGGAACGAGACTCAGGCGTTCTCTTCCTGTGGATAGATCTTCGAGGGGTCTCAACTCTGGCGGCCTGTGCAGGAGAGGAGTTGGTACTGTCTTCGACTGAAGAATCGCGACGGTAGCATGATCCACTCCTGGTTACGTGATCTCCGCTCTTATCTTTGGGATTGTAAGTTGGATCGGCTGTTGATTGGTATTTGCGGCCATAACTTGATCTGGATGTGAGACGAAGACGAAGATCGCCGGGGTCGAGATGAGAATGGTAAGTGGATGGAGGAGCCACCGCCATGTCGAGCTTTTGTTGAAGAGTGTTCACGACATCTTTTAGCTCGTGGATCTCTGTTGTAAGTTCGACATGGGGTGTTTTGAATAACTTACGGTTCAGGCGATGACGAAGGTCCCCGTTTTTCAGAGTAGACGTTGGAGAGTGATTTCTTCGAGGTCTAACTTCTGATTCGGGAGTTGCAGATGTGACGTTAACGTGTGCATCTTCCGCAGAATCGGCATGCCGACGTGAAGGTGTCGAACGGTGGTCACGACTGAGTCGACGAGAGCTGCTCGTTCGGGTGTGACGGTGTGGAGAACGACTATGTGAAGAGTCGCTAAAAGAAGAATGATTGGCCATGTTCCCTATAGTGGTCCCACGGATGGCGCCAATCTGTTGCAGCTAAAAACTGGATCGGGAACCACACCAGAAATCAGGCCTGCAAAAGAGAACACGGAGTGACCGCCGGGTGGGGTTCCGGCGGGGGAACGCTCCGATGTTTAAGTCAGAGATGGCTAACAATGTAGAACTCTGAAGAAGCAGTAAAACACAATGTGTGATTGTGTGTGAACTTGTCTGTACCTGAGGGGCTTGACCCCTTTATATAGTGGTAGAAGGAGGAGTCCTAGTAGGACTGGGCTTTGACCAACTCTAATCAGAATATAATTAGGATCCTAGAGGATCTCATGTCAATCTGAACTGATAGAGTCAGAGCCTCTTTAGGATTCCGTCCGGTGATTGATACGGTAACTGCCATATCAGTAATGAGCCAGTGTGGGTTACGTGTCATAACTGCCACGTGTCGTCCGTAGATTGGAGGGATATTTTTAGCTATATCAGGACCTATAATTGATATCAGAGTTGTTTCCTCTGTTATTTTTTTGTGGCCTAACTGTCAAAACCTAAAGATCAAACTATGGAAGAAGGTTCAGCAACTAATCGACTGCCTTTGCTAAAGAATGATAATTACAGGCGAGTATAATCGAGTCTGAGCGTGTGAAACATACAAGCGATGTGGAGACTACGGGAAGTTACTCATAAAGGTACAAATCAAGTAGAGAGACTAAGATAAACATGTTGGTCTGATAGTACGAGGCCTTCAAGATGAAGGAAAATGAATCCATTAATGAGATGTATTCCAAATTCACTCTCGTTGTAAATGGACTGAAGCTATTGGGGAAAGTGTACCCCAAAAAAGGAGATGGTTAGAAAAGTTCTCAGATCTCTTCCTAAGAGATGGGAAGCTAAAGTTACAGCCATTCAAAAAGCTAAAGATTTGAATATGCTCAAGTTAGAAGAGTGGGTGGGATCTATAATGACTCATGAAAATATGATGAAGATTCATGATGAGGAAGAAACCACCTCAAAGAAGAAGAATCTAGCTCTCAAATCTGAAGCTTCTCACAAATTCGAAGAGAGCAGTGATGATTCTGACAATGACATGGCTTTCATCACTCCAGAGTTTAAGAAATTCCTAGCAAACCAGAGAGATGGAAAGATGAAAAGGAGTCAGTCAACCTAGTCACAACAAAGAAACAATAGTGGAGTTCAAGAGAAAATTCTGGTGCTTGTTATGAATGGGGCAAAACTTAACACATCAAGAAATACTGCCCACAGCTCAAGAATAAGTCGACAAGTAGCAGCAGCAGAAACATCAAGGAAGATAAGTTCAAATCAAGAAAAGCTCTGTTGATTTGAGATGACTCTGACGAAAGTGATAAATAGATGAGTGAAAATGATGATGTAGCTCAGCTGTACTTTATGGCCAAGGATGGTCACTTAAATGAGGTAATCCCTTCTGCCAATCTTGATTATGATAAATTAGAATTAACCTTCCTTGAATTAAGTGAAAACCATGAAAAATGGAAACTTAAAAATGCTGCTCTTAAAAAGAAGGACCTTTCTTTGATCGACATTGTTGAAGAGTTGGCTAGTGAGAAGGAAGAATTAGATGAAAAGATTGAGTTTTATACCAACAGAAATACTTCTTCAAAAAATGGTCTGATTGCTTTTGAAAAGGAAAACTCTAATTTGTCTTTAAAAATCCAGTCTCTCAAATATGTAAAAACCCTTAGAGAAAATGAGCTTTTAAAATCTCAATTGGAAAAATTTTCTATTCAAAAGGGGGAATTAGAAAAGGAGATCAAAGATTTGAACCATACTTTTAATTTACACATGGAAGAGAGAACTTGGATATCATTTTGGGAAGATAAAGGTGTGTTTTTGAAAAGAGTGGGATTAGTCATGATCCTTCTAAGAAGCAAAATGATTAAAAAAATTTCTTTGGCAAGAATCTAGCTTCCTAGTCACCATTCACACCTTGTGCAACTTGTAATAAGAAGGGGCACTTAGTGAAAAACTGTCAGGATAAAGTAGCTAGAAATCAACATTATTTTTCTATCAATAATAGTAGAATGAAGAAAGTTTGGGTACCGAAAATCTCGTATATCTAATCTTCTAGGACACAAGATAGTGTGGGTACCTAAAACATTAAAACCAGAATCTTTTGTAGGTATGCTTGAAAGTAAAGGTAGATCTAAACAAGTGGGTCCTCAACAGTGGGTGCTCAAGGCACATGATAGGTAATTGTTCGCTGTTCACACATTGCATTCTAAAGCATGGTGATTTTGTTACCTTTGGATATAATTCAAATAGTAAAATCATAGGTAAAGGTAAAATTGGTAACGGTTCGATTTCTATCGATAATGTGTCTTTAGTTGATGTCTTGAAATTTAATTTGATTGGCATCGATAAACTAATCGATAGTGGGCACAAAGTGTGTTTTCAAGGTAATTACTATCTAATTCGTCATGCCTTGAATGGAGGCACTCTGGTTGGTAAGCGATATGGTAACATCTATACTCTCTCATTTGACGAGTTTGATTCTTCTCGAGAAATATGCCTTTCTGTTCAACAAAATGATACTTGGTTGTGACATCGTAGATTAGGTCATGTGCATATGAACCTAATCAAGAAATTACTCTTGAAAGTACTTGTTAGAGGCTTACCAAAGTTGAAGTTTGTGGAGGATAATGTTTATAATGCCTGTCAATACGTCAGACAATAAAAAACCTCTTTTCATGCCAAAAATGTTGTTTTTACCTCCTGTTCTCTTCAACTCCTTCATTTAGATCTTTTTAGCCTTACAAGGCATGCTAGCATGGTGGAAAATTTTGTGCCTTCAATATTGTTAATGACTTTTCTAAATCCACCTGGGTTCTATTTTTAGCTCATAAGGATGAAGCTTTTGAAAAATTCTTTAGCCTTGTTAAGCTTGAAAATGAGAAGAAGTTGAAACTTGTGAAAGTTTGAAGTGATCAGAGCGGCGAGTTTGAAAAAGATTTTACTCCTTTTTGTGTTAAAACTGACATTGCTCACGAATTTTCTGCTCCTCACACTCCCTAACAAAATGGAATAGTAGAGAAAAAGAATCGTACTCTTTAAGAGATGGCTAGAACAATACTTTACGAAAACTCTTTGTCAAAATATTTTTGGGCCGAAGCGATCAACACTTCTTGTTACGTTTTAAGCAGGGTTCTCATTAGACCCATTCTTCACAAAACTCTTTACAAACTTTTCTCTAATCAAAAATCAAAAATTGATTACTTCAAGGTTTTTGGTTACAAATGTTTTATTTTAAATAACGGTGAGAAATTGGATAAGTTTGATGCAAAATATGACGAGGATATCTTTCTTGGTTATTCCATGAAGAATAGAGCATATAGAGTTTACAATCATAGGACTCTCGCTATTGAAGAGTCCATACATGTTGTATTTGAGGAATCAAATGTTGTAAATCCAAGTAAGCATGCAAATGACGACATCGAAAGTCTCCCCCTCTGTCACGCCCCCAAAACGAGAGGCCGCGACTAACATCAAACTTCATTATATACCATTACAGTTCTAAAGATAACGGTATAGACAGAGCAACTGAATCCTTTAAGATAAAATATCTCCACGAACAAAAGTCTATGACAATCCATTCTCCAAAATAATCTCATTACAAAATGATTACTAAACGCAGCGGTGAAACAATATACACAAGAATTAATTCTATCAAATCACCCATATCGGGTAAAGGTCTCCAAAAAGAATTTCATTATCCAATTTTGCTCAAAGATCAAAACTCCAACTTCAAGGTCCATACATATCTTTAAAGCAAGACTCAAACACATCGATGACATAACCATTATAAATGTATAACAAAGCCTCTACGATGCCACAAACACCATTATCTAAATCTCAATCTTACTCATCTCAAAAGATCCAAGAGTTTAGATACAATCCTTTCAAAAACTTAACTAACAATCTTCCTCATCAAAATCCACTAAAAACCAAATAATGTGACCAAGACTCTACTATTTGATACAATTTTCAAGTCTCATATCCAACTAACCCATTTTCGGGTAGAGTCCCCAGATGATTTACATTGCTCAAAGATACTAACAAAACTAAATGCTCTAATTTCCCCCAAACACGTCACGCCCAAAATCACGTCCGACACCTGTGGTAAAGGACAAAACAAACGAATAGGGGGGTGAGCTCGAATAGCCCAGTAAGTGGAAAATCAAAGGGAAGCAAATACAATGATTCGTAGTCCAAAACAAAACCAAAGCTTTGACGAACAAGATATAGCAATTGACCACAATGTAAATAAGGCGAATCAAATATACGAAATGTTCACAAGGTGGTCCAAAGAACCCAAATCAAATACAAACAAGGTATAACAATTGGCTACGATGCAAATAAGACAAATCAAATATACAAAATGTTCATAAGGTGGTCCAAAGAACCCAAATCAAATACAAGCCTGGAGTTATGAAAATGCAATCATATCTTACTGCCAAATACCAAAGCAAACGTCATTAAGCGTTTAACCCAAAACATATTTCAATTATATGTCGGGTACGCTACAAACATACGATGACTATGGTGGTCATAAGACCCAAATGTCGAACCAAACATCAAACATCAAACGTGTGCTCCGGAGCATACTAGGAGGCTTCGGCTCTCTAGTATAACAAACATGTGTCCATAGGACCCTCTCTATTTTTGAGAGTTGTTCAACACAGTCAATGTCAATCTTAAATTGACGGTCACAAATGTACATATTCAAAGATGTGCATCATTAGGCACAAACGAAAAGCGATAAACATTGTTCTCAAAAGAGGGCAAAAGTGGGACAAATCAAATGCAAACAAATATAGATGAACCGAAATTGACGAAGCATAAACCTTCGGATTCCGAAAGACACCTTTCCCATAACGAAAAAATGATAAAATCCTTTTCACAACAAGCTTGATCAAAATCCAATATTTTTCCCGATTTAAAGAAGGAAACCCAAGCCAAAATCAAAAGGTAGAATCCTTTACAAAACAAGATTAATCAACTCCAACAACTCTTTTTCAGATTTAACGAAGCAACCCATACCATAGCAAAAACGTTACAAACCTTTACCACAGCAAGAACGTTCAAACCCTTACCTTAAACAAGCTTCCGACGAAAAGAAAACCTCAAAGTACCACTCTAGCGCCAAAAGAACTTTCTAAGCCTTCTATTCTCTCCCTCTCCTTCGTAAAGGAACAAGGAACCAAGAACAAAATGGCTAAAATAAAACAAAGAGGCTATTTATATGGGACAAAAATCAAGTTTTCATTCGACCGAAAATCAACTTTGAGTCGACTGAAAATACATTTAAGTCGACTGAAATCGCCTTTAAGTCGACCGAAAACATCTTTTAGATTCGACTAAAAGTTACTGTTCATCGACTAAAAAGTACTGTTCAAAAATAATGTTCATAGTTACTGTTCAAATCACTGTTCATAGTTACTGTTCAAAAAACTGTTCATCGACTGAAACTTTTAGTCGACTGAAAACACTCTTTTAGTCAACTAAAACCTTTAAATTCGACTAAAACTCCAAAAAATCATTTTTACACCATTTTAATACTTTTTAGTCGACTGAAACACTTTCAGTCGACCGAAAACCCTTTTAGTCGACTAAAACCTTTTAAATTCGACTAAAAGTTACTGTTCATCTGATCAAAAATTTCAAAAATAATCCCAATTCATTTTCTTAATTTTCACAAAAGACCACAAACTTATTTATTCAAAAATATACAATTTTTTGCATAAGGAAAAGAAAATTTTCGGGGTATTACACCTCAGCTTCAATAAATTAGATATTTCAACAGATGAAGGAGGCAGTTTAAATTCATTCGAAAAAGCAAATAATGAAACTCAACCTCTTCCTAAGAGCTGGATATATTCATCTAATCACCCAAAGGAACAAGTAATTGGTAATGTTGAACGTGGAGTAACTACTCGATCTTCCTTAAATCTTTTCTGTGCCAATTTTTCTTCTCTCTCAAATTGAGCCTAAAAATATTCATGAGGCTCTCGAAGATGATTGGTGAATTCTTGCCATGCAAGAAGAATTGAATCAATTTGAAAGAAGCAGCATTTGGACTCTAGTCCTGCCTTTAGTTCAACAAAAAGTCATCAGCAACAAGTGGGGTTTTCGAAACAAACTTGATAAAGATGACCACATTATTCAAAACAAGGCTAGATTAGTAGTCCAAGGATACAATCACGTGGAAGGCGCTGATTTTGATGAAACCTTTGCCCCTGTTGCTCGACTTGAAGCTATCTGAATGCTTTTGGCATTTTCATGTCGTATAAATTTCAAATTTATCAAATGAACGTGAAAATAAATTTATCAAATGGATGTGAAAAGTGCTTTCTTGAATGGGGCCATTCAAGAGGGAGTTTTTTCTTAAATAACCCCCCGGTTTTGGAAATGAAAAATACCACAATCATGTTTTTAACTGAAAAAGGCTTTGTATGGTCTTAAACAAACTCATCGAGCTTAGTACGATCATCTGAGCAACTTTCTCATTGATCGTGGATTCTCTCGTGGCAAAGTTAATACCACTGTCTTTACCAAATTTAGAAATTCGCATATCCTTATTGTCCAAATCTACGTTGATGATAACATTTTTGAAGCCATTAACAATGATCTGTGCCAAGAGTTTGCTGAGAATATGCGTAGGGAATTCGAGATGAGCATGATGGGTGAACTCACTTTCTTCCTCGGCCTTCAAATTAAGCAATCAAAAGAAGAAATCTTCATCAATCAATCGTAGTATACACGTGAGTTGTTAAAAAGGTTTGGTATAGATAATGCTAAACTTAGAGATACTTCTATCTTCCCTAATGTCATTTTTTTAAAGATGATAATGGTAAATATGCTAATCACAAACTATATCGTGGCATGATTGCTAGTTTGTTATATCTTGTTGCGTCTAGGCTTGAAATCATGTTTAGCGTATGTATATATGCTCGTTTCAAGCTTGTCCCAAAGAATCCCATCTTATAGCAGTCAAACGCATATTTAACTACTTGTTTGAGACTGTAAATTTGGGTCTTTGGTATCCGTGCAATTCTTCTTTTGATATAGTTAGGTTTTCTAATTTTGATTACGTTGGATGTCTAGTTGATCGTAAAAGCACCAATTGTACTTTTCAATTCCTTGGTGAATCGCTTGTGTCGTGGCATAATAAGAAATAAATGTCTGTGGTGTTATCTACCGCCAAGGCAAAGTATGTTGCAGCTGGTAGTTGTTGTGCTCAAGTTCTTTGGATGCGTCAAACCTTACGGGACTTTGGTGTTTCCTTAGATAATATTCCTATCATGCGCAATAGTAGTAGTGTTATTGATATTAGCAAAAGTCATGTTCAACACTTCTGTACAAAAAACATCGATATCTATCACCACTTTCTTAGAAACAACGTTAAAAAATGATTGACAGAACTCTAGAAAGTAGGTTCGGAAGATCAGCTTGCAAACATCTTTACAATACCCTTAGCTAAAGCCAATTTTTGTTCTCTTCGCTGCCGCTTAGGAATGTACGACCTTAGCTATATGTTGTCTTACTTGATTTTACCCTTAATGCTTCTTTCATCCTTATTTTCTCTCAAAATCATGTCTTTCGGTCAATCAATTCAGATTTATCTCGATTGAACAGTATATTTCGAATGGAATTACCTGTTCAAACTCATATTAATCTTTCATTTGAGCGGATCTAGATTTTATTCGAATGAAAACGTTTCAGGTTAAAAATAATATTTGTTCTGATGTTTTCCATCGACTGAATAATGATTTCAATCCAATGAAATCTACAGGCTAAAGTTACCCTTCTTAACCTTCCAATCGAATGAAAACGGCCTTTCATTCGAATGAAAATTGATTCGGTTGAATAGAAAGGGGTTTCATTTGAATGAAACCTGGCGTTCGCAATTCTTTTTAACCTCTGAAATTTTCGGTCAATCAAGATTCCCAATTTGTTCAAATGAAATTCGTCCCTCTATAAATAGTCTCTTTCACTTTTAACTGTTTACTTTTTATAGTTTCTACGTCACTCTCATAAATCATGTTCATCTCTTTTACTCCTTTCATTACCTTTCTCTCTCTAATCCCGTTCATCAGCCATGTAAGGATCATCCATGTGCCAGCCTCGCTCAAGACGCCATCTTAGGCTTCAAAAAGATTGTGATAATGAACCTAAGGTCATCCCTGTTGTCACTCGTTGCGGCATCCGTTCCACCACTCAATCATCTTCATGTGTCGTTCCATCTGCTCCTGCTACCCCTACTGCCACGGTTAGCGATTCCCCTCCTTCAACTAGTGCTCAAAACATTCCAAGTACCCATGTCTCATTCTCTTCTTCTCCTTTTTCTTCTACATCTTCTATTGCCTGTCCTCCGCCCACCTGTCCATATTCCTCATCAAAAGATATCCTCCATCTACCCCATTTTTTTGAGACCATTGCTGACCAAGAAAATTACTACTCATACTTCGCTGGTCGCGAAATCGTCCTAGGTCGACCATGTGATCCTGATCTCATGGCACAATTTGGTGTTACTCCTGCTTTTGCCAGAACGGGGTGTACATATCTCCTTACCATATCCACTGAGTACTACCCCATTTAGTCTGAATGTTTTACGCCAACATGACACACTGTAGGTCCCCAAATACACCTAGAGGGGGTTGAATAGGTGTTTTACAACTTTGAGTATAAAATAAAAATGAGATTACAAAGTAATGACAGATATAACAATAATAATTCAACACAGAGATTTATACTGTTTCGGCCCCACCAGCCTACGTCTAGTCCCCGAGCACTCCACACAAGGGAGACCTACTCGAGCCTTTCACTAACGAACTAGCTTCGGGTGCTAGTTCAAACCGCAGTACATTTTCAGAAACCCTTCCAAGCTTTCCAACATTTAATAAATAAAAGAGAATTATAATTCAAATACAACAAACAAACTATCTCAAAGTTGCACTCACTCAACAAAGAATAGATCAGAATGAGAAAACAAGATGAGAGAATGTTTTTAGATAAGTTAGAGAGAGTATTAAAAAAGATTCGCAAGAAGTATATTAAATGCTCTCAAGGATCCCTTTTTATACTAGAGAAGAAAATAAACCGTTGTTGTGAAGGGAAAGCCTGAAGATTGATTCGAATGAAACATAAGTTGTGAGTCGACTGAAAGAGTTACTCTAAGAAATCAGTTGACTGAAAATTTAGTGAGAAGAGACACTAAAGAATTTAGTCGACTAAAAACCCCACCTCATTCGACTGAAAACTTTTGGCTTCGACTAAAAGTTTTGCTTTGACGAAAAACTTTTATTTCGACTAAAAACTTTAGCTTCGACTAAAAACTTCAGCTTCGACTAGAAGTTTTGCTTCGACTAAAATCCTTTGGCTTCGACTAAAAAAGTTTTTCTTCGACTAAAGGTTTATTTTTAAGACAAGAACGAATGAACTGCACAATTGAGCTGACTGCAAACTGTTTGCCTTCGACTAAAACATTTAGTTTTGGTTCTTTACTTGAATTTTGATGAGATCTTTTAAGGAGGACTTAGAAATGCTAACATGGATAAAATAGACTTCAGATCCTTGCATCTTCAATGTAGTCCGAGTCTTTGAATTCCAAATCCAAGTTCGAGTTCAAGCTTTGTCCAAGACATGATCTTGTCTTTGTTTGATTAAGATAAATCCTGAAATGTTTATCTTAACAGAGTTGTGAGATTAATGTTAGAAATAATTAATTTAGAATCATCAAAATCGAAAAGTCAACAATCTCCCCCTTTTTGATGATGACAACATTAAGTCTAACATTACATAAACAAACTCACCCTTGATTAGATAACATACAAACAAGGTAATGACTAAAAGAACATCTTTAATATCCACCAAAAAATTGTTAAAGATGATTACAATGAATAATCTATCGTTCTTCCCCTTTGTCAAATCAAAAAGTGGGATAGTCAATCCAAACGGTGAAAAAGTAAAATAAATAAACAGAACCTAAGGTCGACGACAGTGAGCACCCTAAGCGGAGGAGGAGGGATCAGTTGGTGGCATAGCAGTTGGACGAGGACCTTGAGTGGAAGAGGATGGAGCAATAGGAGGTGGAGCGGATGTGGATACTTCATCAATTTCAACTACACGAGAAGAGGGCTGGATCGGAGGGTTGTACGGGAGATACCGGTTGAAGAACCATTCTTCCCCTTCGGTGCAGGTATGTCAAGAGGGAAAGATATCCAGATGAGTCACCTTAAAGCTATGAGCCTGATCGAAGATCTGATGTGGCAGGTAGCGGTTCTGTTTAGTTAGAATGCTCATAGTGAGATAGGCCTGGCGACGATGAGCCTGAAGGCCAACTTCCTGCTGTCAGTGAAGATCATGCTACATTTGAGTCAAACTCTCTAGGAGTGGAGTATGGTTGAGAGGAAGAGAAGAAAGGTTAGAGGTGGGGTCATTAAGAAGGGTGTGAAAGTCGATTTGGTTCGAGAGAAGCTGGGTTGACGAGTGGTGAACCGACTGTTGAAGAGCAGCAAGCTCATGAAGAAGAGTAGTGCGATTGGCTACAATAGAGGCAGCTAAGTTGGTTTGTGATTCAAGTATTAAGTGAATTAAAGTGGAGAGACAAGAATGGTGCTCAGAGAGTTCAGAGTTGTCGGTGGATAGGAATTCATCAAAATTAAGGTTGGAGAAGTCATTAAGCGGGCTGAAGAAGGGATAAGAAGGGTGAGGAGGGGTGGGCAGAGGTGGTACCGAGGAGGAAGGGTCAGAAGGAGGGAATGGTATAGAAGGAGATGGGTCAGGAGGCACATGGGGTATGAACTAAAAAGAAACAGGTGGTGGGGGCAGAACGGACGGGGGAGGATCAGAAGGTTCAGGTGGGGGAACCACAGGAGCACGGAAGATAGTAGGAGGAGGCGCGGGAGCAGGAGTAGGAGTAGGAACCTGAACTGACAGGGTATGGGAGGGGTCGGTAACAGTGATCCGCTCAAGAGATGCATTGTCGATGGAGAGGTCAGTGCGAATGGCAAATCCCGCACAACTAAGAGAGGTTTCATCAAGAATATGATGACTGGGAATAGATATACATTCCGAGATAGAGGTAGGAAGAGGGACATGAAAATGTTCAAAAACTCGAGTGAAGATTAGACCGAAAGGAAGATTTGTAGAGGATTTCTTCTTTCGGGCATCCATTATGAGCATGATAATGCCCACAATGTTTAAGGGAGAGCCCCGAATGAAGTGGGTGAGAAGAATGATGTCAAGATATGAAAAAAAACAAAAGAGCCGGCACGGCCCCAGAAGTTATAACTGACAATAAAATGGAGGACACGATGAAGAGGAGAAAGGTCACTTAAACTAGGTTTGAGGGGTCGAGAAATGGACGGATCTCCTAGAAGGGTTTGTAGTTGTTAAAGTGGGGTAAAGGGGCCAGTGGTGCACCACGTGTTTTCGTGGAAAACAATGGTTGAAGATTAGTTTGTAAAACCGAGAATTTGGGCTAAGGTGGTGGCATCGAGACGGATGTGGACCCTATTAACATATGTGGTCAAAAAGGCGGAGGACAGAGCATTAAAATGCATGTTTGAATAGAACATTCGAACAAGATCAGGGTAGTACACGAAAGGGGGAGAGAGAATGGAGGGACATCCCATTTGGTCAAAAAGACCGGTAAGACCAAGTTGAGTCATCAGGTTGACATCACTTGGACGACCCGATACGACCTCCCGATTGATGAAATTTGTATAATAGTTGATTTGGTCGTCGGCTGACTCAAAGAAATGGGGAATGTGAAGTATTTGGGTAAGAGAAATATAGGGTCAGGTAAGTGGCGGACAGGTTGGAGGAGAAGCAGGTGAAGAAGAAGCAGCAAGAGGAGGAAGAGCAACATTACCTGAAGAGGACGGAACAACAGAACGTTCATTGAGTAAGAACAGAGGACGATGATCTTGTAGCAGCAGTTGTCGTCTGACGAGTGCGGCGACGTGTGGAAGGTGATGGTGGAGCAACAGCAGTAGCAGCAGCAGGTGGAGGAGCCACGTCGGATTCATCGTCGGTGACTATGAGGGCATGGGTTTGAGTCCATGCGAGCCCTGAGTGATAGGTGGGCAAGAGAGAGAAGAAAAGTAAAGGTCTGTAAAAACTGGACGAGGAACAGTGAAAAGGGTAACAGTAAAAAGTGAAAGGGAAAAAGGAGGATATATATAGACGACGGGATTTTGGTCGACTGAAATATCATTTTCAGTCGACTGAAAAGATTTTAGTAGAAAGAAAATTGACTTTTCAGTCGACTGAATCCAATAGATTTCCAAAGGTGAATGAAGTTTTCAGTCGACTGAAAAGACGCTAGACGAATGAAAATTGACTTTTCATTCGACTAAATCCAACAGTTGCAAAATATAAAAGAAGCTTTCATTCGATCGAAAAGTTTTGAGTCGAATGAAAACTGACTTCTCAGTCGACTAAAACAGGCAGAAATAAGTTTGAACATTCAAAGAGAAAGTTTTCGGTCGACCGAAAACTATTAAGTCGAATGAAAAAGGGTCATTTGAGTTGAATGAAAAAGATTTAGCTGAGATCACACATTCTTAAGCGACGACGAAGTGAACAAAAAGAGGATTCAGCTAAGGGTTTTGTAAAGATATCTGCGAGCTGATCTTCAGAACCAACTTTCTTTAGTTCTATTAAACCTTTCTAAACATTGTGTTGAAGAAAGTGGTGACGAATATCAATGTGCTTAGTGTGCGAGTGTTGAACATGATTTTTACTAATATCAATAGCACTGCTACTGTCGCACATAATAGGAATATGGTCTATTGAGACACCAAAATCTCGTAAAGTTTGACGCATCCATAGAACTTGGGCACAACAACTTTCAGCCGCAACATATTCAACCTCAGCTGTAGAGAGAGCCACAAATGTTTGTTTCTTACTGTGCCAGGACACTAATGCATCGCCAAGGAATTGGCAAGTGCCACTAGTGCTCTTACGATTGACAAGACATCCCTCATAATCAGAATCAGAAAGTCCTACCAGATCTAGTGAGGAATTACGCAGTTACCGAAGTCATAAATTTAAAGTCCCAGAGAGATATTTGCAAATGCGTTTAGCTGCAGTAAGATGAGATTCTTTGGGACAAGCTTGAAATCGGGCACAAATACGTACACTAAACATGCTGTTAGGTCTAGAAGCAGTAAGATAAAGTAAACTACCAATCATACCACGATAAAGTTTGTTATCTACATCTTTACCATTTTCATCTTTGACAAGATTAATGTTAGAAGAAATAGGGGTACCTCTAGGTTTAGCATTATCCAATCCAAACCTTTTCAAAAGCTCCCGCGCGTATTGGACCGACTTATAACAATTCCTTCTTTTGACTGCTTGATTTGAAGTCCAAGGAAAAAGGTAAGTTCTCCCATCATGCCCATCTCGAATTCCATGCGCATACTCTCAGCAAACTCTTGGCATAGATCATTGTTAGTGGCACAAAAAATAAAGTCATCAACATAAATTAAAACTATTAAAATGTGCAAATTATGAATTTTTGTAAAAAGAGTAGTATCGACTTTGCCACGAGAGAATCCATGATCAATAAGAAAGCTGCTAAGGCGATCGTACCAAGCTCGAGGAGCTTGTTTAAGACCGTACAAAGCCTTTTTCAGCTTAAAAACATGATTGGGGGTATTTTTCATTTTCAAAACCAGGAGGTTGTTTAACAAACACTTCCTCATGTATTACCCCATTCAAGAAGGCACTTTTCACGTCCATTTGAAAAAGTTTAAAGTTCATATGACATGAAAATGCCAAAAGCATTCGGATAACTTCAAGTCGAGCGACTAAGGCAAAGGTTTCATCAAAATCTATTCCTTCGACTTGATTGTATCCTTGAGCAACTAGTCTAACCTTGTTACGAACAATATGACCATCCTCATCAAGTTTGTTTTGAAAAACCCACTTGGTGCCAATGACATTTTGTTGAATAGGAGGCGAAACTAGTGTCCAAACATTGCTTCTCTCAAATTGATTCAATTCATCTTACATGGCAAGGATCCACTCAGGATCTTTTAGAGCCTCTGAAATATTTTTAGGCTCTATTTGAGAAAGAAAAGCACAATCTGTACAAAAAAGATTTACCGTAGATCGTGTTGTAACTCCGCGTTCCACATTACCTATGACTTGTTCTAATGGATGACTGGAGGAATATCTCTAGCTTTTTGGAAGTGGCTGAGTCTCATCACTATTGTTGTGAGAAGATGTTGTACACTCCCCCTCAGTTGAGGAGACATTAAGTTTGTTGTTCAAGTCCAGGGAGAGTTCTTCACTATCATAACTAGCAGTCTTACTTGGTTTTTTAATGTTAGATTCTTCAAATACTACATGCATAGATTCTTCAACTGTCAGAGTTCTACGGTTATAGATTCTATATGCTCTACTTTTTAATGAATGACCAAGAAATATTCCTTCGTCAGATTTCACATTGAACTTACCTAAGTTCTCACGATTATTCAAACTAAAACATTTGCAACTGAAAACCTTGAAATAATCGATTTTAGGTTTTCGATTTAAGAAAAGCTCGTAAGGATTTTTGTCAAGAATCAGTTTGACGAGTACCCTGTTCAACACGTAATAGGAAGTGCTGATGGCTTCGGCCCAAAAATATTTTGACAAGGAGTTTTCATGAAGTATGGTTCTGGCCATTTCTTGAAGAGTTCGATTCTTTCTCTTTACAACCTCCCCATTTTTTTTGAGGGTGTCGGAGGAGCAGAAAACTCATGTGAAATGCCATTTTGAATACAAAAAGGAATAAAATCTTTTTCAAATTCACCGCCATGATCACTTCGAATTTTTACAACTTCAACTCCTTCTCATTTTGAAGCTGCTTAACAAGATTGAAAAAAAATTCAAACACTTCATCCTTATGAGTTAGAAAAAGAACCCAGGTGTATCTTGAAAAATCGTCAACAATGACGAATGCATAAAATTTTCCACCTAGGCTGACATTTCTCGTGGGACCAAAAAGATCTAAATGAAGGAGATGAAGAGGGTGAGAGGTGGAAACAATATTTTTGGCTTAAAAAGATGTTTTTGACTGTTTACCATATTGACAGGCATTACAAACCTTATCCTTGACAAACTTTAACTTTGCTAAGCCTCTGACAAGCTCTTTCGAGAGACATTTCTTGATTAGATCCATGTGAACATGACTTAATCTACGATGCCACAACCAAATATCATTATGTTGAGCAGAAAGACAAACTTCACGAGAAGAGTCAGATGCATCAAAAGATAGAGTATAGATATTACCATCTCTCTTACCAACGAAGATACCTCCATCTGAGGCATGACTGATTAGGCATTGATCGCCTTCAAACTGAACTTTGTGACCGCTATCCATTAGTTAGCTGATGCTTATGAAATTGAACTTCAAATCGTTAACCAAGGATACATTATCAATAAATATGGAACCGGTGCCAATTTTACCTTTACCGATTATCATCCCATTTGAGTTGTCTCCGAAGGTAACAAGTCCTCCATTCTTCGGAGTGAAATGAGAGAATAGTGAGCGATCACCAGTCATATGCCTTGAACATCCGCTGTCGAGAATCCATTTGTTAGAATCTACCCTTGCTCTCAAGCATACCTACAACAGATTCTGGTTTTGTTCCTTTAGGTACCCACACTTTCTTCGGTCCTGGAAGATTAGATAAACAAGATTTTGGCACTCAAACTTGTTTAATTTATTTTTTATAATAGAAGGGAACAACTGATTTCTGACAGCATTAAGAGGACAATTTTTAACTAAGCGTCCTTTCTTGTTACATACTGTACAGATTGTGAATGGTGAGCAGGAAACTAAGGCCCCGTTTGACACTCTTTTTTTCCCTCTTTTTTTTTCAGTTTTAAAAACTGAAAAAAAAGAGCGTTTGGTAACCATTTTTTTTTCAATTTAAAAAACCAGTTTTTAAACTGCAGAGTAAAAAAAAAAACTCCAAAAACTGGTTTTTTTTTTCACTTTTGGTTTTTTTTTTCGACCACCACCACCACCCTCCCACCGCCGGCAGCCACCTCAGGCGACCACCGCCGGAGACTACCGGCCGCCGGCAGCCACCTCCGGCCGCCGGCGACCACCGCCGGAGACTGCCGACAACCACCTCCGGCCGCCGGCAGCCACCGCCGGAGACTGTCGGCAGCCACCTCCGGCCGCCGGCGACCACCGCCGGAGACTGCCGGCAGCCACCTCCGGCCGCCGGCGACCACCGCCGGAGACTGCCGGCAGCCACCTCCGGCCGCCGGCCACCACCGCCGGTGACTGCCGGCAGCCACCTCCGGCCGTCGGCCACCACCACCACCACCGTCGACCACCGCTACGCCCCACCACCGCCACCGCAAACCACCAAAAAAAAAAAGTCAAAATAAAAAGGGTTACCAAACACCAAAAAAAAAAACCTCAAAAAAAAAAGGGGTTATCAAACACCCACTTGTTTTTATAAAAAAAAAAATTAAGCTGCTCTTTAAAAAACTGCTCTTTAAAAACTGAAAACCAAAAAAAAAATTTTGTCAAACGAAGCCTAAATTTTTGTTAAAGAAAATTTTGTAATCCTTTTGCTTCTTTGAAGGATTGTAATCGATTCCACTTTTTTCAAGAACACATCTTTGTCTTCTCAAAAGAATATCCAAGTTCTCTCTTCCTTGGATAAATTTTGAAAGAGCAAAATTCAGATCTTCAATCTCCTTTTTTAAATTCATTTTTTGTGAAAAAAATTCTTCCAGTTGAGATTTTAAAGAATCGTTTTCAACTGGAACTTTTACTCCTCTGAGAGATTGGATTTCAGAAGACAAATAAGAATTCTTCTTCTTAGAAGCATTCATAATATTTTTAAAGAAACATTTTCAGAAATATAAAGTTCAACCTTTTCTTCCAATTCTTCCTTTTCACCTTCTAACTCTTCAACATTATTTATCACAGAAAGAGCCTTATTTTTTAGATTAGCATTTTTAACTTTCAACTTTTCATGACTTTCACTGAGTTCGAGAAAAACTGACTTAAGTTCATTATAATCAAGATTTTCAGAGATTACCTTATCAGAGTGATCATCCTTTGCCATGAAGCAAAGTTGAGCTACCTCATCATCTTCGCTAGTTTCTTTGTCACTTTCATCAGAGTCATCCCAAGTCAGTAAGGCTTTCCTAGGCTTGAACTTCTTTTCTTAAAGTCTCAACTGTTGCTGCTTGCAGCTTTGTTCTTGAGTTGCGGACAATATTTTTTGATGTGCTCAGTTCTGCCGTATTCATAGCAGGCATCAGAATTTTCCTTTACATTCCAATCACTATTATTTCTTTGATGTGATTGGTTTGTAGGATTTCTCCTGATCTTTCCATCTCGCTTGCTTGCGAGAAACTTCTTGAACCTCCGAGTGATGAGGGCCATTTCAGGATCAGAATCATCACTACTCTCTGCAGGTTCATGAGAGGTGTCAGCTTTAAGAGCTAAGTTCTTCTTCTTGGAGTGGTTTCTTCTTTGTCATGAATCTTCATCGTAATTTCATGAGTCATTAGAGAACCCACCAATTCTTCCAGCTTCAGGACATTTAAGTCCTTTGCCTCTTGAATGCCTGTGAGTTTTGCTTCCCATCTATTTGGAAGAGATCTGAGAACTTTTCGAACAATTTTTTTTTCTGGGTAGATTTTACCCAAAAGCTTCAGTTCATTTGTAATGAGTGTAAATTAGGAGTACATCTCATTTATGGACTCGTGCTCCTTCATCTCGAAGGCTTCATACTGCTTGACCAACATGTTAATCTTGGTCTCTTTCACGTGATTTGTACCTTCATGAGTGACCTCCAACAACCTCCATATTCCTCTAGCCATCTCACATGCTAAGACATGATTGTAATCATTCATGTTAAGACCACAACTGATAATGTTCTTAGCTTTATCATCCATGGAGAAAAGTTGTGCCTCATGAGCATTCATTTTGAGAATTCCTTTTGGAATCTTGGTTCCATCCGGTCCATCCTTCATAAGAATTATAGGACCATTTTCTAAAACATACCACACGTGTGCATCAGCCTCAGAAAATTCCTCATACGATTTTTCCAGTAGCTGTAGTTGTCATTCTTCAACAAAGGTGGCTGCGTGGTTGCTGATTCTTCTTCCATAATGCGATCTTTAGCTCTAGACGATTAAGTCAAAAGAAAATACCAAAGCACACGGCTCTGATACCACTTGTAGGTCCCTAAATACACCTAGAGGGGGGTGAATAGGTGTTTTACAACTTTGAGTATAAAAAAAAAACGAGATTACAAAGTAATGACAAATATAACAATAATAATTCAACATAGAGATTTATACTACTTCGGCCCCACCAGCCTACGTCCAGTCCCCGAGCACTCCACACAAGGGAGACCTACTCGAGCCTTTCACTAACCAGCTAGCTTCGGGTGCTAGCTCAAACCGCAGTACAATTTTTGAAACCCTTCTAAGGTTTCCAACAGTTTACAAATGAAAAGCAAATTACAATTGGAATACAACAAACAAACTCCTTCTTGAGTAGATGTTACAATGAACAATCTTAGACTAAGCCTTATTAGGTGGGAAGATCTATATTCTTTCAAGAACCAAATCACGAAGCTTATAATAAACTATCTCAAAGGTGAACTCACTCAACAGAGAATAGATTAGAATGAGAAAACAAGATGAGAGAGTGTTTTTAGATGAGTTAGAGAGAGTATTGAAAAAGATTCGCAAGAAGTATATTAAATGCTCTCAAGGATCCCTTTTTATACTAGAGAAGAAAATGAGCCGTTGTGAAGGGAAAGCTTAAAGATTGATTCGACTGAAACATAAGTTTTGAGTCAACTGAAAGAATTACTCTAAGAAATCGGTCGACTGAAAATTTAGTGAGAAGCGACACTGAAGAATTTAGTCGACTAAAAACCCCACTTCATTCGACTGAAAACCTTTGGCTTTGACTAAAAGTTTTGCTTCGACTAAAACCTTTTGCTTCGACTAAAAACTTTGTCTTCGGCTAAAAACTTTTGCTTCGACTAAAAACTTCTGCTTCGACTAAAAAGTTTGGCTTCGACTAGAAGTTTTGCTTCGACTAAAATCCTTTGGCTTCGACTAAAAAAGTTTTGCTTAGACTAAGCTTCGACTAAAATCCTTTGGCTTCGACTAAAAAAGTTTTGCTCCGACTAAAGGTATATTTTTTAGACAAGAACGAAGGAACTGCACAATTGAGTCGACTACAAACTATTTGCCTTCGACTGAAACATTCAGTTTTGGCTCTTTACTTGAATTTCTGTGAGATCTTCTAAGGAGGACTTAAAAATGCTAACATGGATAAAATAAACTTCAGATCCTTGCATCTTCAATGTAGTTCGAGTCTTTGAATCCCAAATCCAAGTTCAAGTTCAAGCTTTGTCCAAGACATGATCTTGTCTTTGTTTGATTACGATAAATCCTGAAATGTTTATCTTAACAGAGTTGTGAGATTAATGTTAGAAATAATTAATTTAGAATCATCAAAATCAATAAGTCAACACATACAACTTAACCACTTCCATCTCTCTCCATACTTTGTAAACGGTGTGTCCATTTGCCTCACCGCCTTTTCTCTAGCCAAAATTCTCGGATTCTCCAACCAATCATCTTTGTCATGTACCCAAGAAATTCATAGGCTACCGACCGACCTTTTTCCCCGCTTGAACTAATTTAAACCTTATTCAATGACCTGACTCTCACTTCTGCCAAAAAACTGTCCTTACCAAGCTTACACCCCTACATCGTGTTTTAGACTTATCCTATCATACAACCTTGTAGCTCATAGCAGCTCTTACGCTACCTCTAATTATCTTGATATCATTCTCCTTAAGCATTTCATTCGTAGTGATCCTCTCAATTTTTGGGGCACTATGATGATGAACATGACTAACCATAAAGATAAACACAATTCTCATATTCCCTATGTTATTATTCTTACCAAAGTGTTTCTGAGTGTATTCATATCCCCCTACCTTCCTCTATTTCTGAGTGTATTCATATCCCCCTACCTGTAACCTTAACGTCGCCACTCTCCATTTCTCCAACTTCACCATTCAAACCCACCCCATAATAAATAAAGTTTCTCTTGTTAGGGCCCCACAACCACCGTTATTCCCTCCAGCACCTTTTTCACCTGTCTCATCCGCCACAGTTAGCTCCGTTTTACCACCACCGCTTTTCTCTGACCCTGGCCCTTCCATGCCACTACCTCAATCTTTCTATGCCTTCTCCTCCTTCCTTTGACCAATTTCAAAGTCCCCTAAATGATTTTTCCAACCTCAATTTTAATGATTTTCTTAATCTTGATAGCTTCTCTCTCTCCGACCAGCTCTTTCGTATGTCTAATTCCATTCAACTTCTACTCGAGTTTCAAATTACCCTAACTGCTACCGTCACCGTCAATAGACCGCACTCCTATACCATCTCTCCACTCTCCAAAACTCCTCTAACTAACTTCTGTCCAACCAAATTGACCTCCACGTCCTTTTGAATAATCTTGTCTCCAACATCTCAAACTTTTCCCTCAACCACTCTTCGACCATGGATCTACTAACTTGCATGCAATAGGACCCTCAGTGTCAGCATGAGGCTTCTTTTCAAGCAAAATCATCGACAAGTCAAATTATCTTTATGCATTCTTCCTGAATAGAATCGGTTTTTGGCGCATTAGACTTCGACACATCTCATGGCTTCCGAGTTACTCGCCCCGACATTTTTCCATCTCAACATGGAGGAACCAATGGTGAGCATTGGTTCTTCAATTCTGAACATTCTTATGCTCTACTACCATTGTGGTCACCTTGTGTGGTCGAAATTTTTGAAGTACTTACCTCTAATCTTCCTCCACTTCCAGACCCTTCCTCTTCTGCCCCTGCCCAGGGTGGATGCCGTTGCCATTAGCAATTTTTTAGCTTTATTTTTTCTAACTTAAGTGCTTTCCCCACTTTTTGAGTTGACAAAAGGGAGAAAAGTGTAAAATATTGTAGTATCTTTTGGAAATAGTGAACATGGTAGTTCATGATCTTACTTGTTTATAGTTACATTTAATTTATTCACAGCTTTTCCCCAGGTGGAGTACGGGTCTAGATTCATTATTTTGTTGATTCCATGATTACTATTCTGATTTAATCTAACTATTTTATTAAATATGATTTCATGATAGCATGGACAAATCTTTGGATGAAGACATTAGACTTATCACTAGAATTATTTCTATTCTTTATAAAATCATAAGCTAAGCTTTCTTAAAGATCTAACAGAAAATCAAAAAGATCTTAAATCATGAAGAAATATCTTTAATTCAAATGAAATCAATTCATTTGATTGAATCCTTCAGACTTTGTTGTTTGGGTTGAGAAAAAGGTTTCTTTCGAAGGATATCTTTTTCATTTGTTTCCCATCAGAAAACCATCTTTGGATCCAAAATGTTTTCAGATGGCTTTTCACTTGAAAGAATATTGTTGTATTCGAATGTTTTGTTTAGAGACTTCAGTTCTACTCAAAAGATATTTTCATTCAAAAGTTTCTCAAAATTCCTTCGACTGATTCAACCGAATATGATTTTTGGTTTAAATCATTTTCATTCAAAAGTCAGAGTTTTCATTCAAAGCATATGGTTTTCCTTTCAATTGAATTTTTTAGTGGCTCAGTCACTTCTGTTTTTCAAATTTTATTCCAATGAATCTAGTGTTTATTCGACCTAATTATTCAGAAGTCACTTTACCTTCCTCGAGTGAAATTCCTCCGAACGATTTTAAATGTTCATTCGAACTATTTCTTTTAAAATATTCTCTATCTTATCCCTTTAAATACTCTTCAACGGTCATATTCCTTCAAGTATAAAAGGGACACTCAGAGAGTTTATTATTAACTTTTCAGATCTCTGAAAATCTCTCAAAAAGCTCTCTCAACATATTTATATACATCTTCCCACAATTCTTTGAGTAAGTTCTTTGTTTGAGATCCTATTAAGCAAGCTTCTTGGTCAAGTTCTTTAAGATTCAGATCTTCCCATCTAAGAAAACTTAACTCAACTGTTATCATTGTAATATCTACTCTTTAAGGAGTGTGAATTGTATCTCGATTGTAAATATCCATTTCACTTGCAATTGTTGGAAACCTGGAAGAGGTTTTAGAACAGTACTGAGGTATGAGCTAGCACCCGAAGCTAGCTATTTAGTAGAAGACTCGAGTAGGTCTCCCTTGTATGGAGTGCTTGGGGACCGGACTTAGGCAGATGGGATCGAACTAGTACAAATCTTTGTGTCGATCTGTGATTGTTATTATCTTATTATCTAAATTTTAAATTTCTACTTAAAGCTATAAACACCTATTCGCCCCCACCCCTATAGGTGTATTTAGGGACCTTCACTTCTTGCTATTTTCACCAAGAAATGACAAGGGTTCACTACCAAATTAACCAAAAATCATATCCAAATGAACAAGCAGAGACACGTCAATGTTTCTGTTATAACATGACAACCCTTGGGTAATTTATAGGTAAAATCTATTTTAGCTGTATCAATTCCATTAATTCTTTAATAGAACTAATGACGAGCTATATCACTTTCTATTAATAAGAAACATCCCACAGAATAGGACTATTAGCAAGCACATAAACCTATTAAAACATATTCAGATGAAACCAAAGGACATTATACCATCTATTTCAGTTTTATCTATCCCATCGTTTGATGTGAAACTTGAATCCATGAATAACAGTGTAGACAAATGATTACTCTCCATGAATAAGGTTGTTAGAAGAGCATCACCCATTTTTTTTCCTTTTTGGGCATTATATAATATACATGTCAATGAAACAATCCAACACTAAAAAGGTATAGTCCATGATTTTATAATTAGAATTCAACTACATAGTTAACGGAGCTTGTTTCCATGACTATTAGCTAAAGTAGAATCATCTCCAAATCATTAGGTTCTTTTTAAATAGTGTATATATAACAAGTTTTTGTTAGTTCCTTACGTGCCTTCAAGATTTGTATTTTTGTTTTCTTAGTCCCATCACAATCAACACTCAGTAACATGAATACCTCAATTACATGTTCAACAAAATACAAATTTTACAAACAAAATCTACACAACGTCACAGATCGTGGAATCAATTCACAACATATCCAACATGAATCCCACACACCCAGCAAAATAGAAACACTTCACATCCAATCTTCACCAACCAAACCCATTAAAATTACTCCCTAATTCAATCAAATTTAGCATGCCCATTCAAGATATTGGCAAAAAAGACTTCAACTTTCGACAAAAAGACTTCAACTTTCAGGAAAAACTTAAGTTTCAACATAGCTGCTAAACCCTTAATCCTAGAAAAATTGAGACAGAGAGACAAGATTAGTGAGAGAATCGAACAATACTTGTAAAGATAGCACATTGATCCGTAAGAAGAGAAAGATAATGAACTGAGATGGCACATACGCCAGAGCACCAATGGTGTGATGAGTGCATCGGTTGTAGTAGTAGCGGGGATGGGAAGCGTCCGAGGAAGTACAGAGGCGGTAGAGTGGGTGGCGGCTGATGGTCAGCGATGAGAGAGAGAGGGGGCAGAGGTTGGGGAGATAGAAAGGATCAGCCGGGGGACATAAGATGAAGGACAAGTTAGGGTTTGCTGAATTTATAGTAAAATAAAAAGTTATTCTATAAATAAATATTTGAGAAAAAAGGAAAAGATACAAAAATACATTTAGCGACGGATTATTTATCGATGGAATATTTCGTGGGTAAAGGTTTTTAGCAACATGATTTTAGCAATGAATAAATCCGTCACTAAAAGTCACTTTTAGCGAGTCTGTCGAAAAAAATAGTTTTTCTTATAGTGTCCATCCCCGAGGGGTTCTATAGACACTCTATTTTTTAGGCATTTTAAATTAAGTAAATAATGAGTTTCATTATTAATTAAAAGGCATTATTGAGTTTAGGCTTAATAATGTGTTTAAAATACGTGATCAAGTCCATATTATTTAATTAATGTGGTCCAATCTAGTTTAATTGTCCAGTCCAATTTTTTAATCCAACTCATTGCATTAGTCCAACTCCATGTAGATTAGGTCCAATCCATGGTCTAGATTATCTTAAATGATGTAATTTGTCTAGATGATTTTAGGAAATAATACATGATTTATCATTGATGCAAAGATCAAATCAATCCATGTTATGGTTAAGAGATAACTTATCCCGAATCTAGTACATCGCATTTGTGATTTCAGAGATAATCACCAAAATTAGGGTCAGATAATGTCAAGAAATTCGAAAAAAAATAATTTTCATAAATGGGAGTGAACATGCTAGTTTTCAACTAATCGGATGGTTAGTTGACTTTTGCCAATATGCAATTCTATCACTTATACTAACTTATCTCCAACCATACAGATTCGCATTGCCAATCTTATCAAATTCTGCGACCCTGAGCACTATCAAAAGGAAAATATTAACTGAATGTCTTATGCTTATTTTCTTTAGAGTTTACACGCCATTTGTTCGTGAAGTGACGTCCAACCTCTCTCTAAAATCTTAGCCATC
The DNA here is from genome assembly GCA_033070095.1 of Escallonia herrerae. Taxonomy (NCBI): domain Eukaryota; kingdom Viridiplantae; phylum Streptophyta; class Magnoliopsida; order Escalloniales; family Escalloniaceae; genus Escallonia; species Escallonia herrerae. The sequence goes on from JAVXUP010000704.1 coordinate 143,540, forward strand.
CAAACCACCCTATAAATGTCACTTTGTTCTTCGCATCGTGGATCCCACGGCAAGTGTTCTGGAATCATCAAGGCAAGTCGTATGTCAAGGCAATTCTTGTCACTTACAAGAAAAGAGCTCAATAGTGACGAAAAAGCAAACTATAGACAAGGGCCTGTGGGAACAACTATTATTATGCCAACGGTATAAAGGACCCGTTGGCACAGGTTTTATTATGCCAACTGTATGCAAGGCTCTGTGCGCACAAGTGTTGTTATGCCAACGGTACACGAGGGCCCGTGGGTACAAGTGTTATTATGCCAACAGTACACAAGGGTCCGTGTGCAGACGGACTTTTAACGGCGGACTTTTAGCGAGAGAGTTATCGTCGCCAATTTTTTTAGAAAATTAGTATTTTCTGAAGGTTTTTTAAATTATTTAAACGATGGAATAAAAGTGTCGCTAAAAAGTCCGTCGGTAAAAGTCAGACCTTCACCGACGGATTTTTAGTGATGGTATTATTCCGTCGCTAAAGATCCTCGATATAAACTCACATCGGGTTTGTTTCTCTCTCCCTGTGTCTCTCTCCGAAATTCTTCTCTCACCCACCCACCGACGTTCTCACCTCCGGCGACCCCTCTCTATGGCGACCCACCTCCGGCGACACCCCTGTCCCCACCCGACGCCGCGCCACCAAGCCTTCCACTACCGCCGTGCCACAAAGCCCTCCACTTGCGCCGCACGACGAAGCCCACCACTGCCAACGCACCACCAACGCCGCCGTCGTCGTACCCACCTCGAGATCTGTATGTCAATTGTCCTAAATTAATCTTGTTGTTTATTTTTCAAAGTTAATTATCAAGCATTTGGCCATATTCGAATTTGTCTTCTCTGCCATGTATAATCTGATGTTGTTGTTAATTTGGACGTTTGGCCATTATTTTGTCTTCTGAATTTGTTGATTATGAAGCATTTGGCCTAATTGAACCCTAAATTGAAGTAATTGAGCCCTAATTAAACCCTAAATTGAATGTCCTAATCGAATCGAACCCTAAATTGAACCCTAATTGAACCCTAAGTCGAATGCCCTAATCCAACCGAATCCTAAATTGAACCCTAATTGAACCCTAAGTCGAATGCCCTAATCCAACCGAATCCTAAATTGAACCCCTAATTGAACACTAAATTGAATGCCCTAATCCAACCGAACCCTAAATTGAATACCCTAATCCGACCGAACCCTAAATTGAACTTATTGAACTCCCTAATTGAACCCTAAATTGAATGTCTCATTTCAACCGTCCCCTAAATTTAACTAATTGAACCATAATTGAACCCTAAATTGAAGTAATTGAACCCTAATTAAACCCTAAATTGAATGCCCTAATCAGGGGTCAAACCCTAAATTGAACCCTAAATTGAATGCCCCAATTCAACCGAACCCTAAATTGAACTAATAGAACCCCCTAATTGAACCTTAAATTAAAGTAATTGAATCCTAATTCAACCCCAAATTGAATGCCTTAATCGAATTGAACCCTAAATTAAACTAATTAAACCCCTAATTGAACCTTAAATTGAATGCCCTAATCCAATCGAATCCTAAATTGAACTTATTGAACCCTCTAATTGAATGCCCCAATTCAGCCGACCACTAAATTGAACTATAATTGAACCCTAAATTGATGTAATCGAACCCTAATTAAACTACTTGAACCCCTAATTGAAGCGAACCCTAAATTAAACTATTTGAACCCCTAATTGAACCCTAAATTGAATGCCCTAATCTAATCGATAAATGATTTTAGGTTGTTAATTGATGATTTTAGGTTATTAGCTGTGCCATTGAAGTAAATGAGATTATTAATTGATGATTTTAGGTTGTTAATTGATGATTTTAGATTGTTAATTGTGCATTGAGCATTTGAGATATTGAGATTGTTGATGGAGGATGAGACCCAATTGGATTGAATGTGTGATTTTTATTGCATTGAGCATTTGAGAATTGAGAATTGAGATTGTTGACGGAGGATGGGACCCAATTGAATTGAGATCCCTATTAGGTAGCATAGACACGGACACCGCGTCCGATTGATGCTGACACCGAAATAACATATTTTAGCTTTATACTTGTGGACACCTCTTCAATGGGTGTCCGTCACCTCTTCAATGGGTGTCCGGCACCGTGTCCGACTGTCCGGCAATTAAAAAATAAATCAATGTCTTCGAACACCCTATATGAGGTGTTGGACATGTGTCCGGTGATGTTCAACACGTGTCCGGATGTGTCGATAAGGTGTCGAGGTGTCGGTAGGTCACGGACACCCCGTCCGATCGACACCGACACCGAAAAATGTTACATTTTTGCTTTATATGTGTGGACACCTCTTGAAGGGGTGACAAAGACGTTGTCTAGCATTTAAAAATAAATCAATGACTTCGGACGTGTCGGTACGTGTTGGTAGGTGTCAGACACGTGTCCGGAGGTGTCCGACACATTTTCGGAGGTGTTTGACACGTTTCTGGATGTGTCGATGAGGTGTCAAGGTGTCGGTAGGTCACGGACACCGCGTCCGATCGAAATGTCACAATTTGGCTTTATACTTGTGGAAACCTCTTCAAGAGGTGTCCGGCACCTCTTCAGGGGGTGATGGACACGGTGTCCGGCATTTAAAAATAAATCAATGTCTTCAGACGTGTCCAGAGATGTCGAACACCATACCGACACCTTATCTGAGGTATTGGGAATTGAGATTGTTGACTGTGCATTGAGAATTTGAGAATTGAGATTGTTAACGGAGGATGTGACCCAATTGGATTGAGATATCTGTGAATTAGTTGAATGGTTGGTTGTTGAATTTAGGTTAATTAGGTTAACGCGACATTTTTAGCACCCCTTAGAATCTCATCGTGGCTCCAGCACTGGCTATATAATTAGCCCTAATTAGTCCCGATTAACCCTAATGAACCCAATTAACTCTAATTAGCTCTAACGAGCCTAATTAGTTTTAATTTACCCTAAGAACCCAATGAAAATTAAATCAGCTGTAATTACTCCAAATAGATCCTAATTAACACTAATCAGTCCAAATTAAACCCTAATTAGCCCTAATTACTCATATCTTGTAGACCCGTGATTAGATTAATTAAACCCTAATTAGGACTAATAAACACTATTCCGCACAATTAAACCCTAATTAGCTCAAAATAACCCTAATACTCGATGGCTAACAGATGAAGAATACAGTGATGCAACAATATATGCCCTTCTAAATTATGATGAAGTTTCTGCATTCGTTGAGTAAGTTAAAGTCTTAATTCACTTACATTGCTGTACATAATTGAAAGTGTGTGTTAAGCGAGTCAACTATATATATTGGTTTGCAGTGAGTTCGATGCAGAATCTTTAATCACTGATCCCGCTGGACTTGAATCTCATCAGAAATCACAATTTGTACAGTGGTTCAAAAGGCGTGTAGGATTGTTATCATTGATATTATGTGTTATATACAGTTATGTGGCCAATTAGTATACTGATTTATCCTTAATTTTTACCGTCATCTACAATAGGTTCAGTCAATGGATAGACCAGTGGCCTCCTGCTTGAAATTACTAGCTGAAGGCCCTAATAAACAAACATCCTGTTACGGAGGCTATATCATCAACGGGTTTAGGTTTAACGTAAAAGATGATGACTGAACAAAACAAACCCAAAACAGTGGAGTATTGGTCAACGGCGACTGTTATGCCGAGAATTGTATGGACTTTTATAGAGAGCTAGATGAGATTGTTGAGCTAACATATCTGGGTTCCCAAAACCGCCTGGTAATGTTCAAGTGTACGTGGTTCGATGTCACATGCAGTAGAGGAATCCGTCTTAGCTCTCAAAGGATTGTAGATGTCAATGTCAAGACTTGCATCAGACGAGCCCTTTGTGTTTGCTAGTCAAGCTGTACAAGTCTTTTTCGCGGAGGACGTCGCTAATCCTAAATTTCATTGGTATACAATTATTAAGTCCAAGAAATTGCCCGTGACATATGACAGTGAGCTAGACTCCTTTCAAGCCGACCAACCACCTGTCTTGTTCCCTGTTGAGGTCAACAACGAGGAGGACGATCTTCCTCTTCCAACAACACTTCATGTAGGAGAAGAAGTCATAGATGATGACGTGGAAGACGTGGAAAGTGTTGGAGATGATGTGACCAAGTCTACTGATGAAGAGGATGAATTAGAAGATGAAGAGGACAACAAGTCCCCCGAAGAAGAGGACGACGAGGAAAGTGATGAAGATGATGATGATTCTCAAACTGAAAATGATTGAGTTGTAATGTTGTAACAAGTCGGGAAAAATGTAGTCACATTTTAGAACTTGGTTCATATTGATGTGTTTTTGCACCTCCGTTCATATATATATAGTGCCGATGATGATTTTTGCCAAATTATTATTTTTAATGTGTTCATGTATTTGTAATTTATCTATACAAAGTCAAATATGGATAGGATACGGGCTATTCGTGGCCGGGTTGGACGCCGAGCTGCTTCCTCCCCGGTGGGTCCCACCTCGTCATTGCCCACTGATGACGAGGCACAGAGTGATCGTGTACAGCAGATGGGGCCCCAGCTCCAGCCCCAGCTGTCGCCGTCGCCCCAGCCCGACGCAGATTCATCCCACACGCGCGTTGATTCTCCTTTTTCCGTGGGTTCTACCACAGGTATAGTTGATAACGGTGTTTAGTACATTTTCACTAGCCTTATATTTAAAGTATATTTGAACTGTATTAATGTTGGTGTTTTGTAGGATCTCGACGAGGCCGTGGTCCGACACGCGGGGTACTCATCGACCCCCAGCGTAAACAGAGAGTTACGCTCACCCAGGAGGGCCTGTAAGTAAAAAAAATATCATATCATGCCTTATATTTAAAATTTTGGGGTGTTAATTTATATTTAAACTGTATTAATTAATTTATTTACTTCTTTGGCAGGATCCTGGAGAATCAGACGAGGATGAAGATCGGCGTTCTTGTGAAGGGCCGATTCTTCGAGCCACGCCTGTACTGGAAGGACTGGGATGTCGCTGCGAGGGAGTCCCTATAGGAGGAGTGGCTGGTACGATGAAGTATTTTTTTTAGCAATAGTATTTGTTTAATTAGAGTTTGTTTTCTGTAGTTAATTTGTGTTATTGAATGCCTTACAGGAGGGGTTCACGTTTGACTCGCCTGAGCAGCAGGCACTGGGGCAGCAAGCCTTCTTTGCTTACATCGGCAAAAACTACCGCCGATGGCTCCACGGCGCAAGGGACCGGGCGAAGAAGATGCTGCCCGAGGGTGCCCCAATGACGGAGATGACAAGATATCCCCCACATTGGATATCTCCGACTGTATGGACGGCGATGATAGATCGGTGGGCTGCGGATCCAGGTTGGGATGCCAAGAGTAAGTACGGGCTGAGAACAGACAGAACAGAGATCCGACGCACACGGGGGGGTCAGTGCCACACGACATCGTCCCACACAAGAATGCGGTCGAGCACACGGATCTGGAGGACGATGAGGTCGTAGCTCTGACGTATAATCAGACGCACGTGCGGAAGAAGGACAAGGACGAGGCGCACCGAGCGGGCGACTATATTTCAGATAATGCCCGGCAGATCGATGTGAGTCAATTTGTTTAAGTTGTTAATTTTTTGTCTTTCTATCCTCAATGTATGTTGCATTAATTAATGCCCTAACATATCTTTATATCACTATTTTTTGTAGGCCTCGTATGAACAGCTTAGGGGGTCCGAGGAGCAGCCAGGACAGCCATCAGCGTCCACTTGTACGGGTGCGAGTACTGGGGCGTTGAAGCGATGGCTGGATACGCTGGAGGTCGTCAATCGGCCGAAAGGCCGCATACGCGGCCTGCCTAGTCGGACTGCTCATGCCGTGATAGGAGCGTTCTCACCCCCCACTGCCCCTCCACAGACACCGGCTCCTCGGCCTCAGTTGGATGACGAGGAGATCGCTCGCATTGCTACGGTGGTGTTGAGGATGATCAGGGAGCAGGATCAGCAGGGTACCGCAGCTGGACATGCCGAGCCGACCCAGAATCAGCAGGATCCAGATCCGGAACTCGACAACCCCTGATGAGCCCCTTCTCGTGCCCGGTCCCAGCTCCCCCCGGCCCCCGCGCCCGACTTGTACTCTTATCCCCTCTCCTAACCAGCTGTATCCGGTTCCCAGCTTGTACATAATGAGTCTTTTTTATGATTAATTTTACATATTTCTTTGTGTATTGATTATTGTGCGTTGTTGTTGAGGATTGATTTTTTTATTAAAGGTTTGGGCATTAGAATTTTTTTTTTAAAATTTTGACTTTTGGCGACAGATTATATCCGTCGCTAAAAGTTTTTTATTACTATCCGTTTTTAGCGACGGATTATTCTGTCGCTAAATAAGACATTTAGCGACGGAATTTTTCGTAGCTAAAATATTTATTCCGTCGCTAATTTAACAAAAAAAAATTTAAATTAAAATACTTAAAATATAATTAGAGACGGATATTCCGTCGCTAATTAATAAATAAATCCGGCGCAAAAACTTAAACATTACACGACAGATTTAAAATTTTCGTCGCCAAACTATTAGTAATGGACTTTTATACGAGGGACTTTTAGCGATGGTAAATCTGTCGCTAAAACATTTAGTGACAGATTTTAGGCATTTAGCGACTGATTTTAGGCTTTTAGCGACGGATTTTCCCGTCGCTAAAAGCCTTTTTTCTTGTGGTGATTTTGGCCCTAAATTTGGCCCTTTTGTGGGCTTGCCCATTTTTTTTCAAATTTTATTTTCTCTTACTTTTTCCCCCAACGGCTATAGTCCTCAATAAAACATGTAAGAGTGAAAGAAAGAAAGGCTGAAGCGAGAAAAGTGAGAGAGAGAAAGGGAAAAAAAAATCTCACCAAACACGCAGTAGGAGTGTGCGCTTTCCTTTAGTATTTTCTGATATTATATTATATTATTTATCTTCAAAGACAATGAATGCTTGGGAATTATAGATCTTGTTAAGAGAACTTTGACAAGAAAATGTGCTCCAATTTCTCTTCCTTTTTCCTGATCTGGGTTTGGTGAGAATGAGATGTGCTCAGTGCTCCACTGATTTCTTTCTTCTTATTTTCTCGTGTGTTTTTTACATTCACCGGACGAGGGTATAACTACATCAAGCCGAGAGAGAGACCACGGTCACACCAAATTTTTTTTTAAAAAAAAATTAACCTTTTTTTTATAACAGATACTAACTGTTATAATAATGAAAATGTCACTATATTAGAACATTGTTAAATAGAGTTAAGGATACGAACTTTGTAATCGTCATTTTCTATTTACCAAACTTCCGAAAAATGTTACTTATAAATTATAATGTTAGTAGGCCAAAAAAGCTTGTCAATATTATACCAAATTAACATGTATCAATCTCAATCAATTAATTTGATGTATTTGTATTGGCCATCGACGCAAATAAATAATAAAGAGTTGGGAACAAAAAAAAATTTAGGCCCAGGCCCGGTCCAAGCCCGGCCCTTTTTTCAGTCACCAGGCCCAGGCCCTGCCCGTTTTCGTTGGAGCCCATTGGGCTTGGGCTGGGCCAGCCCAAGCCCGACCCATTTGACACCTCTAGAAAAGATGTTATGACAAAACAAACTCGTAGTACATCGGATAAATTGTAACACAGTCGTCGGGTTTCGCTTCATGACAAAAATTAGTCAAATGAGTGGATAAGAGAGGCAAGCGCTTATTTTCCGATACTAGAGGGCCTAATTGCAACACTGCAAAACCTAAAGGGAGACCGATGCAATTTTCCCTCTATGCCATAATTATGGATTCATGTACTATATTTATTGGAGCCAAACAGTATTTTTCCGGGAAAGAAAGGGATTTGGCGCCAAGGTTTTGCTTTGGTGCGGGTCTCTGTTGAACCTCGTACGGTGGTCTTGCAACGATGGGGACCTTACTAGGGTTTCGGCCTCCGCAGTTCTCCGAGGTAAAATGCTAATGACCCGTCTCATTTTGATTTGTTAAGTGGGGGCAATTTCAATTTTAAACGGAGAAAATCTATTATTCACATTTTTTACACCATTTGCTACAAACACCCTGTTGATTTTGAAAAGAAAAAGAGCGGGGGGAAAGGGATTGTTAAACGTTCTTCCAATAACCCTCTTAGGTAATTGATCTGTAATTCTAGGATTTAGCTTGGCTTCCTAATTGGCTTCAACCACATGCACTTCATGACCAGATTACGGATGGACAGTCACTTTCCGATAACAGGTTCGAGGTTGGTTTTTCTCGATAGTTGCTGCTAATGATTTTGGTTTTTTGCTAGTCCTTTTATCATTATGTTTTTGCCTTTAATCGGTTAAAATTTTAGAAAGAAGATGAGATAAGAAAATGTAGTGCAAATACATATATGGTTAATAAACTTGGTTGTGAAAATGTCGATATCTGATTGAAGCTGATTGAAGCTTTAGGAGCGATATCAGCTGAAATTAGCACGTCAATATCTGTTTTTGAAAATGTATGTACATCTACATGGCCAAGCGATGCATCCCTTCAAAAGTTTTAGGTTAAGGTTCACTGTTATTTTAACAAAAGTGGAGCAGGAAACTGAGATAAGGAAAATGAAGTATTGTGGATACAAGTGACATTCATTTGTTGTATGGAGGCATATAGAAGTTTTAGGAGCTATAGTAGGAGAAATTTTATCTAATATTCTATTTGATCAAGGAAAGAAAAAGGAGAAGAAAAGGAAAATCTGGACTCCTGGTAGGAGGTTTATGACCCGATAAGTAGGTAGTCCACAGGAAGCCCAACATAGTACACTGCAGGATAAGGAACTAGATTACCAGGTAAATAAGCAAGGAGAGGGAGGGAGAAATAAAAGGGAGAGGATGTGGTTTGAGTCATTGTCTTGGAGAATCATGCAGTACTGGGTAACTTTAACTTGCAGTAAGTTCCCTTATCCAGCATAGCACTGTTTGGGATATTGACAAGTTGTAGATGATCAGTTCTGGAATTCAAACACACTTTCTTCAGTTGTAAGAGCACTTAGCATCAGATTCCCCAACCCCGATGAAGGAGGTGCGGATTCAAGTTTCAACCAGGACAGATACTTTGTGCAAAAGGAAAAGGAACAACAAATATCCAGCAGATCATTGCAAACAAACTAGAAAGTGCGCGAGGAATTTACGGTTATATCTCACATCGACTTCATTGGAGTGACCCCTTGTTTGCTTATCATGTCACGTTCACGAAGTAATAACATGACTACTGTACTGACATTAACTGGACATCTACCTTAATTGTAAATGCTGGTAAATAGTTGCTGACATGTTTTTCTTTCTGGGTAAAGGTATAGTGATTAAATTTATTATATACAATGGACAGGAACTGCCATTTTTTCCAAAAGACATCAGCACAGGAGAAGGCACGAATCAGTCATCAGGAGACGGAGGTGGACATAAGAGTTACCACTTATTCTTATCTGGGGAAGACAATTCACCACTTAGTTTTGTTTCATCTTATAGTAATGTAAGTTCTCTTTCTTGGAAACTTATAACATCAACTTGTATGTATTGGACCCTACATTAATGTGTACCCCTCAATTTTTGTGATGTTGGGATTCTTTTTTTGTTCTTCAGAATTACTTTTACTCCTAGTCGTTGTTGGCTAGTAATAATCATTGTTTAACCCCTATTGAAGATTCTGTCACCGTATAAACAACCACAAATTTTGTTTTTATCTTAACTATGTATAATTAAACCATTATGAAGTAATATGCATATCTAAGATGACTTTGTATCCTACAATGCACCATTTATATCTTACAGTATAGATTCTGTATCTTACACTGGGTGATTTGCAAGCCAAACCAATATTCTGTACTATCATTTCATCCTTCCTCACTTTCTCAACTTTTTCTTTTGGAATCACCTGTTCTTAAAAAATTTCAGCAATCAAATAGATGCAGATATGTGAACATTCCTTCTTATTTAATAGTGTCATTTGCCAGTTAGTGTTTTTGTATATTGTACCTTCAGATTGAAATATAAATGATGTTATGAAGACTGTACGAATTGTCATCTTGTAGACATGGGATTTTTATCTACTATCTTTTGGATATGTATCTGCTATTAGTATGTTGAAGAATTATCTGCTAGATTTTCAAACAGACTGGATCATGATACCTGATACGATGTAGTATCTGATAGACAGACTAACATTTTGATAGAAGTTATCTCTCGATTTGAAAATTATGCCTACCTCATGCAGAAATCGTAAAAGTGAGTGGAATTTCATGCAGATATAATAATGGAGACAGTAGGATACTATATGCATCAGCGTAGCTTGAACAGTTTAGACCATGACAGCATACTCAAATAAGATCCTTAGACATGACTTCAATTCAAAGGTGGACACTGTGAGGACATACTGATTGTTAAGCTTGTATTTAAAATTAAAGAGAAAAATTCTTGTTATTGTCTTGGGTAGATGAGTAAGATGCTCTTAGAATCATGATCACAAGGTTATAATGCTCTAGTTTTGTTATATATGTACAGGTAGGCACTCATGTTGATACATCCATCATCAATTCTTCTGAAAGTTAGAAACTTTTCATATCGTCCTCTAAAAAGGAAAAGGAAACAAGAAAAAGCAGCAGGCTTAATGAAACAAGGCTGAATTTCTACTGCATGCATGTTTGCGAGGCATTATCCCTTATTGGGGTAATCCATGAGTAGTTGAGCAATATTTTCTCAGTCATGGTTTCTTCAATTATGCCCTAAATTAGCAATGTGACTTGTCATTGGATACACCCTGTAACAATTAGCTAAGGGCTTTAGAATGTACCCCAATTCTATTTAAGGGGATCTTGCACTTAATGATCAACCATCTGGAAATTTTCTTCATGCTGAAGTCATGAGGGACTGAGTTTTATGGTCTTGTGGAGCATGGAGTAAGATGAAAGTGGCAAAAGAAAAATGAGTTCCAGAACTGTCTCGAGCTTATTCTTATATCTAGTAAATTTAAAGACACAATATGAAAGAAAGTGCTGCATCACAAACTAAGACAAGGAACTGGAATTTTGTTATAATTTGGGACTTCAATCTCATACTCTTGGATGGTGACTGAAACAAATAGCGTTGGAGAACTGCCCTCTCTCACAAAAACACGCGCACCCGCGCACACACAAACAGACACCCACAACCTTTTCCTCTTTTCCCTTTTCTTTCACGATGAAATGATTTCTGATTTTATTTCCTAACTTTCCTTCTATGCTGGAATACTGTTCTTTGTCTTGTTAAACTTGTGCTCTTACAAGGGTAGCAAAAAGATATGCAACTTAAGTGATAGATCATTGACTACAAAATTTTGAGGGTTAATTTCTGAAACCTGGGAGTTCTTTTTCATCTGCATTACTTCTGAACAGATGGTTCATTTTTGTCTGCATCTTTCATCAAATGGCGAGTCAGAGAATATGCCAAATCCAATTCTGCAGACATCTCAAGTGTCCACACCCATCCAGCTGATGCAGCAAGTTGAACCTTCTGTTGTCCCTAAAGCAAAAGCCAATCACTTTCAGGTGGATCATAATGCTGGTGTTGTTAATCTGCCTCCAACTTCCTATCAGGAAAAGTCCAACAATTGGGGACCACAATCTCTTATAGTTAAGAAGAACAAAGAGATGAAGCATGAAGAAAATGTCAACTATCTCAAAGACTATGATGTCAGTGATGCAGTTGAACTCTCTATTGGAGCTTCTGAGGCAATGGTAATTCATGAAGTAATAAACATTTTGTCTGAAGAAAAAGTTTTTCCAGCTTCAGCTGCACTTGAAGTTGCACTTAGAATCAAGCAAGCACGGTTGGATGGTTTTAAAGAAGCCTTTCATATTTCATCTGAAGAATATAGTGAGACTGATTTTCTCTCAGACTTGGATGAGTCCACTATGCAAGATGCATATGAAGATGTAGGGTTATCTATTACTGGCACTAGTGATCTGCCCAGTTCACTTATTTCTAAGGTTAAAAACACTTTCGTCTCGGAAACTTGTAGATCTGATGACAGATTGAAATGTAATGAACTTGACGCAGAGGAAGTTGATTCTGGTGACATTTCCAAAAAGCAACGGTTACAAGATTTCGAAAACACTACTACGCAGAAGGACCTGTTAAAATCTTTGGATGATGGCAAGCAAAAGAATCGAAGTAATGATCCAGCACTAGGTTCGGGTGCTGCCGGTCTTGCATGCAATTATGACGACATGCTGCATTTGTCGATCCAGGCAAATTCAAATATTTCCTCAGCAACAGAGGTAAAACATAAAATTGACTCCTGAATTGGATATTTATCATTTTTGAGCAAGGATCCCCACCCCTTCCCCATCCCCCACCCAAAGAAAGAGAAAAGAAGAAATATGATGACTGGGGAGACTACATCACATAAATCTCCTAGTAACATAGGGAAACACGCCACAGTGGTGGACTTCTAAACAAAATTTGTTCTGTTATTTATGTTGCTTCATATAGATTGTATGATAAAAGGTTACATCTTCTCTTGCAGAAAGTCGACTTTGCCATTAGAGAAGAGAGTTCATTAGAAGTAAATGCAAACTTTTTTTCTCAGGCTAGGAGTGCTGAAAATGGTGGTTAGACTTCTGCTCCTGTGAAGTCCTTTCCAACCCTCAAGTTCAATTTTACCAACTTGGCTAATCTTCTCATTTGCTTTGCTATCTACAGAAGGAGATTGTAAACTGACAAATGTAGTTACAAGTAAATTTCGTAGCCGCTGGTTAGGTGGTTGGACATGGAAGGCAAGTGTTTCATTTATGTATCTTTTTTGCTCATTACTCCCTTGAATGCTTTTCTGTATCGTGCTTTGTTTTTCTTAAGAGATTCTTTACACAGAATTCTTGAAGCCTTAAAATGACTTCAGAGAAAGATGCTCAGTTTTTGTTCTCTGTTCTTCCAGTACTATGATTTTGTCTCTTGCTATTTTCTTCCTTCATTGTACTTTTGCGCACTGATCTTTCTTGACGTGAGACAAGCTACAGAACCTCACTGAATGTATATGCTAAACTTATAGTATGGTCATGCATCGAGTACCTTATCTGACACTACAATTAGAGAAGGGCATCCGATATAAGCCACTAACAAGCTCATATGCCAGTTTGAACGTTTTATTTGTTGAATATACTAAGGAAAAGGGAATGATATTGTAGCCAACTGGTGATAAGAAAGACGGGAGCAGTAGATAATTTGCTGAACCATTGCAAGGTAGCTAGCAATTTGTCGTACCTCGTTCTTGCTCTCTCCGGGCTGCAGTGAATTATGCTCATAGTTATCTAGGCTGCAGTGGATTTTGCTCATAGATAGCAACTGGTATAACTATTTTTTGTTGGTTCGCTGAGGAGGTGGAGCGTCTTTTTTTTCAGTAAAGCTTGTTGCACAGTCGGGAGCTTTCTTGGAGCCCCTTTTTTCTGATTTTTCATGCATACCCCTTGTGTACATAGGAATGGCCTTTGTCTTGGCCTTTCTTTTCGAAAAAAGCAACACTTATAGAACAGGGTTACTGAATACCTTACTGGTTAAAAAGTTATAAGAAATTTTTTGCGTCCCCTCGCTTGGGCTTAGGATCAACAAGCCCGGCTTTCAGAAGATACCTACGCCAGCACTTGTACTGAACTGATGTAACCTAGGACACAGACCAGGCATTTAAGATAAATGATGATGACTGAAGTCATCTAGGTACTTTGAATATTGTACTAAATTCGGAAGTTGAGTTCCTTCTAAGTTTTTTTGTTTCTGCATTTATAGGTCCATCTTATGCATGTTCTTTTATGACTTAACAGACCACCATGTCAAGCATGCCAGTCTATAGTACCATATGTCATGCATTACTTTCAATAGTCAGATATAGCTTTTCCTTATTCCTTTTCTTTGCTTCATCAGAAGGAATTTAAGGCTTCTGCACCTCTGAAACATACAACTGGAAAAAGCATCCCCAAACCTTTTGTCGCTGAAACAAGCTTTCTCTCCGAGTCCCCAGATGAGAACTCTTTTATTCAGAGACATGGTAATAGATTCAATGTAGTCTCTCAATCAAGTGTAGCTTTTGAAGGTTTATGTAATAAAATTAACCAGAATATGCTGATTTCTGAGGATGCCGTGGATTCTTGTTGTGCATCCTTTCTGGACCCTCTTTGTTCTGTCGTTCCTTGCAGTATATCTTCTGAACCTGCCTGTTCCTCTCTAGCTCGGAGCGGTGATGACAAGGCTGATACTGGGGAGTGCTTTAGCCCCATAGCGGAAGGCAGTATGCACAGTTTGAAGAGGATGAAAACACCAAATATTGGGTTTTTTCCTGGGGAGGGGGCTGGCCCAGTGGCTAATGGCACAGGTTCTGGGATCTCAGTTCGGAGGCGTTCGACCTCACTTATAACTTATAGCATGTTATTAAATAGCCATGACACATTTTTGGAGAGGGACGATATTCTTTGTGATCCATCAAACCAATTGAAGGGCACTCCAATCTTACCTACTTCTGTTGTGCCAATTTCAGAGACAGATTTGGGGAATGAGGTGAGAGACCATGATGAGAATGCAAAAGATGGGATGGAGTTGCGCATTCATATGATTGAAGAAGAGAGCTCACTGCACCCTTTAGAGCATGGGGAACACAATATTTTCCCGGGCTCTGAATCCTTTTTGCGCAATTTGGGTGGAGAAAAAAGTCAAAAAAGGACTGCGGCACCAGAAATAGGCGTGGAGATGCAGCAGAGCAAGAACCTCCGAATGGCAGGGTCTGAATGCAAAGAATTACATAATTCTCGGGTTCCAGGAATAAAGCGTGTCCATTTCTCAGAAGTTAGAACTGATCTTCAGAAAAGGAAACTCCGCACGACACAAACTACAAACAAGAATTGCTCAACTGCGAGAACTGGGAAAGGGTTGAAGAGGTCCAACCAATGCATTGAATGTGGTGCTCAAGAAGTGAAAAGGCGGCTAACAAAATGCCTTGACAAGGATCGGAAAAGGCTGATATACCAAAATCTAGAATTCTTGCTAACAGGATTTTCCCGTAGGAAAGAGAAGGAAATCGAGGGTCTGATTAGGAAATATGGTGGTATAGTACTCCCTGATATTCCTTCTCCCACTCGAAGAGGAAAGAGATGTTCAAGATTTAAAGCCCAACATCTTCCTGTTATTTTATGTTACAAAAAGCTACAAACTCCAAAGTTTTTGTATGGCTGTGCAGTGAATGCCTGCATTCTTAGAGTTCATTGGCTTACTGATTCAATATCCGCAGGTTCTGTCTTACCACCTGAGAAATATATGATTCTACCAAATCGTGTTGGTAAAAAGTGTAGCAGGATAGGAAAGCCACTGCTTTGCCATAGGCGTATCTTTGACAGTGTAGGCATCATGCTCCATGGAAGGCACAATTTCTGCACCAACATTGCAAAAGTTGTCAAGCATGGTGGTGGCCTGGTTTTTAAAACTCTCCAATGGTTAGTCCAGAGTCTTGACGGCGAAAAGATCTCTATGGGGGTTATCATTACTGAGGATGAGGGTAGAGTTTCACGTCACTTGAAGCACTGTGCCTCTGAGCAGAAGATACCTTTGATGCCAGCTACGTGGATCATAACAAGCTTATATGCAGGTGAGCTACCTTTCATTGAAAAGAGCCATTCCTCTCCTTCACTCCCAGTTAATCATTTGGATGTTCCAGTTCCCATGGAACTTAGTGAGGAAATATGAGTTATTAGCCTACTACGGCCACGTCTTGTCTAAGTGTGACATTTTAAAATTAACTGCACGAAGTTTTCACCATCTCGTTGTCATGGCTATGATACATCAGACTGATAATGAACTTGGTTCAGAAAGTTTCACCTCTCAAAGCAACATTTGTTTCTCAATGACTCCTTAATCAGACTCCTCGTCTATCTGCACATCTTTCTGGGTGACACATGGACGCAGGACGTACTAAGATAGTGTAATCATGCTCAGTACGATATTCAGCAGTGTAGCATCAGTTTCGAACTGTTGAAGGCGTGGTAAAAGTGAATCTCGCCTTGATGATGATAGAGTAATATTTGGTACACAGTGCTCAAAGAGCATGGTTTTGACATGTCATCAATTGGCCAGCGCTGCTAGGCATTCTACGCTCGCTGCTTCATCTGTAAAATATGTTTATCATTGTGTATTTATATGCCTGAATCGTCGGTTCTGGTTGTTCACGTTATGTAATTGGCAGTCCATCTGAGTGTAGATTTCCTTATGATTTCTTGGTTAATCAGTATTATTGACGATATTTAGGTTAATTACACTTGAGACTTCCTGATATTTGCCCCTTTTTCAGCAAAATTCGCTAATGCACTTATATGTTACGTAAATACCCTTTAGCAAAATTCGTAACCAAGCATTGAACTTTCTAGTGACACGTGCAGCACTTGATCCGATTCAAATTGAAAATCGTTGTGCGAATGTTGAAACGGTTAAGGTCAGTTATAAACTGCAAGTAACCATCAAATTCACATCACCACCACCGCTATAATGAATCACAACTCTACCACCATTCG
Organism: Escallonia herrerae; assembly: GCA_033070095.1. Lineage (NCBI taxonomy): Eukaryota > Viridiplantae > Streptophyta > Magnoliopsida > Escalloniales > Escalloniaceae > Escallonia > Escallonia herrerae. The sequence continues at coordinate 160,129 of JAVXUP010000704.1, forward strand.
TTAGAACCCTACCTTAAACATTCCAATTGAACAGATTTAGGTTGGTACAAGCAGATTTGGGGGGCCGATGGCTATGTGTGGCAGCGATGGAAGTAGGTCGTTGGTGGTCTTCCTGAATTATGACAGTTGTGGATATGATCGTTGGTAGGAGCAAATTTGTGGGTGGTGACGGTTGTGGGGTGGCAGTGATGGGTTTTGGTAAGGTTGGTTGTGGTCATGGTGGTGGAAGTGGGTTGTTGTTGGTGGTGGTGGTGTATGATAGCAGTTATAGTTATGGCCAATGGTAGGAGCATAATTGTGGGTCGCGACAGTGTTGGGGTGGTTGCGGTGGGTTGATGTCAGGTTGGTTGTCGACATGGCGGTAGAAGTGGGTCATTTGTGGCGGCAGCAGTGGTTGGTAGTTGTGGATATGGTCATTGCCTCGTTGCTAAGAGCAGATCTATGTGTTGCGACAAAGTGTGGTGGTGGCAGTAGGTCAAGGTCATGTTGGTTATCGACATGGTGGTGAAACTGGATCATCGAGGGTGCTGGTAAATGATGGAAGTTGTGAATATGATGGCGAGGATGGACTTCTCTAGGGTCACTATGTTGGCGTCGGGCTGTGATAGCAAGTTGTCTAGTGGTGGTGGTTGGGGCTTGGGCTGTGATAGCAAGTTGTCTGCTGGTGGTGGTTGGGGCTTGACAATTGATTGGTGGGAGTGGTGGAAGGATGAAATTGGGAATGAGTTTTGTTAAAATGCGGGTCGCAAATTACCTCTAACAAAACTTGAAAGTCGGATCTCAAAACAATAACTGAAATCCAAAACTTCAAATTGGAGCTTTCAAAATCGAATATTGCTGTCAAATGCTACATTTTTTTTTTATCTTTTTCGGTGGATTCAAAAATTAGGTAACTAGACTAACTCGTTGGCTTTCAGATTGGGATTTAGGGCTTTACCGATAGTAGATAAAATCTGCCTCAGAAATTTCCTTCAGTTGTTACCCCGAAGACTTTATCTTCGCCCGTATGCAGCTTCAACGCTAGATAACTTCATAAGAGATCGATTTGGTAAGTACTTGTGAACAAGCTTGAACGTAGTTACTAAGGGGAAATGATTCTTCGGGACCTTATCTATAAAACATAATTCCGTTGTGCTAGTTGGAAATCCTTAGTCTTGAATAGAGCATAAAGAACCATCACCATTGAGTTGGTTCTTCTTTGCTTCTTTCTCTTTTTTATCTATGCTTGTAAGCAATTGAAAAACACTTTAACAAATTTTGGTGGGGTAGTTATAAAACTAAATAGAGCAATAAATGCATTGTGTCAATTGGTCTTCTTTACGTGGCCCAAGCCTATTAGAGGTGTAGGTCGTAAGGGTAATAACCTGTTTAAATTGGCCCGTCCTCTTGGCGAAACAGTTTCAGTGTAACGCACCCATTTTTTTGAGCGTTAATTTCAAAATATTCAAAACTCTCTCAATTGGGTATTCAAAGCATCTAAATATAAGTTTTCAAGAAACATGAATAAATGTCACACCAGCTTAAAACAGTTACATTGACTTCAACTCATACACGGAGCTCCAAAATAAAATGTAAAGCAAAATATATTCGACAATAAATATAAGAGAAAAATCTTTTTTTTTAAAAACTTCTTATTTAGTCATGTCTTAAAATCCTTTCTACAGTTCCGAACATTGACTGATAACCTGAAAGTAAAGAAGGGTGAGCACAAAGCCCAGCTAAGATAATCGTAGACACCCACTCACGGAGTACAAAGCAAGCTAAATCGATAACAGTACTTATAGTTGATAAAATACGATACCAAGGCATGCATGGCGAATATCGAAACGAATAAACTACCTTTCAATTCAAAAATTAAATTAGCAACAAGATCAAATAGCTCATACCATTGGACAATACAATCTCAAATAAGGAATTATCATATATAACTAAACTTGCAGTGGGTCAAAAGGTTTCGATGTGTATAAACAATACAGAATTAAGTTCGCAATGTTTCCACAAGTTCTGATTATGATATCTTATATTTCAAAAAGACTCCAGTAAATTCAAAAATACTTCAAGTAACTTCGAAAACATCTTCAAATAGATCACATATCAAAATCCAAATGTTCAGTCAGCACAAAATAAAGACCACAGGAGCCATTCAGAAAATGTGTCACACGTACCATTACTAACATGTGTGAGAATGTTCAGAAATCAAGATAGCGATTTCAAGTTCATCTCACTAAGCTAGCCCATATTCCAATCCACGTGAGTAAGTCAAAAATAGATAATTCACATACATTGTGACATGGCTCACCACATTATCCAAACATATACACAATTAACTTAATAAATACTAAGGGTTTGAAGCCGACAAAGTCATTCTCGTTCATACGATTCTACGCTAAAAAGTTTTATTCAAGGGCTAAATTCAACAATGAAGTCAATGAATTTTAGGAAAACTCAAAGTCTAAAAGTTAAAGTGGACACAATACTGTTTTTGTAATGTCTAAAATCATCAAAAACTGATAGGAAATGAATAAGACAGGGCAAGTCAAAGTAAACTGATTTGTAGTGTTAAAAAACAGCTTCTGCACCAATAAATAAATTTCAAACTGAATTTCGATCAGAAATAGACGGATTCTGATAAAACACAAAAGTAAGAAGTTAAAGAGGACTTCTTAAGGTTTCCATATTGTCTAGAATCATCAAAAACTAATGAGAATAAAGGAGATAGAATAAATCGAAATGAACTGATTTATAATGTTAAAAACAGAAAAGTATGCACTAATAAGTAACTTTCAAGCTCAATTTTGACCAAGAATCAAATGGATTCTGATAAAACATTAAACTAAAAAGTCGAACAAGATTCTTCAAGGATTTCAGAATGTTCAAGATCATCAAAAAATTGAAAAACAAATAAGACACAATAAATCGAATTTGGCTGACTTGAATTTGCATAAATATAAGCATAAAAATATTTAGGTCTATTTTTGAATATTAATCACTTGGAATTTTGGAGAACTCAAAACTACAAAGTTGTAGTACACAATTTAGGGTTTTCAAAAAGTATAAGAATACTGAAATTGGACAAGGAACGAAAAAAGTTACAGAATATTCAATTTACTACAAAGATTTATAACAAAAAGATCAAGAATCAAAGTCAATAATCGCAAGTCTAAAGAACTATTTAGCATTTCGATCAAGAATGTAATTAGGGTTATAAAGAATCAATTGATATCTTTAAACATTAAAGAAATTGATGAACGGATCGATAATCAGAATTTAGATGAAGTAAATGCGCGAGAAAACCCTTACCTCAATTGTGCAAATAAACTCTAAGTCTTGATCTTTCCAAACAAATTATATCAAAAACCTTGATATAACAGTACCCATGATTTCAATTAGATTTTATCAATCACAGTAGCTTATGTGGTTCTTACCACAAATCTCAATCCCAATATCAATATAAGCTCTTACCTCAATGCATGACCAAAATCTGAAGAGTGTTCTTCCTAGACATTCTTTCGAGGCTCTTCTAAAGTTTGTGGTACTCTTAGGATTTATATTTTACATAAATCATTAGCCTAAAAGGAATGTAATTATATTCTAAAAATAATCAAAATTGAAAAATACTCATTACGTCCGAAAATTCTCTAACTTCATAAATGAGTCAAACTAAAACCCAAATTTAAATTGGGTCATCTAACCCAAAAGTATAACCCAGTTTCTAAAAATTTGATTTTTAGGTCCACTATTTAATTCAAAGTCATAATACATTCTAATTCGTACTTACACAAATATCCTGATAAAAAAGAAAATCTAGGGTGTTACATTGAGAATATTATCGGAAAAGATGCACTGGTAACTAAAATTTTAAGAAGCAAAATTTTTTAGTCTCATTCTTTTTTTGAGATATCTACACGAGGCAACATTTCTTGGGCTTGGAAGGGCTTCTTCAAAGGAAAGAGTACTTGAAACTAGGTTTTCAGTGTAAAGTTGGCTCCTCAATCTTGGTTTGAGATGATTATGCACTCCTCGAGCTTCAACCGCCTTATCTTCAAGATGCGTGTGTTTATAATATCCAGTGAACATTTTGTTCGATATAAATTGATTCTAAGTAGACTTACCTTTGTTAAGCAAAATTTTCCCTAATACCATTTTCCAAGCATCTTTGGCATCCAATTTTTCCATTATAAACTTCCTGAAGACACTCATATAATATGCCATGCCTTCAGGCCACTCTTTGGTAAAGTAAGTCAATCTACTCTTGTCTAACAGAAAATTGGGCGATTTAGACTCAGAACGGCTATTTGAATTATGTAAGGACATTCTTTTAAAAATTTGAACCACCTTTGGGAACATCGTTTTCCCCACATAGTTCAATTTGCCATGTGGCAACTTCTCATTTATCAGAGTTCCAACTAAGTCAAGACTTTAAAAGTTCAACATAACTAATGATGCCATACGTGCCTTGTGCTTACCGAGTCTTATATATGATTGGCCTGGTTTGGTTTGGGTACTGGAGTTAGGTTGAATTAACCAATTCTTGAACTCTTTGAAAGGCTTTTTTCATAGCTATTAGAAGGCAATGCTCCTACCATTTTACAATCTAAATTTACAACCTTCATCTTATCGATATTTGGTGCTTTTGGTTACACTACTAGTTTTGCACGTTATTACATGTGGATATTTTCTATGTCATTTATGAGGAATTATATTTTCTCACTCTTTTTTGTGACATGTTATGTATATCCAATTGCATTGGCTGCTGGCAATTATCTGCCACATATTGAGAATTGCAGGTGTCGAGTAGGTATCATATGGGACTGATAATTACCCCTATTATATCCTATAGTCGTATATATGCAGCTACTTAAAAAGTTAACTAGAACAAGATCACTTCTGTTTTCTCCTTCCAGGCTGCTTTGTCCATCTTCTTTATTCTAAATAAACTTTGCATAGGAAGAATCTTAAATTCAGTTATCTTCATAACAGTCAGATATGAAATTGAAAATAGTAACCCGGATGTTTAGTTTCATGCCTTCACTTGGACTAAAACCTGACCGCGCTTCCTTTCAAGTTGTTGAGTTTGCTTAGACAATATCTTTTAAAGAGGATTTAAAAACCATTTGGAAAATTACAAGGGCTTAGGAAATGTCTTGTTTCCGACTATGCCTTAGGTGTACAATATGATATCCCATATTGGATGTGGGTTGATTTGTTATTGACCTTATAATCTCCCCTACGAACTTATAAGTTGCTACTTGGCCAGCCCTTTTGACGGAGACATTGCCCTGTGGTGAGGCCATGGACCGGGTCATTATAGATGGTATCAAAGCTAACTCTCAAAAGCTCGTGCTAGGCTATCCAGTCGGGTTGTCGATAGTTTAGGGAAACCAAGGCAAACTCGGTATATCCCATATCAAGAGGATGGTTAAGGCAAACGAAGGGTAAGCCGGATAAATCTCACATTGGTTAGAGAAGAACATTTTGAGCTATGTGTGAAAGAGCCTTAGCGAGGATGCTAAGGCATTAGGAGAGAAGATTGTGATATCCCTATATCGGATGTGGGATGATTTATGATTGATTTTATAAGATCCGGCCTACGAACTCATAAGCACCTGTTTGGCTAGCCCTTTTGAGGAAAGCATTGCACTGTGGTGGGGTCGTGAACTGAGTCGTTATAATATCAAAGCTATAGGTTTAAACTCCTATAGACTCTTGTTTAGGGTCAAATAAGTTGTGAAATGGTTCTATAGAATGAGTCTTATTCTAAAAAATGATATGTAAGGATCGGTAGATCTAAGCTTGCATTACTCAACATATAATGTCTTATTTATTAGTCACTTAGGTATTTCTAAGAGGCTATTCTTTAGGGAGACTCGTTTTATGTGTGTTGACCCATTAATGGATAAACGAAAGCTCCTTTTCTTTTGGAGTGGTATGTTAGGCTCTTAAGTTATTGGTCATGCATAAGATTCTATACAACTTATTTAAGGATATGTATAGACCAACATGCTTTGATTGTTTGGGTTTAGTTCTTTCTGTTAGCATGCAAGAAATATGGTCGTGTATTTTCTGGTCTTAGAATCTTGGGTATGTAGAGAGGTGAATGTCCACGTAATACATGATGGAACTGGAAAGGCTACTTTTAAACCTCTTGTGGTTTTTATGATTATTTGATTATCCAACAGAAAATTCTGCACCTAGTCAATTCTTAATAGATATGAATGATCCTTGGACAACTTCAAGAAGAAAAAGGTATACAAATAAGTAAATTGAATTATGGAATGGTGTATTCACTGCTATTTTCATGTTACTTTTTCTTGGTGAAAAGCAAGGTTCTATTGGCTCAAGTTTATCAAGTTTATATTTGCAGTTTTTGTCTATAGAGTTGGTGATAACCGTGTTCATGAGATTTAAAAACAAAAGCTAAAGTGGTTTTTGTTGCAATTAAGGCATTCTATACGTAATAAGAGTGGAACCTAAGTTCAATAGGCAAGCTTATTTTCTAGATTTACTGATATGAAGCAACTTGGGAACTCTTGCTCTTAAGGTAAATTGGCTTCTTTAATTTGATTGGTGATCCTTGTTTTTGTTGACTTATTGATTTTGATGATTCCAGACATATTATCTCTAACATTAATCTGACAACTTTATTAAGATAAACATTTCAGGATTTATCTCTTAATCAAACAAAGACAAGATCTTGACATGGACAAAGCTTGAATCAGAACTTGGACTCAGGATTTAAAGCCATGGACTACATTGAAGATGCAAGAACCTGATGTCAAAATTTTTTCTTGTCAGTATAAGTCTTTCTTAAAAGATCTAACAGAAATTCTAGTAAAGAACCAAATCTTTTAGTCGAAGTCAAGCATTTCAGTCGAAGTCATCATTTTGAGTCGAAGTCAAGTGTTTTAGTCGAAGTCAAGCATTTCAGTCGAAGTCATCAGTTTGAGTCGAAGTCAAGCATTTCAGTCGAAGTCATCAGTTTCAGTCGAAGTCAAGTGTTTCAGTCGAAGTCATCAGTTTCAGTCGAAGCCAAGACTTTCAGTCGAAGCCAAGACTTTCAGTCGAAGCCATGACTTTCAGTCGAAGCCAAGATTTTCAGTCGAAGCTAAATGTTTTTAGTCGAAACAAAAACTTTTAGTCGAAGCCAAATCATTTGTTTTTAGTCGAATCCTTTTTTGGACTTTTCCTTCCTAACGGTTCACTTCTGCTACATATATAAATAGGGGGTCCTTGGGAGCATTTATTCTCTCTTGTGAAAATCTTTTTCATACTCTCAAATACATCTCAAAAACTCTTTCTCATCTTGATATCTTACCTTTCATTCTCTATTGAGTGAGTTTTTATCCTTGAGATTGTTCATAGTAAGCTTCTTGGTTTGGTTCTTGAAAGGATATAGATCTTCCCACCTAAGAAGGCTTAAATCTTATTCTTCATTGTAATATTTGCTCAAGAAGGAGCTTGTTTTTTTACATTCAACTTGTAAATCTCTTTTCATTTGTAATCTGTTGGAAACCTTGGAAGGGTTTCGAAAATTGTACTGCGGTTTGAGCTAGCACCCGAAGCTAGTTGGTTTAGTGAAAGGCTTAAGTAGGTCTCCCTTGCATGGAGTGCTCGAGGACTGGACGTAGGCTGGTGGGGCAGAACCAGTATAAATCTCTGTGTTAAATTTATCACTGTTATATTTGTCATCACTTTGTATCTCAGTTTTTAATTTATACTCAAAGCTGTAAAACACCTATTCACCCCCCTCTAGGTGTATTTAGGGACCTACAAGTGGTATCAGAGCCGTGTGCTCTGATTATTTTCTTTGACTTAATCGTCAAGAGCTAAAGATCGCGTTATGGAAGAAGGTTCAGCAACCACCAGGCCACCACTGTTGAAAAATGACAACTACAGCTACTGGAAGAATTGCATGAGGAATTTTCTCAGGCAAGATACACACGTCTGGTATGTTATTGAAAATGGTCCTATAATTCCGATGAAGGATGGACCAGATGGAACCAAGATTCCGAAAGGAATTCTTGAAATGGACTCTAATGAGGCGTAGCTCTTCTCTATGGATGACAAAGCTAAGAACATTATCAGCTGTGGCCTCGACATGAATGAGTACAATCAAGTCTCAGCATGTGAGACTGCTAGAGAAATGTGGAGGTTGTTGGAAGTTACTCATGAAGGTACAAATCAAGTAAAGGAGACCAAGATCAATATGTTGGTCCAGCAGTATGAGGCCTTCAAGATGAAGGAGCACGAGTCCATAAATGAGATGTACTCCAGATTCACATTTATTATAAATGGACTAAAGCTTTTGGGTAAAATCTACCCCGAGAAAGAAGTTGTCCGAAAAGTTCTCAGATCTCTCCCAAAGAGATGGGAAGCAAAGCTCACAGCCATTCAAGAGGCAAAGGATTTGAATGTGCTGAAACTCGAAGAATTGGTGGGTTCTCTAATGACTCATGAAATTACAATGAAAATTCATGACGAAGAAGAAACTATCTCCAAGAAGAAGAACTTAGCTCTTAGAGCTGAGGCCTCACATGAACTTTCAGAAAGCAGCGACGACTCTGATCCTGAAATGGCACTAATCACTCGAAAGTTCAAGAAGTTTCTCGCAAGCAAGCGAGACGGGAAGATTAGGAGAAATCCTACAAACCAATCACATCAGAGAAATAATGGTGATTGGAACGTAAAGGAAAGTGCTGACGCCTGCTATGAGTGTGGTAGAACTGGGCACATCAAAAAATACTGTCCACAACTCAAGAACAAGACTGTAAGTAGCAACAGTCGAGATTTTAGAGAAAAGAAGTTCAAGCCTAGAAAAGCTCTGCTGACTTGGGATGACTCGGATGAAAGCGACAAAGAAATTAACGAAGATGATGAAGTAGCCCAACTTTGCTTCATGGCCAAAGACGAAAATTCCAAGGTATGCTTGAAAGCAAGGACAGATTCCAACAAATGGATTCTCGACAGCAGATGTTCAAGACATATGACCGGTGATCGCTCTCTTTTCTCTCACATCACTCCGAAGAATGGAGGACTTGTTACCTTCGGAGACAACTCAAATGGGAAGATCATTGGTAAAGGTAAAATTGGTACAGGCTCCATTACTATAGACAATGTATCCTTGGTTGATGGGTTGAAGTTCAATCTGATAAGTATCAGTCAACTCATCGATAGCGGACACAAAGTGCAGTTCGAAGGCGATAAATGCCTAATCTGTCATGCGTCAGATGGAGGTACCTTGGTCGGTAAGAGAGATGGTAATATCTATACTTTATCTTTTGATGCATTTGACTCTTCGCGGGAAGTTTGTCTTTCCGCTCAGCATAATGATATTTGGTTGTGGCATCGTAGATTAGGTCATGTTCACATGGGCCTTATCAAGAAACTTCTCTCGAAAGAGCTTGTCAGAGGCCTTCCTAAGCTAAGGTTTGTCAAGGATAAGGTCTGCGATGCCTGTCAATATGGTAAACAGTCAAAAACATCCTTTCAAGTCAAAAATGTCGTTTCCACTTCTCGCCCTCTTCAACTCCTTCATTTAGATCTATTTGGCCCTTCGAGAAATGTCAGCCTTTGTAGAAAATTTTATGCTTTCGTTATTGTTGATGATTTCTCCAGGTACACCTGGGTTCTTTTTCTAACTCATAAGGATGAGGCGTTCGAAAAAAATTTTAGTCTTGTTAAACTGCTTCAAAATAAGAATGAGTTGAAGCTTGTAAAAATTAGAGTGATCATGGCGGTGAGTTTGAAAAAGATTTTATTCCTTTTTGCATTGAAAATGGCATTTCACATGAGTTTTCTGCTCCTCGAACACCTCAACAAAATGGGGTTGTAGAGAGAAAGAATCGTACTTTGCAAGAAATGGCCAGAACCATGCTTCATGAAAATTATCTGCCAAAATATTTTTAGGCCGAAGCCGTCAGCACTTCTTGTTACGTGTTGAACAGAGTACTCATCAGACCAATTCTTGATAAAACACCTTACGAATTGTTCTCAAATCGAAAACAAAAAATCGATTATTTCAAGGTTTTCGGCTGTAAATGTTTTATTTTGAACAATCGTGAAAATTTGGGAAAGTTCGATGCGAAATCTAACGAGGGAATATTTCTTGTTTATTCTTTAAAAAGTAGAGCATATAGAATTTATAACCGTAGAACTATGACTATTGAAGAATCTATGCATGTAGTATTTGAAGAATCTAACGTTGAAAAACCCAGTAAGAATGCAGGTGATGACAGTGAAGAACTCTCACTGGACTTGAACAACAAACTTAATGTTTCTTCAACCGAGGGGGAGTGCACAACATCCACTCACAACAACAGTGATGTGACACAGCCACTCCCAAAAAGTTGGAAATACTCATCAAGTCATCCACTAGAACAAGTCATAGGTAATGTGGAACGCGGAGTTACTACACGATCTACGGTAAATCTTTTTTGTGCGGAATTTGCTTTTCTTTCTCAAATTGAGCCTAAAAATATTTCTAAGGCTCTAAACGATTCTGAATGGATTCTTGCCATGCAAGATGAATTGAATCAATTTGAGAGAAGCAATGTTTGGTCACTAGTCCCGGCTCCTGTTCAACAAAAGGTCATTGGAACTAAGTGGGTTTTTCGAAACAAACTTGATGAAAATGGCCATATTGTTCGTAACAAAGCTAGAATAGTTGCTCAAGGATACAATCAAGTCGAAGGGGTTGATTTTGATGAAACCTTTGCCCCAGTTGCTCGACTTGAAGCTATCCGAATGCTTTTGGCATTTTCATGTCATTTGAATTTTAAACTTTTTCAAATGGATGTGAAAAGTGCTTTCTTGAATGGGGTAATACAGGAGGAAGTTTTTGTTAAACAACCTCCTGGTTTTGTAAATGAAAAATACCCCGACCATGTCTTCAAGCTGAAAAAGGCTTTGTACGGTCTTAAACAAGCCCCTCGAGCTTGGTATGATCGTCTTAGCAGCTTTCTCATTGATCATGGATTCTCTCGTGGCAAAGTCGATCCACACTCTTCACGAAAATTCGGAATTCGCATATCTTAATAGTTCAAATATATGTTGATGACATTATTTTTGGTGCCACTGACGATGACTTATGCCAAGAGTTTGCTGAGAATATGCGCAGGGAATTTGAGATGAGTATGATGGGAGAACTTACTTTTTTCCTTGGACTTCAGATCAAGCAGTCAAAAGAAGGAATTTTTATAAGTCAGTCTAAGTACTCACGGGAGCTTTTGAAAAGGTTTGGCTTGGATAATGCTAAACCTAGAGGGACCCCGATTTCTCCTAGCGTTAATCTTGTGAAAGATGAAAATGGTAAAGATGTAGGTAACAAACTTTACCGTGGAATGATTGGTAGTTTGCTCTACCTTACTGCTTCTAGACCTGACATAATGTTTAGTGTATGCATTTGTGCTCGTTTTCAAGCTTGTCCCAAAGAATCTCATCTTTGTGCAGTTAAACGTATTTTTAAATATCTTTCTGGAACTTTAAATTTGGGACTCTGGTATCCACGGAACTCCTCGCTAGATCTAGTAGGTTTTTCTGACTCTGATTATGCGGGATGTCTTGTTGATCGAAAGAGTACTAGTGGCACATGTCAATTCCTCGGCGATGCTTTAGTGTCGTGGCATAGTAAGAAACAAACTTCTGTGGCTCTCTCCACTGCTGAAGCGGAATATGTTGCAGCCGGAAGCTGTTGTGCCCAAGTATTATGGATGCGTCAAACTTTACGAGATTTGGTGTCTTCATAGATCATATTCCTATTATGTGCGATAGTAGCAGTGCTATTGACATTAGTAAAAATCCTGTCCAACACTCACGCACGAAGCACATCGATATTTGTCACCATTTTCTCCGAGACAACGTTCAGAAAGGATTGATAGAACTCAAGAAAGTTGGCTCTAAAGATCAGCTCGCAGATATATTTACAAAACCGTTAGCTGAATCCTCCTTTTGTTCACTTCGTCGTCACTTAGGAATGTGTGATCTTAGCTAAATTCCTTTTTACCAAAATGACCGCTTCATTTTTTTGCTCATTCATCGTTTAGTCGACTAAAATCTTTTCAGTCGACTAAAAGATTTTCAGTCGACTAAAAGTACTTTTTCAGTCGACTAAAACTTCACTTTCAGTCGAATGCGAGTCGTCATCCACTTTCAGGATCATTCGATTTAAGTCGACTCAAAGTACACTTTCAGTCGACTAAAACCTAATCAGTCGACTGAAAGTCATGTTTCAGTCGACTAAAAGTTTGTCGTCTATAAATAGGCCCACCTTTTTCACTTTAACTTTTTACTGTTTCCTTTTCACTATTTGCTTTTCGTTTTCACAGACTCATACTTTTCTTCTCTCTCCTGTCCACCTGTCACTACAAGGACCCACATGGACCCGAATCCACGTCCTTGTAGTCATCGTCGTCGTCTGCTCATTGACTCTGACGATGAGTCCAACGCGGCTCCTGCCTCGACTGATGCTCCTGTTACTGCTGCTGCTGCTGCTACTGTTACTCCACCGCCATCCTCCCGCCACCGCACTCGTCAAACTTCAGCCGTTACTACCCGTCCTTCGTCCTCTGCACCAGTTCCTCCGCCATCTACTGCTCCACCATCCTCAGAAACTGTTGCTCCTACTCCTCCTCCACCTGCTGCCCCTTCTTCATCTTCATCTGCACCGCCACCAACCTGTCCACCCCCTACCTGTCCCTATATCTCACCTACCGATATACTTCACATTCCCCATTTCTTCCCCTCCGTCGAAGACCAACTCACCTACTATACCAGTTTCGTCAATCGCGAGGTCATCCCCGGTCGCCCAAGTGATGTCGCTCTCATGACTCAACTTGGCCTTACCAGCATTTTTGAGCGAATGGGATGTCTCTCCATTCTCTCTCCTCCCGCCACTTATTACCCGGCCCTTGTTCGCATGTTCTACTCCAACATGCGTTTTTTCGCTCCACCACCCTCCTCTCTGACCACTTCTGTGAATGGAGTCCACATAGGTCTCGATGCCACCACCTTAGCCCAAATACTCGGTTTCACCAATCCATACTCAACCCTTGTCTTCACCGCAAACACGTGGTGTACCTTCAGCTCTTTTACCCCCCTCCAACAAACCCAAACTCTTCTAGGCGACCCGTCCATTTCTCGGCCCCGTAAACCTAGTCTAGGTGACCTCTCTCCTCTTCACCGTGTTCTTCATCTTATCCTTTGTTATAATCTCTCTGCTCGCTCAGGATCTTATGCTACCTTTTCCTATTTAGACATCATCCTTCTCACCCACTTCATTCGGGGTTCTCCTTTAAACATTGCGGGCATCATCATGCTCGTAATGAATGCCCGAAAAACAAAATCCTCTCCCAATTTCCTTTCGGACTCCTGCTCACCCGTGTTTTTGAACATTTTCATGTCCCTCTGCCCACCTCTACCTCGGAGTGTATCCCCCTTCCGAGTCACCATGTTCTTGACGAAACCTCTCTTCGTCGTGCTGGTTTCGTCCTTCGCTCTGATCTCACCTCCGACACTGTCCTTCTTGAGCGCGTCACTGCTACTGATCCTTCCCACACCCAGTCTGTTCCGGCCTCTGCTCCTGCTTCTCTTCCTCCTCCCTCGCCTGCTCCCGAAATTTCTTCAGCCGCGTTTTCTGCTCCTCCCTCGTCTATTCCACCAACACCACCTTCTTCTACTCCGTTCATCCCCCTGCACAGACTGACCCATCTAGCTCTTTCCCCTTTCCTCAAACTGACCCTTCCTCCTCGATCCCACATCTGCCCACTCCTCCTCACCCTTTTTTCTCTAGTCCACTTGATGACTTCTCCAACCTAAATTTTGATGAGTTCCTCTCTTCCGACACCCCCAACCTCTCTGAAACTCTTTCCCAACTTTCTACTTCGATTCAGTTAATTCTTGAATCGCAAACCACTCTTGCTACTACTGTTGCAGCTAACCACACCGCTCTCCTTCATGAGCTTACTGCCCTTCAGCAGTAGGTTCAACACTCCTCCGCTCAGCTTCTCTCGAACCAAATCGACTTTCACAACCTGCTTAATGACCTTACTGCTAACCTTTCCTCTCTTCCCCTCAATCACACTCCCCTCATGGAATGTTTGAGTTGGATGCAGCAAGATCTTCGTCACCAGCTGGAAACTGCCCTTCGAGATCATCGTCGCCAGGCCTATCTCACTACGAGCATTCTGACTGAACAAAACCGCTACCTGGCTCATCAGATCTTCGATCAGGCACACGGCTTTCAGGTGACTCGTTCGGATATTCTTCCTTCTCGAAACACTGGCACTGAAGGGGAAGAATGGTTCTTTAACCCGCATCTTCCCTACAACCCTCCGCAGTCGCGCTCTCCTCGTGTCGTTGAAGTCCCCACAACCGCTCCGCCACCTGCTGATCCCTCCTCATCTACCCAGGGTGCTCGCCGCCGTCGGCCTTAGTTTTTGTTTTATTCATTTCTTCTTTTGCTTGTTGCATTAGCTGCCCCTCTTTTTATTAGACAAAGGGGGAGAACAAGTACTTGTTGATCATTGTTTGAATTGATCATTCTTTTGTATGCATCTTTATTAATTCTTTGATTAAAATTTTATAAGATGCTCTTTATGTTATATCCTTGAGTAAATGTTTAACTGATTAAGGGGGAGTATATCGTTTTTTTGTTAAAACTATTATTGTCATCATCAAAAAGGGGGAGATTGTTGACTTATTGATTTTGATGATTCCAGACATATTATCTCTAACATTAATCTGACAACTTTATTAAGATAAACATTTCAGGATTTATCTCTTAATCAAACAAAGACAAGATCTTGACATGGACAAAGCTTGAATCAGAACTTGGACTCGAGATTTAAAGCCATGGACTACATTGAAGATGCAAGAACTTGATGTCAAATTTTTTTCTTGTCAGTATAAGTCTTTCTTAAAAGATCTGACAGAAATTCTAGTAAAGAACCAAATCTTTTAGTCGAAGTCAAGCATTTCAGTCGAAGTCATCATTTTAGTCGAAGTCAAGTGTTTTAGTCGAAATCAAGCATTTCAGTCGAAGTCATCAGTTTGAGTCGAAGTCAAGCATTTCAGTCGAAGTCATCAGTTTCAGTCGAAGTCAAGTGTTTCAGTCGAAGTCAAGTGTTTCAGTCGAAGCCAAGACTTTCAGTCAAAGCCAAGACTTTCAGTCGAAGCCATGACTTTCAGTCAAAGCCAAGACTTTCAGTCGAAGCCAAGACTTTCAGTCGAAGCTAAATGTTTTTAGTCGAAACAAAAACTTTTAGTCGAAGCCAAATCATTTGTTTTTAGTCGAATCCTTTTTTGGACTTTTCCTTCCTAACGGTTCACTTCTGCTACATATATAAATAGGGGGTCCTTGGGAGCATTTATTCTCTCTTGTGAAAATCTTTTTCATACTCTCAAATACATCTAAAAAACTCTCTCTCATCTTGATATCTTACCTTTCATCTCTATTGAGTGAGTTTTTATCCTTGAAATTGTTCATAGTAAGCTTCTTGGTTTGGTTCTTGAAAGGATATAGATCTTCCCACCTAAGAAGGCTTAAATCTTATTCTTCATTGTAATATTTGCTCAAGAAGGAGCTTGTTTGTTTACATTCAACTTGTAAATCTCTTTTCATTTATAACCTGTTGGAAACCTTGGAAGGGTTTCAAAAATTGTACTGCGGTTTGAGCTAGCACCCGAAGCTAGTTGGTTTAGTGAAAGGCTCGAGTAGGTCTCCCTTGCGTGGAGTGCTCGAGGACTGGACGTAGGCTGGTGGGGCCGAACCAGTATAAATCTCTGTGTTAAATTTATCACTGTTATATTTGTCATCACTTTGTATCTCAATTTTTAATTTATACTCAAAGCTGTAAAACACATATTCACCCCCTCTAGGTGTATTTAGGGACCTACAAGTGGTATCAGAGCCATGTGCTCTGGTTATTTTCTTTGACTTAATCGTCAAGGGCTAAAGATCGCGTTATGGAAGAAGGTTCAGCAACCACCAGGCCACCACTGTTGAAAAATGACAACTGCAGCTACTGGAAGAATCGCATGAGGAATTTTCTCAGCAAGATCTTCGTCACCAGCAGTTCGAAGGCGATAAATGCCTAATATGTCAAGCTGGTCTATCCAGTCGAGTTGTCGATGATTGGGGGAAACAAAGGCAGGCCTGGGTATATCCCACATTAAGAGGATGGTTGGGGCAACAAAGGGTAAGCCGTGTATATCATACATCGGTTAGAAAGGAAGATTTTGAGTTATGTGTGATCGAGCTTTAACGAAGACGCTAAGGCATAGGGTAGCGAGATTGTGATATCCCATATCAGATGCGGTATGATTTGTGATTGGCCTTATAAGTTCATGCCTGTGAACTCATAAGTACCTACTTAACTAGCCCTTTTGAGAGAGACATCACTGTATTGTGGGGCCATTGACTGGGTCGTTACATACATGATACATGAGATTTGCTGATTAGTTTTGGTTCTGAGGAATGACGTAGGAAAAAAAGGATTTAAGAACCATTAAAGCATAGGATATTTGTTGTTTCCCATTATGTCTTTGGTGGGCAGAATACTGGGAATTTACTGATTATTTTTGGTGTTCCAGAATACTACGAAGTAAAAAAGTACATGTATAAGTAAAAAAAACACCAAAGAGGTAACTCTTGAATGAGGGAAGGCATAGGATACGATGGTCTACAAGTTACCTACCCACAAACTTGACAGATTATTCAAGTACTCCATACTTATTTATTTACATTTGGTAGAAGACAATGAATTCACTTGGTAGAAAAAGGAACTACATAAATTACAAACTACAACACGATAAAGTCAACTTTTATTGGTGGACAGTTCCAAAGATGGTTTTGTAAGAGAGTACTCTCTGAATGCATCATTAGGCAATCTGAATTCCACTATATTCTATAGTCATTATTTTCATCAGAATGTTTTCAACTAGCCATAAGTTTACAGATCTTTTAAATACCAGCTTTGTTTTATCAATATTTTGAAGAAAATTCAGTTCTATCTGTACGACAAATACCATATTTTTCTTTGAACTTTCTTTGTTGAGAATTCAACAAGCCGTGGGATAAGAATACAGGAAAAGGCCGATACTCAGATATTTTATTGAGTCATGGGGTATGGAACATAATTGCAAGAGAAAAATAATGTGAATTGTCCACTTGCTAATGTTTGATATCAACTTTCTAATGCTGTAATGGATTATCTACTTTAGAGAATTACAGCTAATCTTAATAATTTTGAAGTCTTGTTGTTATTGTATGCTATTGATTTATCATATCTTCCAACACTTTTTGTGGCTTGTCATGTGCTCCCAGTTACAATAGAACTATGTGGGCTTCGCTGCTGGCTATTCTCTATCACATATCAAGAAATGCATGTGTCAAGCAGGTATCCTCTTAAACTGATAAGCCACTCATGTTTTCAACTTCCAGACTGCTTTGTCTCTTTTTATATTCAGAGACTGAGGGATTGGAGGCTGGGCTGGAGCTAAGACTAAAACTGGATATAGGAAAGTACACGACATCTGTGTGCTAATCTGGATTGAGGGTTTATACTCTCGAACATAAATATGCCCCGAGACTGAGAGTGGATAAGGGAAGGTACGCGATTTTTGCGTTCTAACCTAAATTGAGAGTTTCTACCCTCAGACATAAATCTGGACTAAAAAATGGTTATATTTGATGAAGGTTACCTGTATACCCTCATCCTGAAAAAGCAAGCCAAATGTAGTTTGAAATGGATCTAGAAAGAAGATTACACATGACTTGACATGCTGACCTGAATTAAAGGAGTCACAACAAACCTCATATGAAGTTGAACCCAATGACCTCGGTTTGGATGGACAAAGACATATAATATCCTTTCTGTCAGGAGTGAGAGTCATAGGGAGCCCCTAAACAAAATTGTATACATGCAATATTACATTGGACCGGGTGATATCAAAGACTAAGGCAATCATGACTGTCAAAAAAGGGAAATTACAAGGAAGCCCTAGATAAAAATTAAAAAAAATGCAGAGACAGACAATACCCTGACTGTCATAAGAGTGGACTTACAGCGAGCATTTAGACAAAATGCATGCAGACAAAACTGACCATGCAAAGGATCAGTGAACAAAAGATAGGCACTATTACCACTATAATGAGAAGGGAATCATGGGGAGCCCCCACACAAAAATGCATACAGACGACGCTGACCATGCAATGGACTGGAGAAAGACAGAGACTATCACGACTGTTGTAAGAGCGAAAATCATAGGGATCCCCTATATAATTAAAAAAAAATAGGCTTGACCTAGTATAACTACAATGAAAGGGGAATCACCTAGGAAGCCCATAAAGTGATCGACTAGGAAGAATCTAGGACACATAGAATATCCCTTGCATGTTTCAAAGCATGTTTTAGTTGAAAAACATTATGGTTGCTCAATATGATGAGTTGATCAATCAATTCAAGATCTATCATATTTTTTTCATTTAGAATTTAAGGTAATGATATCCACTATGTTGACAAGTCTATATCTACTAAAAGACGGAATGATCACTGAAGTTTTTGATCCCAAATATCTCAATCCCTTATTGTTGGATGTCATTTAACTTCAGAGAAATTGTTATTTCTTAACTTAAATACACAAGTTTGAATCCTCATACTACCATGAAATGGCTGGTTCAAAGTGGGTAATGAGCATATAAAGTACATGAGCTGTGAGGCTGATGTGTATGCTGTTGCGTGGCTGTATGGGCTATGAGGCTGATGGGATTTTTGCCCATGATTAACCAAAAAATTAATGTATATGACTGAACTGACCAAGAGTACATGATTATCAATTGCATGATGAAAAAGTCGCAAGATACGAGAAAGTTATAAGGCTTCTCGTATTAATATTAAACTAGTGGCAGAAATACTAGAACTGCAACACAGAATAAGGCATGCCAAGCAGGTTACAAAAATCAATGGGTCATCATTTGGCCACTAGGAGGAGAACATATCAAGTCTGGAAAATTAGGAATTAAAAGAAATATCAAACAAGCCATAGGGAGTGAATGTATTATGTCACATTGTAACATGCTCAAAAGGTGCATGGACCGATATCCTCTGTCTCTCTCTCTCTCTGTGTGTGTGTGTCTCTCTCTCTCTCTCCCCTCCATTTTTTCAGCTTTTCTTCACCTTATCAAAATGTAAGAAAACATTTGACTCCTTTAAACAAGCATAACCTTAGAGAGAACTTTGTATATGAGACATAATGTAGGCCAGGTATGGGTAAAGAAACAAATGATAATAAGCATAAAAAAAACACAAATATAATGCCAAAGCCTCTAGTCTGTGCCCATGGAGACAGAACCTAAATGGTCATTAAGTTGCCTACATATTCTCATTGAGGGGACCGGGTTTGACTTAATCCAAATCTACTGAGCATGCTGAACATCTATCCTTTAAGAACCCTCCATATTGAGTTCAACAGCAATACTGGGAACATTTGCACACATAAAGGAACTTACCCATCCCAAGTTTAGGACTATAATCTTCTTAAAAGAAAGGCTAAACTATATAAGCTCAAAGTGCTAGCAAGTGGGAAAAAGAAAGCACATGATAAACATGATGATTTACGGCAGCCAAACAATAGCCTCCAATCAATGAAAATTCTTATTGCAAGGAAAACTGATGCAAATGTACAATCTTTTGATATTTTATCAATTTTTTATGCTCTAACTTTTTCTTAACCGCCATTTTAAGGATTTTCAACCTACTGGGCTCTATTCCGTCCTTTTTCCTTTCAAGGTAAATGGTCCATGCTAGGAGAGTGACCGACTAAGCTCTGAAAAGAGAAAATCTTGACATCAATTAGACACCTCATTATCATACAAGGTAGCATAGGGACTGACTTGCTTTTAATGAGTGATGGTTGTGAGAGCTTTAATTTGAAAGGAAGTCACGGCTTCGTTTTGATAGTCTCCTAAATGCACTTGAATGTTGAAACTTGGGATCATTTTCTTCTATTAGATTTCTAACATACAATTTTGAAAAAATTGAAGTTTTTAATTTTTGGAGGTTGAAAATATAGCAATCATCACCCCTAGGTGCAGAAAGGAACTGCCAAAAAGAAAGACCGATATATTTGATTTCAAAATCTTCCATTTTGTGAGCTCTTGAAGTGACTGGTCCAATCAACCGACGTAAAAAGGGACAAGTTTTCTAATGAGAATGTCTGTAAAGTTAACACAACTTTGCACTATATTCTTCTTTGAAAAAAATTGGTTGGAAAGCTTTATGCTTGATTTATCTCTTCGGATATGTCGAGTCATGCCTGTAGCTTTATAAGTGCATAGTCAGACACGAGCTTAAGGTGAATGGTTTTGTAAGTCTTAATCTTAGGGGAAAAAAATTGCTGATACTCGGTTTGTAAGAAGATTCCTACAACCCTTTGTATAACGACAATTAATAGTCGCGATAAAACCTTTTTCTTTATCTTATTGAATTGGCCTTTGATTTAGAAGTTTGTTTAACGCCACCTAGCCCAATCTAAAGGTGTCAATGGGCCGGGCTTGGGCAGGCCCAGCCCGAGCCCAGAGGGCAAGCTGAGAAAATAGGCCTGGCCCGGGGGGAGGGAACCGGACCAGGCAAGGCCACAAAAGGGATATCCAGACCCAATCCAAGCCCTGGCCCTAGGCCCAATATTTAGGGCTAGGCTTGGGCTGGGACTGGCCGGGGCCCAACAATTTTTTTTCCCAAAAATTCTTGTTATTCATTTTCAAAATCCTAAAGTTATTTTTCCAGGCCCTTTGACACTTCACCCACTTCATGGAATTAAATTCACCTTTTTTTATTTGAAACAAAAAGAAATTTAAATTACATAATTTTTATTTATGTTTAGAACACATATAAAATGAAAATGTGATAATTTTTTTTTATAATTATTCCATTGTCTTGTGATTCAGAACACAAAGTAAATTCTGTAACAGAAATATTAAATGAAAACCCACTCAGAAATCATCAACAACATGTCACCGTCACGACAAACCCACACTTCACTGCGTATGTTAAAGAAAATATTGATCATATGAATTCAATAACACCTCCAAAACTATTAATTTAACTAAAAAGATCCAAAATGCCAAAAAGATGAAAAATGTAATAACATGGACTTAAAAAAAAAGAAAAGAAAAAAAATATAAGGGGAGACCAACAGGCAGAGGCCGGGCAGGGCCAAACCCTGGCTTTTTTAGGGCCAGGCAAAAAATGGGCCTTTTTAGGCCCCGGCCTGTTTCGCAAATATCTCGGCCTGGCCCTTGGCCCTATGGACCAGGGCCGCAATATTCACCCAGCCCTTCCTTTTTAACACCTCTACCCCAGAGGTGTCAATGGTCGGGCTTGGGTCAGCCCAGCTCAGCCAGCCAGGGCCGGCCGATAGGGTGGGGAACTGGGCCGGGTTGGGCCTGAGCCCAACAAATTTTTATTTTTATTTTTCAAAAATTCTTGTTATTTATTTTTGAAATCCTGAAATTATTCTTCAAGGCCCTTTGACAGTTCACCCACTTCATGAACTTAAATTTAGAATTCAATTGACCTTTTTTGTTTGAAACAAAAAGAAATTTAAATTACATAATTTTATATATGTTTAGAACACATATAAAATTTGATACATTTTTTTATAATTGTTCCCTTAGCATATGATGCAGAACACAAAACAAATTCTGTAACAAAAACATTAAATGAAAGCCCACTCAAAAATCATGAAAAACATGTCATCGTCACTACACACCCACACTTCACTGCGTATGTTATAAAAAAATATTGATCATATGAATTCAATAACACCTCCAAAATTATTAATTTAACTAAAAAGATCTAAAATGTCAAAAATATAATAAAATAGACTTCAAAAACAAATTATAAGGGGGTCCGGGACGGGCCAAACCCGGACTTTTTTAAGGCAGGTGGCCTTTTTAGGTCGGACCCGTTTTTCAAATATTTTGGCCTGGCCGTTGGTCCAATAGACGAGGGCCGCACTAGGACGGGCCGGGCCATTTTAGGGCCGTTTTGATACCTCGTCTACCCCAATCCAACCTTTCTGTCTGTCTTCCACTGAGACTACCCTCCCAATGCCTCCGGTGCTCCCATGCACGTGCAGTTCTCTGGGTTTCTTCTTCTCGGACTCATCTCTCTCTGACCACTCATTCACAGCTCCACCACAGTCAGCAGTCAAACATGGCGGCCTCGCGTTTGCGTTTCTTCCTCCCGGACTCATCTCTCACCTGTCATTCACATCTCCATTACCAGCTCCACCACAGCCAACGGTCACCCATGGCGACCTCGCCTAAAAAGACACAAATTTGCAGCAACCTACATACATCATGCTGGTCACCAATAGAGATGCCCTCGATGCTTTCATATGTGACCTTTTAGGAATCGCAGTTTTTATAGAGAGATATTATTGAGTAAAAATTTTTCGTTTTGTTTTAGTTGGACCGTAGCCCACTTCAATTTCTTACAAAGATATCTCAAAGCATCGCCTACCACTTCAAGCGTAGTTTTGATGAAAATCTGTCATGGCGAGTTGCTGACGAAGGCTTTGAGTTATCTTCATAAGGGACTGAAGGAGACCATGATCCATAATGACATCAAGACGACAGACAGTTTTCTTAATGAGGATTTGTCAGCGAAGATGGGCGACTCTGGAAAGCACATTTGACAGCATCAGACTTCGGATGCACTTGTGGTTAGAAATATTGATGATTACAGTGATGCACGCGCAAGTCTTAACTTTTATTAGGCTGGTTTAGGTTACCAATTTGTCGCTGTATAGGTTTTTCCAGTGGAAGATGCAAGACATTTAAAGCACAATACTGAATTCAAATCCAGCGAGTCACCGAAATTCCCTTCGAATTCAAATCCGGCAAGTCACTGAAATTCCCTTCGAATTCAAATCCGGCAAGTCGTCGTTTGCTCGTGTTCGAATTCAAATCCGGCAAGTCATCGTTTGCTCGTGTTGTAGTTTGCGGATCCTTTCGGTGCTCGTCCAGTCCCCTTCTATTTTTATCAGCGACGGAGCTTAACTTTCAATGACTGTTGGTGCTTGGAAAAGGAGTTGAAAGACACATTGGTGGGCATTTGTGATTATTGTCAACGTGGGTTTTCTTCATTGCATGTTAAATTCTACTCTCTGCGTTGAAAGCTCCTATTGCACTGTGATCTTTTGGTGATCTGGTGCCATTGTTTGGAAGATTTATTGTGGGGCATGCAGTGCCAGGGTGCTTTGGCAAAGGTATCCAATCTCCACTGATAAAATAGTACCAAATACACTTAACTGTACACATGTATAAACAAGCTTACGTATTTTGATGAATACTGCAGTTCTGACAGCTGAAGCTTGATCAGCATCTACAAAGCCAACATCAATATATAATTGCAGTTCACCTTACCCAAGCAAGAGTCTCTTTCTCCCTTGGGCTAGGGGACAAGCGCTGCTACCGAGAATACCTGGAGAAATCAATGACTGGTCATAGAAACATCCTCCGCTGCCCCATGTCCAAACATTTTCTTCCGGAAAAAAATTGGCTGCTACCTGAGTTGATAGAATTTTCTTTCGACTCACATGTAGTGACAATTAATGGTTGTTAAATCTTTCTAGTGACTTTTATTTAATGAGAATAAAAAGTACTTTTAAGAGTTGTTGCTGAAAGTGTAAACAGAAAAGTCACTAGAGACATTTAGTGACTATTAATTGTTATTATATATGGGATTAGAGGAAGATTCTTACAACCGAGATAGCAGTCAAAATTTATTCTCTTCTTTCTAATGGCTAGTCTTCAACAACTTTTAGTCTTCATATATCTTCAAGAAGGTACAAGAAGATAATCTAGCACAGCCATATAGGTTCTTAACCCCATAAAATATATCTTATTGCTAATTAATCCACACTTCTAGCGGCATAGGGTTTGCCTCTCTATCAAGTTTTGTGACTTTCACTTGACCCTTAAGCTTTGGCTATGTTTAAGGTGGTCAGTATTAACTTTTTGCTTCCAAGTGTGTCGGTTGAACTCCAGGTTAATAAGTCATCTTTTTTATTTAATATTTGTTTTATATTTTTGTTAATTGTCAAATGGAATAGGATTAAGAATTTAGGGATAAACCTACACAAATTAGGGTTTATAGAAGTCATTTTGTTATTTTCATGCACAATGGCGCATGTATAATTGTTTGCACCACAAAATATATTTTTCACTAATACGTTCACTTTGATTAAATGCCACTAAATGACATTTACTTTATTTATTTCTGAAGAGATAATGGAAGATTCAAAAACCAACTTCTAAAAATGTGTCATATTAATAAGGGATAAGTGTGGTTTGTTATTTATTAGTGGGTGGTTATTTTCTAAATGGGTAGTTTATCTCTAAGTGGGTAGTTTCGTGTAATGGTAGTTATTTTCTACAAAGCCTCTAGTATATATGATGGGTCAAAGAAGAAGCATGGAAAAACAATCAATCATCAACCAGACAAGTTAGTCTTTTTCATCTTTCTTTTGTTTAGACTTTAGAGGCTTTTACTGCCATCTATAGGAAGTTCAGTTTTCAGACTTTGGAAACATTGTTGTGTAAACATTCACAATCAATCGAAAGCTCTCTTTGTCATTTATGGGCGCACAGTCTTTTATATCTAATTTTCATCTCTTCGTCAAAGTTTCTCTCTTTCAGAAAAGTCCCCAGGCCCTAGGGGCAAAAAAGATCCCACACTTTCAATCGGTTGTGCCACCGGCACACCAATCGATAGTGAGTTTGCCTAGCAGTGCAAACATTGACACGCCTGGTGGGACCTTGTACCTAAAAGTGAGAAATGCCAACAATATGTTTCCAAGCAATTCCTTGGAATTTCAGGCCCGATTTGATGAATTAAGGGCTGATTTCTGGATAAATTTGATGAAATGTCGTACTTCGGCATCATTAGTGCCTAGAAATTTTAAACCATTGTCTCTTTCATTTTATATGAAGTCGATAATTGATGATTTAATAAAATTTTGGTATGATCTAATGGATTGCATTGATGTAAATCATGGTCAGTCTATTCTACCATTGATTTTGCTAGATACCTCTAATGAATTACATTGGTTTGAAAACTATATTAATACCTTCATGGGAATAGATCATCCATCCTTTTTAGAGGATGTAGAGAATGAATTAAAAGAATGATGGGCATTGATTCAGAGAGTTGGATGGATGAGGAAAGAAGTTGAATTGCTTCTTTCCACGTTTGTAGGGGTGAAAATTTAAAAGCTGATAGTTATTCTTTGGATAATGAAAATAAAATAATGCCAAACATGGCTGAAACAAAACGATATTTTAAAGATGAAAGCAACCAATTCATGGTTACTAAAAATTTCACGACTAACTATCAAGAAAAGTCGTTGCAAAATAGTCAACTTCAAGTATTATCTCTAGACAATAATTCAAGTGAGTTATTCGATGAATTGCGTGAAAAGTGCTTATTGTTGGGAAATCATTTGGATGCAATAATACAACTAGCTGAAACTTACACCAAAAGTGGTGTGAGTAATTTTTGTAAGATCAACATCATGCCAAAAATGACTGAAACATTGAACAACCATGTCCATTCTCATATGGGATTGATATGTCAAAAGAAGATCTAATCGATATGCCTGGGGGGCAAGTTTGCAAGCCCATTTTGGCTGAAAGCAAAAAGAAGCCCTTTTCATACGACATGTATAGCGATTCAACTATGACTATCGATTCAAATTCCCCAATTGTTAGTGAGTTTGAAACTTTTGACACCATGAAAAATGATGAAGAACATGTATTTTGGGAGCCAATCATTGTTATATTTTTTGGAGAAAGATACCATATTTGGGTTTGTGGAGCACACCAGGGTAGAGAGTATTAATTCAATGGTTATTAAGAACTACAAATATAGTCAAATATTATTTGTTTTATTTTTATCCATACACTTTGAATTAAAGAAATGCTCAATCGATTGGCTATCAGTAGCCATTTTATATGTTGATTGGGATAATAGTTTGACCAAAAATGGTCTTTATTTAGTAGTAGCTTGACAAAAAATGGTCATGGTTCGTTTAGTGGCTTGGCCAACTATGGTCATTCACACAGGCATGTGGAGAGCAAAAGCCAATAGATAGCGAAAATGCTGTCACTTTGAAGAATGCACGTATATCGATCATGAAAGGCTATATATCAATAGTGAAAGTCTAATGATAGTGAAAAATACTTTCCCTTTGAAAGATATAGCTCTTCACAATCGATAGTGAAAAATATAAGCCCATCGATAGTGAGAGACTGTCAATCGTGAAAGGCTATCGATCGTGAAATGTTATCGATCGTGTAAGACTATCGATCGTGAAATGCTATCGATCGTACATGGCTATTGATTTCGAAAGGCTATGAACAATGAAAGGCTATCGATCGTGAAAGACTATATATCGATCGTTAAAGTCTATCGATAGTGAAAAAATATTACCCATTTAAAAGACATGACTCTTCATAATTTTTAAATATTCAATTGCTTGAGCCAGGGGCAATATTTACACCACAAAATATATTTTCTACAAATAAGTTCACTTTGATTAAATGCCACTAAATGGCATTTACTTTTATTTATTTCTGAAGAGATAATGGAAGATTCAAAAAGTGAAAGAAACCAACTTCTAAAAATGTGTCCTATTGATAAGGGATAAGTGTGGTTGGTTATTTATTAGTGGGTGATTATTTTCTAAGTGGGTAGTTTATCTCTAAGTGGGTAGTTTCTTGTAATGGTAGTTATTTTCTACAAAGCCTCTAGTATATATGATGGGTCAAAGAAGAAGCATGGGAAAACAATCAATCATCAACTAGACAAGTTAGTCTTTTTCTTTCTTTTGTTTAGACTTTAGAGGCTTTTACTGCCATCTATAGGAAGTTCAGTTCCAGACTTTAGAAACATTGTTGTATAAACATTCACAATCAATCAAAAGTTCTCTTTGTCATTTATGGGCGCGCATGCTTTTACATCTAATTTTCATCTCTTCGTCAAAGTTTCTCGCTTTCAGGGAAGTCCCCAGGCCCTATGAGCAAAAAAGATCTCGCACTTTTAATCGGTTGTGCCGCCGGCGCACCAATCGATAGTGAGTTTGCCCAACAACGCAAACAATAATACAACTTTACAGCTAGCAAGTTTTAGAGTTCATAGAAGCCTAATTGACTATGCTAAAATGAAGCATATATGATTTGGATCGATAACTAATAGTGAACCACATAAATCCTACATGAAATTGTTTATATATATATATATATATATAGGGAGCTGATCCCTTGATAGTACTAGCAAAATGGGGTATTTGCTAGCGCGATCTAAACCGTCCATCCTGAAAGATGGACGGCCCAGATCGCGCCTTTTTTTAAAACTGTCAGTAGTCCGCGACATAGTATCACGGACTGCTTATTTTACCTTTTTGCCCCTCCACGCCGTCCGCGATACTGTGTCGCGGATGCGTGAGGGGCCCTGACAAAAAGTCATCCGCCACACTGTGTGGCGGACGACCTTTAGGCTGACACATGTCAGTACCTGTCCCGTCAGTCCTTGTCCTTATCTGTCACGTCAACAATTGGAAGTACACAGTGGCGGCCAATATATTGTCCGCAATATAGTATAGCGGACGGATAATATATATACAAAAATCCCTAACTACGACACTCTTCTCCATTCTTCCTACTCACAAATATTCCCAGCAGCGTTGGCAAGTAGATCTGTGCAATTTCTTCTTAAGAGCAGCTTTAATACTCTAATAGATCACGTAAGTTCACAAAATCAATTCTTTATATGTTTGTAATCCATAGTTGTGATGAATATTGCGTTTTATGTGTGGTTTTGATTATGAATTGAGCATGTGCTAGCGATGATGAGGATTTATATATGTATGTATAAGTTCATGTGCTAGCGTTTGTAAAATCCGATTCCGTATATGTATGTATATCTATTATATATACATGTATAAGTGCATGTGCTAGCGTCGTATCTTTTGCGAGCGATTGTCAAAATCCAAACTGTAAAATCCAAACTGAGAAGGTTTTTTCCTAATTTCAGTTGCAAAAAATTGAATTTAACCCTGGACCAGAAGATCCATCTGTGTTATACGACCAAGCCAACCATATCAGTACGCTCATATGGGATGGTGGAGTAAGATACATTATTTATCAAACTTTCTTATTCTTACGAACGTTGTATACCATTTGTTTTGCTTAAATTGTATTTATTAATTCATAGGAAAGAGAACTTCTCACCACCGTAGAAGTATCTCACAAGTTCACAGCATGGAATTTGAACAAGTCCCAGAAAAAGATACTGCGTGGAATTGGGTTTGGGATTTTCACGCATGGGCAGATCTTTCAACAGCTTGACCGGGCCTTGATAGGTGCCCTTGTTGAGAGGTGGAGAAGTGAAACGAACATGTTTCACTTCCCGCTCGGAGAGATGACAATTACCCTAGAAGATGTAGGGTTCATCTTAGGGTTGCCGATGACGGGGCGGCCGGTAATTGCTCCTCCGTCAGAAGCAACGAATAAGAGAACCGCTAGGGACTTCTTCACTTTGATACCCCAGGATCAATTTAGCACTGGCGGTATAAAGTTGAAGTGGTTGGTAGATACCTACGAGGTTTTGCCGGAAAACTATACGGGCCGTGAGCTTGTGTTGTACACAAAGGCCTTCCTCTTGTGGGTGATGGGGGCAATTTTATTCCCAACGACATCGAAGAACATGGTCAGCGTAAAATATTTACCGTTGTTGGGTAACCTGTCGGAGGTTGGGGATTATGCCTGAGGTGCAGCGATTCTTTCGTATTTGTACCGAGCATTGCACAAGGCAACGAGGCCCGACGCCAAAGCCATATGTGCATGTCTCTCTCTATTGTAGGTATATCATAAAAATCCTTTCTTCGTTATTTTTTCTTTTTTTTGTTGAATCGACGATATAAATATAATTTGCGGATGTTCTCAGGTGTGGTCTTATGAACACCTTGCTCCCGGTGCACCAACGCGTAGGGATGGAACCGATAAAGTGTGGCCTCGGTTGTGTGCTTGGGAGTACAGCCGGAGGGTTACCCATTACCAGATAAGAGTCGATCCCCATCACAACATTACGTACTATCGAGGGGAGTTCGACCGTCTATCTCCGGGCCAAATGCGTTAGGCACCGTACATACGTTTGGCCCGACGGGTAGGAGAGTCGTTTATCTTCACGCTCTCCGGGTTACAGCGCACACCCTTGATCCACTTCGACGTCGCAGAGTGGCAGCTGCCAGACTGAGCAATGCGTCATTTTGAGTTGGAGTAGGGTTTGCCAGTCGATGCCCCAGATATGAGGGTTAACAGGAACCCACCCAATGTCGGACGGTTTGGCAAGGCCAATGCGCACGAAAACAGTACAATAAGTGGTACTACCGCATCACTCGGAGGAGAGTAGCCCCAGTAAACTTTGAACGTGGGGAGAGGTATGCGCCTAGGGGTCAGATCGATGATCATATGGCATACAATCTCGTAAGTTACCCAACAAGTCTGACTTGTCTTGAATTTGATGAATATAAATGTCTGATTGAAGTTACTTATTTTTTATCTCTTTGGATGTAGGTTAATGCCTCGCTGGCATTCTTCTAGAAGTTGAGTGAGCGGAGGTGAGGATCTGGTGAGCGCAATGGGCGAGGATCTTCGCCAACAGGCTGTTGCATTGGCTTTAGGCTGCGGGGAATTTTTTGCGCCAAGCATCAGGACAGTCTTCAATCGTCAGCCCGGACATCGGTTATACGGGCGTCAGTCAGGGATACGGTGATCTCTCCGGACAGGCTTCAGGGGTGAGCCAGGGAGTTGGTGGTCCCTCTGTAGCGGGGATGGGACAGGCTCAAGCGTCGTGGGATGATTACAGCGGTCCCTCCTTCAATTTGTTCTCAGAACCCCAACCCCTATATCAGAGTCAAGTCACGCAAGACTGGCCTTTCTCCAAGGCACTGCCCATTGTCCTGTGGGCAGGACCAGTTGGCGCCCCCGGAGGGTAATATCCCCCATTTGACCTCCCTAGGGGTCAATATCAGCAGGCAGAAGAAATGGCCAGAGAGCAATATCAGGCCGAACCAGGAATTGAAGGCCAATATCCCTTGCTGTTACCCCCCGGCGGATGGCAAGATGTTCCGATTGACCCCCGAGGGCAATATCCGAAAGGGCATCCAGCCAGGCCCCTAAAGCCTCATAAATGCGAGCTAGTCCAAGGCCTTTATTTTAGCAGGCCCCCCCAAGACGGACAGAACTGTGACGTGGATCACCCGGGAGGCTTGGATTACAATGCCTCGTGGAAAAAATTGGCCTCGCTGGTGCCGGGAGCTTGGTTAGACAGCGGTGTCATCTCGCACTATGCACAAATTCTGAGGCAAAGGGGTCGGGAGCATCCAAACATCGGTCCGCGCATTTTTATCTTGGACGCTTTTTTTCATCAGATCCTAATCCAAGAGTGAAACGACTGGTGCAAATCAAGAAAGGGGAGAGGCCTGGCCCAGTGGAGACCGTCCGCTAACCTACAAGCCTATCTTGGGCGGGATAGTCCATTGAGTGCAAGTGTTGCCGACATGTTTCTAATCCCATTTTTAGGGAATGCCCACTGGTATTTGGTTTGCTACGAACCAGTAGAAAGGACGGTATCACTCATCGACAGTCTCTACGATGATACCGACGTGATGCCTGTGATTGACATGTACCGAGGCATAGGCCAGTTGGATGCCATGGTGAGATCCTGTTTACTTCTTATTGTAACTTGCATATTCTAAAGCCGATTAATCTTATTCTGTTTGCTATGTTTAATGTTTAATGCTTATTATGTTTATCGCAGAATCTATTTGTTGGCTTGGTCAATGGTAGGCGTCAGGAAAAGGTACAGCGTAGGCCTGACCTCATTTTTCGATTGAAAAGGCGTAGGCCCAAGCAATATAATTCCTCGGACTGTGGCGTCTTCCTCTGCGTGTACATGGATTACATTTGTCGATCTGAGAGCCTCAATAAGACCGTCTGGAGCCAAGAATGCATACAAGGCTTTAGGATGTGGTCAGAGATAGCGCATTTTGGCTAATTGACTGCCTTTCTACTGAGTGTTTGATTTGTGGTGAGAGGTCATTGTATTGACCGATATCGCTGGGAAACAAAGTGTTGGATATCTGTCTTTCTACAGGGCCAAAAAAAACTAAGGGTTGGAAGGCTGCCTTTCTGCTGGACTGTCCGCTACATAGTCTAGCGGACGTGAGAGGACCAAAAAAAACTAAGTGTTGATAGCTTTCTGTGGCACCGTCTGCTACATAGTGTAGAGGACGTGGAGAGAACAAAAAAAACTAAGTGTTGGATAGTTGGCCTTTCTGCGGGACCGTCTGCGCTTTAGTGTAGGGGACGTGAAAAAAAAACTAAGTGTTGATAAGCACCGTCCGCTACATAGTGTAGCGGACGTGGAGAGTACCAAAAAAAAACTAAGTGTTGGATAATTGGCCGTTATACGGGACCGTCCGCGCCATAGTGTAGCGGACGTGGAGAGAACAAAAAAAACTAAGTGTTGATATTTATGCGGCACCGTCCGCTACATAGTGTAGTGGACGTGGAGAGTACCAAAAAAAATTAAGTGTTGGATAGTTGGCCGTTCTGCGGGACCGTCCGCTACATAGTGTAGCGGACGTGGAGAGTCTTTCTGCGGCACCGTCCGCTACATAGTATAGTGGACGAGGAGAATACAAAAAAAAACTAAGTGTTGGATAGTTGGCCTTTCTACGGGACAGTCTGCAGTATAGTGTAGCAGACGTGGAGAGAACCAAAAAAAACTAAGTGTTGATATTTCTGCGGCACCGTCCGCTACATAGTGTAGCGGACGTCGAGAGTACCAAAAGAAACTAAGGTATCAACCGCATTGCTAACTGAAGCTGCTTCCAACTGGTCGACGATGGGCCCTTGCTACTGAGCTACCTCGAGGAGATGTTTATATCCGACCATTGAAGCAGCACCCTTTACGGACAAACGGGTGAACATCGTCACCAGATGATTATACCGCAACGTCTCTGATTCTTCAAAGTCAGTATACGGGTGCTCCAGAAAGGAAATGGTACCGTGCAACCTGTTTGCACCTTTCGTCCACCGTGACAGGAGGTATTTATCGGGGATTGTCCTGATATTCTTCTGTGTGAAAAACCGCAGAATGTGTCTACACAGGATGCCATGGAACTCAAACTTCTTGCAAACACATGTCACCGAGTCTGTCAATGTGTCGTGGCTCACCGTATAAATTCTGCGCAGCTTCTCAGGGACGAGGTCATTCACGAGCGAATAAACCTTGTACTCACGCGACGACTTTTCTGCCACCTTGTTTATACTGTATCGGCCCGATTTTTGCAGCTCTACTTGGTATAGCAGGAAGATCTCCTTCGTATAGACTTTGGCACCGTTCAGCTCCAGCGGGGTCTCAAGCAACCTTCTCCTTTGCTTGTACGTGGTTGCAAAGTCTGCAGCCCTTTCTTTCACGAATAACGATGCAACCGCTTTTTGTGCGGATGTGACGAAACTCTTCAAATTGGTAGCTGTACCCACATAACTATCGAACATGGCATTCATAGATTCACTCCTGCCCGTTGTTTTCATGCCCGCAGAAAAATGCCTCCTCGTGTAAACGCCAATCCATTGCTCTTTGAGCTCGTACAAGTGCTGGAGCCACTCGTTGTCTTGCAATGAGTAATCCTTAACAAGCTTTTCCCACCTCTCCTCAAATTCCTCAATCGTTAACGACTTATTAACGCACTTTTCAAAGTCCTGTTTAAAGTCTGGATACTTTGCATACATGTGATGCAAACGTTCAGGGTATTTGTTGCTTATGTGCCAAGTGCACAAGTTGTGTCGAGTATCTGGGAAGACGGTAGCAATAGCCTTCTTCATTGCCAAATCTTGATCGGTGATGATAACGTTGGGTGCTTTGAAGTTCATTGCTTCCAGCCACACCCTAAACAACCATTCAAAAGAACTCTCGCTCTCGTCCCTTAACAAGGCGAACCCGAACAGGATGGAGTGATAATGATGATTGACCCCAGTGAAAGGAGCGAACGGCATCGAGTACTTGTTGGTACGGTATGTGGTGTCGAAAGTCACGACATCCCCAAAATGCTTATAAGCTAGCCTCGAACGACCGTCGACCCAAAAAATTGTGCTAACTCGATGCTCGTCGTCAAGTTTATAATCGAAGGTAAACTGCGGGTCCTCCATCTGCATCCGTTTCAATAGGCTCATTGTGGCTTGAGCATCATTGAGGTCATACGCGGCTCGTCTATGGGTTCGGACCGCGTTACGAACGTCTGTCGTGTTAAAGTTTAAATTTTGAATTCCCCCAGCCTGTTCAGCAAGAACATTAACAATCTCGTAGGTCCAATCCGCGCATTGCTCATTGTGTGAATTAGGCTCCTCGCGACCTTACCCATCTTCTTGTGTTGATGCATCTGACTCACCTTAGAAGGGGTTACTAACGGGTGATTGTGTGCCAGTTCCAGGCTGGTAATAAGCCAATGATCTTGCTTGGGTTTGTAGCTTACGAACATCTTGACCTGGCAATTTGTGCGCTCAAAGCAATCCCGTCTTCTACGCGAATATCCTATTTCGTCATCACTGTCATCGTTGCCTACGCGTGTCTCATTTTGCCCTGGGTTTCTGCCCCTATGACACTCGTATAAGCGAGAGCATATCTTTTTCGTTACGTTGCTTGTTCTTGTAGTCTTTATTCTAATGCCAAAACCAACCCTCAATGAATACGCTCGAAAACATTCTTCAGCTTCTTCCAATGTTTGAAAGATTCGTCCTAGATACGGATCACTAGCATCTACGGGGTGTTGGAGCTCGACACGAAATCAGACATTGTGAAACGAGACCTATGTAGAAATAGACTACGCTTAACAATCAAATGACATTTTCAACTGAAAATATTATCTCAAAAATATCTTGGCGAATAGATAGATTTAGGATGACAAATATACCATATACATAATCTCAAAAGTGTCTCCCATTTTGCTCACTATAAATTTATTGAACATAACAAATTAAAATTACTAAGATAAACAGAAAAATTCATCATGCCAAAATACAACAAACATATCTCAAAAAATTCGAATTTAAATAGGATACATGTGTCGAAGTTAGTGAACCTCAAAAAAATCGAAATTAACTACAATGAATTAGTTTAAAGTTAACCAATTAATTACTATAATATCACAAGTTGATGAATAGAGTGACAAATTTCTAGAACATCACAAAGAACTATATTTTTTTGTCCAAAAAAATAAATTATACTTTATCAGTCAATCCATCCAGAAAACATTTGAGATCACAAACTTACCTTGCTTGAGTGAAGCTTGAAGCAAGTGTTAGTCGAAGCTTGAGGGGAGCTGAAAATGGAAGCAAGTGAATCTGAAGTTGTAGAAAATTTTGCTAAAAGAACTGAGAATTTTGCTAAAAGAGCTGAAAATGCTGCCGACAACTCAACTCTGACACGTGCAGAAATAAAGGTCCATAAATATAATTTTGCATTTAGAACTGTCGCAGACACTGTTGACGTGACACCTACCGAGGGGAATGGGGCTCTGACGGGAGACTTTCTTGGAGGGTGACGGGACAGGTACTGACATGTGTCAGCATAGAGGTCATCCGCCACACAGTGTGGCAGACGACTTTTTGTCAGGGCCCCTCACTCATCCGCGACACAGTATCGCGGATGGAGTGGAGGGGCAAAAAGGTAAAATAATTCGTCCGCGATACTGTGTCGCCAACTACTGACAGTTTTAAAAAGGCGGGATTTGGGCCTTCCGTCTTTCAGGATGGACGGTCCAGATCGTGCTAGCAAATATCCCATTTTGCTAGCGCTATCAAGGGATCAGCTATATATATACATATATATATATATATGTGTGTGTGTGTGTGTGTGTGTGTGGGAGCTGATCCACTGCTAGCGCTGTTGGGCCGTCCGCTACATAATGTAGCGGACGATTTTTTCATCTTCAGCTACATTATGTAGCGGACGGTGAAAAAATTCACTGTTGTGGCGCGCGATCTGGCCGTCCATTCTCACCCGTGGACGGCCAGATCGCGCTAGTAACTTGGGTTAAGTTGCTAGCGCTAGCAGTGGATCAGCTCCCATATAATATATATATATATATATATATATATATATATATATATATATATATATATATATATATATATGTAAAACTACGTAGTTTTGAGTTCTCTTTCTGAAGTTTCTACTCCCTGTCAATTTCTCTCTCTCATCAGACCAAAAAACAGCCCATCACCAGCCGTCTCTCTCTCATGTGACCACAGAACCACCATAAAGATCTATCGCCTTAGGCCCACAGCAAAGATTCATCGCCGGCGCCCACTGCAAAAATCAATCACCGTCTGTGTATGACGGGTTCCTTGATGTGGCGGGTCAAAGAGATCTGGCAGTGTACGTTGTTCTTGATGATGGTGCGATGGACGATCTGCGGTAGCCGTGGGTGGTATGTCACCGACGAAAGAGGTCGCTGATTGAAAGAGGGGGCAGTGGCTGAATGGAGATGTGGTCGTAGGAGAAGGGGCAATAGTGTAGTTGTGTACGGTGCTTTGTAATGACGGGGAGGTGCATAGTCTCGCAATAACGGCGGGAGGTGTTGTGTCCGGCCAAGAAGGATGGCCGAAAACCGAGTAGTGGTGGGTGATTGGTGGTCTACGGCAGCAGTGATTGGAGTTGCCGGCGACGGAGAAGTGGTGGTGACAGGAGAGAGGGCAGGCGGTGGTCTTTTGGTGTGCCCCCTGGCCGGTTGTTGATGGCGTGGACGCCGACTAATGGGCCCCGCCAGAAATTGGGTTGCCCCCGGTGTGGAGACTAGCTGGCGATGGGGCACTTCTTGCGTTGCAGATCTGATGAACGAGATGAATGATATGTTTGACGGTGAGAGAGAAAAAATAATTAAAAAAAAGAACTATAAACAATGGTTAAACGACATAGTTTAGTCCCTAACCTTAGGCAAGTTATTTAAGGCTAGCAACATATTCACTTTCTCCTATATATATATATATATATATATATATATATATATATATAGATATATATATATGGAAAAAGAGAATATAATGCTAACCTTAGGTAAGTTGCCTGAGGCTAGCGGCCAAACCTATGTCGTTTTGGTCAAACTTCTATATTACGTATTTTTCTCCCCCCTTTTATTTTCTCTCTCCTCGTCATTATCTCTCTTTCCAAGCAGATCATCCAAACAGACATCTCCCGTCGCCGGCCACCATTGCCGGCCGAATCTCCGTGATCGCTGTAACCCACCATTGGCAAGCCTCTCTTCTCCCGCGAGATCGGCAACTGCCTCCTCGTCCCCTCGCCTGTCTTCTTTGCCGGCCGTGCTTTTTCGCCGGAGACAACACACCCGCCCTAAATCCGATCTTCAGCCCGTCGCAGCCCCATCGCCGGGGACGCTCAATACCCAGCACCCGCACCATAAACCAGCAGCAAATCACCATCTCATACAGCCGCCGGGACCTACCACTGCCTACCATCTCTCCTCTTGCTACCATTGCTCCGTCGCCGGCGAGACCACTCACTGGTGCCGCAGACGACCCACCACCAACCACTGCTCCGTCGCCGGCCATCCTTCTTCGCCGGAGAAGCACCACCGCCACCAAGCAAAAATTGGTCACTACCCGTGCTCTCTCCCCCACCGCATTTCAAAACTATCCAAATTAGTGCAATTAAATTGTTATATAAGTTCAATTTGATTAAACTCTAACGAATAATAATTCGAAAGGGACTGAATTGCTGGGTTTTGTGTTGGATTGATTCGAAAAGGTCTGAATTGCTGGGTTTTGTGTTGGATTGATTCGAAAGCTTGAACTTTCACTTCATTGTAACAAAAAAGGAAATGGGTTTTGCATTGAATTCTCTCGCATGCCCCATCGTTGTCCTTTATCGCCAACTTTTATTGTCGTCGATGATGAAGGCTGGCTCCTTTTATTAAGGAGGTGGTGGTGGTTAGGTTTCGATATGGTGGCTAGTTTTTAAAGGTGAGGGTGGTGGGCAGTATGCGGCAGTGATTTGTGATGGTAGCCAGCTATTAAGACTGGTCGGAGACGGAGGCTGGCGATCGAGCAACATGGTGGTTAGTTTTATGAAGCGGCGAAGGGAGGCGGCAGTGGGGTTCCGTATCCTCCATTAAAGATTTACTACACAATAATGCCGCCACCCTCAACCTTTCGAAGTAGGTTACATGATCATCATTAGTTGCCGGTTCCACGAATCTTATTTTAGAAAGTTACCTAGACGTGAGAAAAGTCGACCAGTCACCAAGATAATATACTTGAAGTAAACGCGTTCAGAACATTTTTAAGTCAAAAGCCGTGCTCAAACATTTTTTCTTCGTACACAGGTGTATTACAATCAAAGAACTATACTCTTTGCACAATGGAACATCTGTACATTATATATGATAAGAAATAATAAATGCCGTATGTTATGAATGCATGTGCTATGCTAAAAACAATGATTAACATTCAATGATTGTTTATGTTTGGAGGACTTCAAAGATTCATTGACGGGCATTTGTGAAGATTGTCAACGTGGGTTCTCTTCTTTGAATGTTAAATTCTGCTCTCTTTGAAAGTTCCTATTGCACTGTGATCTTTTTGTAATCTGGTGCAAATTTTGGGGAGATAAATTGCTGGGCATGCCGTGCCAGGGGTCTTTGGCAAAGGCTTCCGATCTCATTCTAAGTAACCCAATGAGAGCTTTGTAGATCCTTACACCTACTTTGGTTTCTATCTCTCCAGAGTTCACTCTCCACTCTCCATGAACACACTTACTACCAAATAAAACAACTGTACACATGGATCACATGTATAAACAAACTCACATTGCTTGTTGAATACTGCTGTTCTGACCTTTTCCCTAATTTTATATGTTCTTCTAGAAAGAAATAATGAGCTGTAACGTGCTCTAGCAGATGAAGCTTGATCAGCATCTACAATATAATTGCAGTTCACCTTACCCCAAGCAAGAGTCTTTTCCTCCCTTTGACTAGGGAACAGGCGCTGCTACGGGCGACATGGAGAAATCAATGACTGTTCATATAAATATCCTCCGCTTCCCCATGTCCAAACTTTTTCATTCTTCAACAACTTAGTCTTCATAATTCTGAAGACGGAACAAGATGATAATCTGGCAGAGCAACCTATGGGGCTCTTAACCCCAAAAAATACTGCTTACGATTGATCCACACTTCTAGCAGCAACTTAGGGTTTGCCTCTCGATCACGTTTTGTGACTTTCACTTGACCCTTAATCTCCACACACACTTGGCTATGGTTAAGGTGGTCAGTATTTACTTTTTGCTTCCAAGTGTGTCAGTTGAACTCCAGGATAATGAGCCTTTTTTTTAATTATTTTTTTATTTCATGATTTTTGTAAATTATCAATGGAATATTGATGCCAAGGAAAGTGGGTTCGTACCTACGTGGAGGTGCCACAAAGGCTGCAGTCCGAGTCAGCTTCCAAGTATGCCAAGTGAGAGACAATGAGGGCGGAGTAAGGGCAGAGAGCAATGCTCCCCTGGCAGGCCACGAGGGCTGGCAGTGCTGCGGAGGAAGGGTGGAGACGAACAGGGTCGGCAGTCGATGGTTCAAGATAAGGTCCGAGTTAGGGGTGCAGCGTCAGGGATCCGATGTCAGAGGTCCAAATGTGTTTCTCTCTCTAAAATTCTAGAGAGAATGAGTTTTAGAGAGAGAAATGAAAATATCAAATTGAGAGAATTCTCTTGAAAATGAATCCAAGGTCCCCTATTTATAGAGAAATGTGTGCCGGTGTTATCAATGTGTCATCAGCTGACATGCGTCGCTCCCCAGGAGTGACACATCACCATGGGTCCACAAATATCGGTTCTCCGTCGGACTACCAGTTCCTAAACTTGCGTTGCCTTGCCCCAACGTGTCGCTCTGCCTGTCTGAGAAGACTGAAGACACCATGACAGCATGATCAGAGTAAGCCCGTTGCCCCAGCCACCGGTCCAAGCCCTTACTAAATCCCATAAGGTGCGTCGAGAGACGCGTAGAGAACCTAACAGCGGTGAGAATTGCCCCTGTGACCAAATTGCCATGAGGACTAGGCGCGATGCCCTCCAACGACCTGTTCCCGTCCCGGAGTGACCCGGCAGTCATTGTCCTGGGGGCGCTGAAGATCACCGGTAACGTGAGTGGACATGGTTGCAGCTCAGTGCCTAGTGTCACGCAAGTCACCCCAAGCGATGATAGATTTGTGGTAACGAGCCTATCCCACTGCGAAAGGTCCTCGTGCCGGAGCACTACGAGCGAAGCCCCTCGGAATAAAGACGGCGATGGCTTATGTAGTAACGAGCCCATCCCGCTGTGAACGGTCCTCGTGCCGGAGCACTACAAACGGAACCCCCCAGAATGAAGACTGAGATGGCTTATGTGGTAGCGAGCCCATCTTACTGTGAAGGATCCTCGTGTCGTAGCACTACAAACGGAGCCCCTCAAAATGCTGCACACTCTGGAGAGTGGGTCGAAGCATGTTCCACGTCCATGGCGGGGGGCATGGTGTGGTGCCCAGGGGCCTGTGACATGATTGTGGCGCACGGGCGTGGCGACGACCGTCGGGAAATAATACCTGGTGCCGGGGGCACATGTCATGGGAGTGGCGCATGGGCACGGTCATGGTGTCGGGGGTACTGTAGTGTGATAGAGAGCCAGGGGGCATAGCTATATCAGCGGCACGGCGCATAGGCGGGCGACGATCAATGCGATGATAGCGTACAGACAATAACGGGTGCCATACGGTCGCAGTAATAAGTAAGCATTGTAGACCGTAGTGCATGAATGAGTTAAGGAAAAGGAGCATCAGCGGCCTCCCGTGACTAGGGTGGCCAACCCCTCATTTTAGGGAGGTGGCCGACCCCTCCTTAAAGAGGGTGGCAGACCCCCCTTTAGGGAGGTGGCCGACCCCTCCTTAAAGAAGGTGGCCGACCCCCCCTTTAGGGAGGTGGCCGACCCCCTCTTTAAGGAGGTGGCCGACCCCCCCTTTAAAGGGAGTGGCCGACCCCCCTTAAGGGGGAAGGCGCGCCAAGTCCAAGTTCTCATATTTTCTAAGTGTTGGTGGCGCCGATGTCATTACATTGGCAATAAAAATAATTTATCATGCAGAAATTCAATGAAAAATGCACTTGGCTTAAGCGTGGGCATTTTGATCGGTCTACAGCACTAAAAAGTTGACCGTTAAATATGTGATGTGTTGCGCAAAACGGGACCCCTGGTGGGCCCTTGGGTGTAACCAGAATAGGTTGGGAACATGAGCCCCTTGGGTGCAGGGTGCGCGGAGGGACAACCTGAGCAGGCACTGCACGCATAAATGTTGTTGTGTCTTGATGAAGTCTATGTATATGTGGCAGTGAGTGTTTTGGATTTTTCTAGCGAAATCATCATTTATCAACTCGCAAACACACACTTTTTTTTTTGAAGAATGAGTAAGAGAGCAAAAAAGAAATAGCAATGCGCATGGCGTGAGA
The DNA here is from genome assembly GCA_033070095.1 of Escallonia herrerae. Taxonomy (NCBI): domain Eukaryota; kingdom Viridiplantae; phylum Streptophyta; class Magnoliopsida; order Escalloniales; family Escalloniaceae; genus Escallonia; species Escallonia herrerae. The sequence continues at coordinate 200,742 of JAVXUP010000704.1, forward strand.
TGTGTTTCGGAGTGTATCGCAGAAACGAGAAGTGTAGCGCTAAAATAGATGATGTGTCGTAAAAATGAGAACGCGTGAAAAATATATTATTTGGTAGCAAAAATATTAAGATGGAATAATTTTGTGAGAATGTCCAAGCAAAAGTAGCGAGCAAAAATTAGGTCAACGCAAAAATGGGATTATCCGTTTTAAAATAGAGTTGTTGGATGTTGGGGGGAAAGTTAGTTTTTTGAAATTCAAATGTATGGCCAAGATTGAATCTTGGCCCACCACTATATAAAGGGAGAGAGGGTGAGTCTTGCACAAGACTCACTTACTTTTAAGAGAGAGAGAGAAGAAGAAGAAGAAGAAGAAGGAGAAAAAAGAAAATGGCAAGAGAAGGGAAAGAGGTGGCCGAAGGGTCGGTGATGCCGACGGGTCGGCGGGGAAATGGCAGCGGGCAAGGGATCGGCGAGGGTCATGGGGGAAGGGAGAGGGAGACGGAAGAAATAAGGGGGGAGAGAGAAGGGGGAAGGGGGAGCAGTGGCTCGGAGCGGGAGAATGGGTCAGCAACCCGAGGGGGGTCGGCCGCCCAAGGGGGATCGGCCACTCTAGGTGTGTCGGCGGGGAGGAGTGGGGAAGGGGAAAGAAGAGAGGAGGGGAGGGAGGAAAGAAGGGAAGGAGGGGGCTCGGCCGGCGTGGGGGGGTCGGCTACCCCGCTTGTCAAAGTTGCCCAACACTCGGCCGCACAACCCGAGTTAACGTCAGTGGTGAAAAAAGTTAGGCCGAAGATATGGGTGAAGCCGCGAGGTTTTGCAGGTAGTGCGTCGCGACCGCCGCAGAGGATGACGACCGCACTTGTTCTGGAGCCACCAGTAGATGATGTCATGCCAGCACCAGCCTATGGGTCGAGGGTGCCGTTGACATTTTACAACGGTGGGGTGAAGACATATGACCCGGAGCTGAACAACACGAACACATTGCTGGGGGTGAAGGGAGTGGTACCTTGTGTTCCAGACCGGGAGCTGTGGAGGGAGTTGGCCGTCCAGGTAGTAGATAGAGCTTTCACAACGTCGTGGGGTGGTTCATCGATGGGAAAAGAGTCGCGGGTGCCGTTTCCGTACATCCACGGTCCAAGCTAGGAGGAGGCACCTATTATGTCGTCGAGATACACACTGGCGTTATTGGTGGAGAGGGAGGATATGCCCTAGTCGCATGTGGTGTTCAAGAGCCATAGTGAGGTGCCGATAGGGTGGGACTTCTAGTGCGAGGAAATGTTGTAGTTGCCTGAGCAGATAGGGTTATTGCAGAGGCTGGGGCTACTGCCAGCGATAGACATTACCACAAGGGGTTTGGAGCTGTACAAGGATACGTTGGGTATGACCCTGCTACTGCCGAGGTGGAGTACGCAGTCACATATGTTTGTGACAGAGTTTAGAGAGATCGGACCGACACTGCTGAATGTGATGATGCTGACAGGGCTGCCTATGCAAGGGGAGGAAGATGCTCGAGTGACCTGGCTGAGTGGGGAGGAGCGGCTGTTGCAGACACAGTTATTGGACGTCCTTGTTGAGATGAAGAAGCACCAGAAAGGGACAGACGGTGGGTGGATTTGACATTTCTTTGGTGCGGCGCAGGTTAAGGCGGGACAGAAGCTACGCAATGCAGCGGAGTACATCATGGGGCCGTATCACGGTGATGAGCGGTACTAGATGGTGGCATTGTTGGCCATGTTCTTGTAGAAGTAAGTAGTGTATTGTCATCTTATTTTGTGTTTTGATATGTTGTGTGTCACGCTTGTTATATATCATGTGCACATTGAAATAGTTGGCGTGGGTGATAATGCTGCTCTCTGTCATTAGCGACATGCTAGAATAGAATTTTGACATATGCTATTGATCTCGACCTATAGGTATGTATTTGAGGGGACACCGGAAGATGGTATTGCGACGAGGGTGTTTCCGTTAGCTATTCAGATGGTGCAGGGCAAGCGCGTCGGACTGGCTCCCGTGTATCTTGGTATGTTGTATTCACGGCTAGATCAGTTTGTGAATGACGTGAAGCGATCACATGGGCGCTATCAGGTGGCGAAGTTTGTGGACTGGATGTTCCTACAGCGGTATCTGTATGAGTGCTTCCCAGATTATCGGTTGGCAGGATACCCTCTCGAGCATCCATCACCTATGATGGGGATGGTGACCCGGCAGGTAGGTTATGGCAGGTGGCTGTGTGGTGCAGCGGGTCACGAGCATTTGCATGGGCAGGTATTAGGAGGCTGGATGGGCCTTGGCACAGGTCTTGGACCAACGGGAGGATTGCTTGCGATGGCCATACCTGGATATGCATGCATCATATGGGGTACCGCCGTGGTTGCACGTGCAGGAGATGACGACATGCTTGATGAGGAGAGGGGGGCTATTGCCAAGACAACTCGCACTACTGGTGGCCTATTTTCTGGGCTGGCTCCCGATGTTGATAGATGATGGCATGAAGCCTACCGAGTGCCGTTATTATGTGGCGAGATACAGCCAAGATCGGCTGGCGTTAGCATTCGGGTATGACTTAGAGCCCCCCTGTGGGTATCACAGCCCCTGGAGTGTGATGACCGCCTTTGGGTATACACCATATGATCTAGTTCACGAGTGGTCAACACCGACATCAGAGTTAAGACGACCTAGTATATAGACGGTGGGAGCAGTGACGGTTGAGTATGCCAGGTGGTGGGAACGGCTGCAAGAGAGAGCTGGGCGGGGTGGTTGGCACAGCGGTTAGGCACACACGGCAGGTTGATGTGTTTGCATGTGACTGAGCATTGAGTCTGATATCGGCCACAGTCGCGAGGCAGTCGAGGATGCCAGCACTAGTGACCCAGACCTCCGTGGCGAGCTCGAAGAGGGAGACGGAGGAGGAGGCCGGAGAGCCGGACGATGATGCCCAGGGGGAAGATCTGATTATTCATACGCCGAGGGTGCCGGGGGCTGGCAAGGGTCCTCTATCGGCACTACGAGTGAGGATAATGGAAACGGCTTGCCAGGCCAGAGAGGGGACGTCAACCCCATGCCTATCTAGATCGAATAGGCCGCACGACGCATCAGACGAGCTGGACTCCGAGGTAAGTTGGGTAGTTTCCTTTGTTTTGTGTTAGCCATGTCATTTGGATAAGATTATATATGTATATAGACTGATGGGTGTTTTAACAGGAGCTTGAGGAGGAAGCTATCAAGGAGGACAGCAAGGTGGACACTGATGCCGAGGCGAAAGAGGCTTTGGCAGCTGAGGCGGGCTGGCCAGCTGAGGGTGATGAGGTGGAGGTGGTAGAGACGTTGGGGGCCGGGGTGACGATGGAGCTGGCTGGGCGGTCGAGTCCCACGTCTGTGGCGGAGGAGATGATGGAGGCCCTATATGGTGGACCGGTGAGTGATGCGTTGATGTTTGATGCCAGCGGGTATTGGTGGATGGGTACGGAGACAGGGGTCATGGGAGGTGACTTTGGGGACCAGTTGAACCCGAGCCTGTGGTTACAGCCCTAGTGGTCGAGCAGGAGACGTCGTTTCAGTCGGGTGCGAAATGACAACATGATACATTGTCGGGGTCAGTGATCGAGGCTGGGGCGACGCTGCTAGCAATGCAATCAGCTAGTGTTGGTGCGCAGACGGCTGGAGAAGTACTGGAGATGCCAGTGGCAGGTGGTGATAGGGGAGCGACTGAGAGGTTAGTAGAGGGTCATCGAGCGGGCCGGTGGATGTGGCATCTTGGGAGGGTCTGCAGTTGCCTAAGAAGATGGTGCACCGACTAAAGCTAGTGAAGGTCGCGTTCCCACAGACCTTTTAGGGGACGAGGGCGGAGAGCATGGTGTTGCAGAGGTTTGCGTATGCCGGGTTTGTGGAGTGGGTGCTGCCATTTACGAGTGTGCCACCGTCGGGCTGGACGTCAGATTTTATATCGCGGTCCCTAGTAGAGTTTGCATCATTTACAACTTTGGATGTGCAATTGGATTGGTTGGCAGACTTCATGAGATCGAGGGGCAAGAGCTGGGAGACGGAGAAGAGGTTAGCTGTGGTGCGCATGCAGGAGACATTGCTAGAGAGGCGCCAGATAGGGTTGGAGACCGAGAGGGCAGAGATTGCTGGGGAGTTAGCGGGGATTGATGGGTAGGTAGTGGACATACAAAGGCAGCTCGTTGACCTACAGAGGAAGCTAGTCGAGCTACAGAGGCGGTGTGGCAAGGTGGAGAGTCAAGAGTCAGAGCGACGGAGACCGAGTTTGATGCCGGATGGTCGGAGTTACAGGCGGAGCGACAGACGCTTCAGGAGTTGAGCTCCCTTATGGGTGGGTGCGCGAGACATGTCCACCACTTGGCTAGTAGTTTGATGTTGTTCGGTCAGGTAGGGGTTAGGCTCCATCTCAATAGATTCATGAGTTTCGAAAAAGCTTCAGGTTGGCACATGCTGAGGTACGACAACATGAAGAATTTGTTGCGGCATCGGCCCGAGGTCTACTTATGGTCTGTGTGGTGGCACTGTTGGAGGAGGTACGTCGACGACAGGTAGTGAAGGTGTCGTGAGTCCTACTGCCAAGGGTCTGGATGCTTAAAGTGGTGGTAGTCGCAACACTGGGGCCTGGGCGGCATCAGGAGCTAGCCCGGGTCCTGAAGGCTGGGTTGATGGAGCGGCCTGCTGCGAGGCCAATGCCTGTATGGATTTCTGCAACTTCATGACGGCGGCTAATAGAGTGGTCTGCAAATCTTACAGATTGGTGATGGTCGGGGTAAGCTGTTGTATGGCTGTGTTGACAACCACTTACACCTCGGGTGCAGTGACTGAGGGTTGATCTTGGTGTCGTGCAGCACTTGTCTCTTCTTGATCACCAAGGTAGGCCCCTTCTTGCACCGTGGGAATGAGGCCTTAGCTGGCTAACCTGGTAGTCCTCCGCTGCACATGCATGGTGCCTAAGAGTGGAAGATAGGCAGACTGCAATACGATGCTCACGACCCCAGCCGAATCGCCAAAATGACGCCAAGGAAAGTGGGTTCATACATACCTGGAAGTGCCACAAATGCTACAGTCCGAGTCAGCTTCCAAGTATGCAAAGTGAGAGACAGTGAGGGCAAAGTAAGGGCAGAGAGCAAGGGTTCCCAGGCAGGCCACGACGGCTGGCAGTACTGCGGAGGTTAGGCAGAGACAAACAAGGCCCGCAGTCAATAGTCCAAGCTAGGGTCCGAGTCAAGGGTGCAGCGTCAAGGGTCCAATGTCAAAGGTCCAAATGTGTTTATCTCTTTAGAATTCCATAAATAATGAGTTTTAGAGAGAGAAGGTAAAAATATCAAATTGAGAGAATTCTCTTGAAAATGAATCCAAGGTCCCCTATTTATAGAGAAAAGCGTGCCGGTGTCACCAATGTGTCATCAACTGACACGTTTTGCTGCCCAGGAGTGACACGTCACCAGGGGGTCCATAAATTCTGGTTCTCCGTCAGACTGCCGGTTCCAAAATTTACACTGCCTTGCCCCACACAGCGTCGCTTTACTTGTCTGAGAAGTCTGAAGACACCATGACACCATGATCAGAGTAAGCTCGTTGCCCCAGCCACCTGTCCAAGCCCTTACTGAATCCCACAAGGTGCGTCGAGAGACGCGTAGAGAACCTGACAGCGGTGAGGGTCGCCCCTGTGACCAACTGTCAGGCGGACTAGGCGCGATGCCCTCTAAAGACCTGCTCCCGTCCCGGAGTGACCCAAGGGTCATCGTCTTGGGGGCGCCGATGATCACCGGTAACGTAAGTGGACATGGTCGCAACTTAGTGCCTAGTGTCACGCAACTCACCCCAGGCGGCGATAGCTTTGTGGTAACGAGCATATCCCCTGCGAAGGGTCCTTGTACCAGAGCACTGTGAGCGAAGTCCCACGGAATGAAGATGGCGATGGCTTCTATGGTAGCGAGTCCATCCCGCTGCAAAGGGTCCTCGTGTAGGAGCACTACGGATGGAGCCCCCGGAAATGAAGATGACGATGGCTTCTGTGGTAGCAAGCCGATCCCGCTGCGAAGGATCCTTATGTCGTAGCACTACGAACGGAGTCCCTCGGAATGCTGCACACTCCGGAGAGTGTGTCAAAGCATGTTCCACGTCCATGGCGGGGGGGCATGGTGTGGTGAATGAGAGTGGTGCCCGAGGGCCTGTGACATGATTGTGGCACACGAGGGCGGTGACGACCGTCGCGAGACAATATCTGGTACCGGGGGCACATGTCATTGAAGTGGCGCATGGGCGCGGTCATGGTGTCGGGGACACTATAGTGTGACAGAGAGCCAGGAGGGCACGATTGTATCAGTGGCATGGCGCATGGGCACGCGGCGGAGTATCGGAAATGGCGAGCGGGCAGGGGAGACAGTCCAGGAGGCGACGGCATACGGGCAACAACGAGCGCCGTACGATCACGGTGATGTGTGGGCATTGTAGACCGTAGTGCATGAATAAGTTAAGCAAAAGGAGCGTTAGCGGCCCCCCGTGACTAGGGTGGCCAACCCCTCCTTAAAGAGGGTGGCCGATCCCCCTTTAAGAGGGTGGCCAACCCTTCCTTAAAGCTGGTGGCTGACCCCCCCCCCCCCCCTTTAGGGAGGTGGTCGACCCCCTCTTTAAGGAGGTGGCCAACCCCCCTTTAAAGGGTGTGGCCAACCCCCCTTAAGGGGGAAAGCGCGCCAAGTCCAAGTTCGCATATTTTCTATGTGTTAGTGGCACCAACATCGTTACGTTGGTGACAAAAATAATTTGTCATACAGAAAGTCAATGAAAAATACACGTGACTTGAGCGTGCGCATTTTGACCGGTCGACAGTGCTGAAAAGTTGACCATCTAATATGTGACGTGTTGTGCGAAACGGGACACCTGGTGGGCCCTTAGGTGTAACCAGAATAGGTTGGGAACAAATATGAGGAAGAATTCAGGGATAACGCTGCACAAATTAGGGTTTATACTTGTCGTTTCGTTATTTTCATGCACAATGGCGCATGTATAGCTCTACTCTTACAGCTAGCAAGTTAGAGTTCATGGAAGCCTACTTATCTATGCAAAAAAAAAACAAAGCATATTGATTTGGATCGAAAACTAACAGTGGACCACATAAAACCTATATCACAACGCCATGTATATACCAACATTTATCATACTACCCAAAGCCAAGAGCACAATTAGTTTACTGTCAAAAGTACATTTGTCTGTATGTTGTGAAGGCATGTGCTCTGTTGTCATCCTCATAATCTATATCTATCTATATCTATCTGTACATATATAAAAGCACGTATGAGCTTAAATAATTAATCTTTTCTTTTCTTAAAATATCCTTTTTTAATTGATATTTTCATAAAAGGTTAAGGGTGAGTAAGGATATTTTTTACCTATAACATTTTTTTATTATATACCCTTTTTAAGTTAGAGTGTTATTTAAAAATGAGGGTATTATTGACTTCTCATAGGATATAAAATCTCTTTCCTTAAAATACTCTTATTAGGATATATGTTTTGGTCAGAGTTAAAGATTATTTTGACTTTTGATTTAAAACTTTTTTTTCAATAAATACCTATTTTTAATAAGATTATGACTAAAAAATAAGATTGTTTTTTACTTCTCATATGGTAACAAGCCTCTTTCGCGAAAATAACTTTATTGAAATACCTTTATTGAAACCTTATGAAAATTTTATAAAATCACTCTTGAACTCATGCATGCTCTCTAATTATTGAAAAAATTCCTGTCATACCATATCGCCCCCATTTACGTTAAACTAAATTACCTTAGAGTTATTACATGTTCTCCATCATATTTGATTAAAGAAAATAACTTATAAAGAACAGGGTTTTCTATAAGTTTCTTCGAGAAATGTAATATACCTAAATTAAATTGAATTTTATTTCAGAAACTCATTCATTTTTAATTTTTTATTTCATATTTGTATGTTGATGCTTATGCTACATAATTTTAATACAAACATAATAGTACATTACAATTATCGTAAACCCGAAGTTTAATTCTAGATTTTGAATTGGTATAAGGAAGTTGTCGTAAAATTGAAATTATTTATTATTTTCTAAATACATACGTAATCCTGATTGGAGTTAAATGGCCAATCCTTTTTTTCCTCCTTAAGATGCCCTTTTTAAACTGAAATTTTCATACAAAATTTGTGTTCATTGAGGGTGTTTTTTAATTGAAACTTTTTTCCCATCAAATACTCATTTTGAATTAAAGTGTTGTTAAAAAAAAAATAAGGGTCTTTTGCCTTCTCTTAGGATATCAAGTATCTTTACTTAGAAAACTTTTATAGGAACCTATGCTTTAGTTAAAGTTAATGCTATTTTGTCTTTTAGTAAAAAAAATATGAAAGCACATAAAATCACTCTAAACCTCCTGCATGTTCTTTGACTACCGAAAAATTTCTATCAAAATTTATCGCCTCCATTCATATTAAAGCTAAATACTGCTTCTATCAAAATTTACTTAGAATACCTTTAGAGCTACTGCTTCTTCTCCATCAATTTCGATTAATAAAAATAACTTGTAAAGAATGATTTTCTTATAGCCTTTAATAATAAACGTAATATACCTACATTAAGTTAAATATTTTGTTAGAAACCCAGCCCTTTTTTATTTTGTAAAACACAATTTGTATATTGATGCGTATGATACAAATTTCAGTAATTTAGAATATGTATATATATATATATATATATATATATATATATATATATATCAATGCAAACATATTTGTATGTTAAGACTATCATATAGCAAAAGTTTAATTCTAGATTTCAATTGAGGACACGTATTGCTGTAAGGAAGCTATCGTAAAACTGGAGTTTTAAAAATTTTAAATGCATACGAATTGCTAGATCATAGAACTTTGCTCCTAATTATAGCTTGAGTTCTTGACAATTACATAATCTTATATTCGTATTAAAGCTATTGGAATACCCTTATGTGCATGACAACATATCCTTCATATAGTTATTCTCTTTCTATGATTTACTGTATCCCGAGATATCATATATTTACATGATTATATAATATTCATATAGTTGATGTCTTCGTAGATTTCACTCTTATAAGTGATACGATTAAATGAAATCCAATTGATAAATATTCTAATTTATTTCGTCTCAAATGATTAATAATTTTTTTTTGAGCTTGAAAACTCTCAATTTGATACGCAGGGGGTTAAATAATTAAAAAAAAATTCTTGAATTATGTTTTTCAAGTTAAAATTTTTTTTTTAGATATTTTGACTTTTTAAAAAGGTGAGGCTAATTCTACCGTTTTGGCTAACTTTGAACATTTTGACGCTAAAGAGATTCACTAATGCATCTTTTAGTGACAAAAAGACTATAAATATAACCAAAACAGGTAAGGATCTGGCCCTAGCATATAAAATAATCTTAAGAGATTAAAATGGTTAAATATTTTTCATTAAAAATACCCTTTTTAGAAATAAAAGGTCTGCAAAACACAAGTGTATTTTTTACTTTTAATAAGGTGAGACTAAATTATAATTTTTTTTGGCTAAATATAAACAATTTGCTATTAAAGAGGTTAAAAGTTCACTAATGCCTTTTTAAATAACAAAAATGTGAGAGTGAACCTAGCACATTCTTATAAATAGGATGCTAAGATTATGTTTACCTTTAAAGAAAATCCTATTAAAATATAACCTTAAAAATTATCAACATCACAAGAACACATCTCTCTAAGGTTAGGATGAAATTACAATCAACTACACTAAGTTTTAAAAGGTAAATCCATATTGATCCGTTAAAAAAATAATTTTTTGCTTATGTCATCAAAATGTATTTTTTAAATCTCAATACTGCCTCATTTTAATCTACAAGGTATATACAATATAAAAGTTTACAAAATCCTAATTTTACAAATCAGAGTTTCAACCCAAATTCTCCCCCCACCTTGCCGCCGCACTTTCCTCGGCAAGCACTCAGCCTTAAAGTTGACAAACTGGCTCAGCCCCACCCGCTTCATCTTTGTGCAGCAAATGTCGGTATCCACGTTATCCTCCCCCCCCCCTTCCGGCTGCCTCCACCACCCTAAACATCCTCGGCAGTAGTACAAAGATGACAATCTCAAAGCCGCCAATCAGTCATGTCTATAACATTAGTTGAGTGTGTGTGTGTGTAGGCGTGTTAACTAGAGGTGCGGTGGGTCGTGGAAGGCTGATTGATGGTGATTATGGTTTGTGGAGGGTCAATTTGTAGCTGTGGTGGGTCATCTGATGGTTGTGGGTGAATTGGACAAGTGATGGGCTAATTGGCTGCAGTGGTAGGCTTATTAGTGGTGGTGAAAGGTTGCTCTAGTGGTGGTTAATGGCGGCCGCTGCCTTGGTGTTGGCTAGTAGTTTGACGCAAACAAGAATCTTATGCATCTTCTTGTAGATTTTGAACCCCAAATTCAAATTTTCATTTTTTGTTCATTTGGTTTGCTAAGTCATGATGATTTGCTACAAGTGATTAGAGTGAAAAAGCTGTAATAATTTATTGGGATAAAAAGACTAAAGAAAGGTAAGAAAGCTGAAGAACACAATGATTGTGGGATGCGACTGTGGTGAAAAGTGATTGTGGTAGATTGTTGGGGGGAGGGGGTGTGTGGGAGCGTGTATGTTTTCTATGTGTGTTAAAGCTGAAAAAGTGTAAAGGGGTGATGATGGTATGGCTGTATGGTGAGATGGAGGGACGAGTAATGACATCTGAAGAATTACATTCCTAAGTGATGGGCATTCTGGTCTTTTCATCTTTCAGTATTTTCATTCGGTCAAGAAACATAAGTGTTATTGTTCCAGCTAATGCGCACGCATGTAATTTTACCCTAATCTCAAGGTCATGGGTGCTATTAAGCCTATAATTTTTTTAACTCTCGAAAGCTTAAGGCATAGGTAATATTTTTTTGCCTTCTTATTTTGATGATACATGTCTTTATTTGATAAATGATATGAAGTTATTCTTGATAAACTTTTGTTGAATTTGTATTTATATTAAACCTGTAATGCGTATATATAAATAAGGATGAAAAACGTAAGTTTGTAAACATTATTGAAATTACGTAGTTCATTACCATTACCAGATATCTACTTCATCCGTTTATTTTACAGTATAGATTTTAAAAAGACAGACACAGACACACTTCTATATAGACTTTTTAGATGAGTAAGTTTGATACTAGCATATAAGTCTGTGTTAAAAATAGAAGTCTTTATTTACTACTAAAATGAACAAGGTCATGCTAAATAAAAATAAACGAGAGCTTTATAGTATACTATCAAGAGAAATTTAGAGTACACCATAGATTTTTAATTGAAAACTAGAAAAAGAAAAGTAATTAAGATTAAGCGTAGTTTTAGATAAATTGTACTCAAACGTTGGAACTTAAAATAGAAAAAGTTGAAAAAAGACTTGCTATGTGTTTTAATCCTAAAATAATAGATATATGAAAATTGTACTCCCTTCATCCCAAATTAATTGATTATATTTGAATGCATGCTTATTTAGGATATAAATCTTATTATTTGAGTTTTTCATTCTATCCCGAGAGAGAGAGAGAGAGGTGGGGAAACGGAAAGAAAGTGGTTGAGTAGAGAAGTGAATTGGTCGAGGATCAAATGTCAAGATAGAAGTAGAATAACAAAAAATGTACAAAAGGTAAACATGTAAAAACGCTTAAGGAATCTTTTTTAACTTGAAAACTGATCAATTTTTTTGTAACAACTCAAAACGGAAATATATAAATGTTTTTGGGACAGAGAGAGTAATAGACTAAATTCGGGTTTGAAAGTAAGATCATGCTTTGTACAATTAACTTTTTATATTTCGAATCTTTGATTAGCACTTAACAACTGATTTATTGTTATAATTTAATTATAATAGTCATAATATTTAATTTTAATTGTATTTTTCATTAAGGTTAATAATATTTTTATTTTAAATTACTATATAACGTGCTTTGCACGTGATCCTTACTAGTATAGCCTAAACGTACAAGATGACTTAAATTCTATTAACTTCCTTTTACAAGATTTATTCACTAGGCATGTGATGCGTTCTGTTTCTTATTACATGGTGGATTGCAGGGTTGAGATAGCGTGGGTTGCTCATGATTTTAAGTGGAAGGATTTTATCTATGACTACCAAATTAATTTCAGTATCAATCATATCCAAGCAAATTTGAGTTGGTTGCAAATTAACCTTTCTTTTTCTTTCTACTTGGCTATGCAAAGCAGTTGTATACGACATCCTTCAGTTAAAAAACCAGTTTTTCTTTCTCTTTGTGATTTGAGAACCTTCTACTCCTGTTAAGTTTTCCGCAACAATGAATTGGTAATTCCTTTATGAGAAAGAAAAAAGGTTTGTACACGTTTCCTAACACATACACTTGCAACAATTAAATTGCATCATTACTAGTATTTAAAGAGAACTATACACAAACTTTAGAATCTATATAATATATAATAAGCGAAGCGAGAAAGATATTGATAGCTTCTTTATGCAACACATCACCGCTTCTTTTTTTGCACGTCATAAGATTGTTATCTTAAGATTAATTAATTTCTATATTAATAAGTCTTATTGGATTTAAAAACTAATTCTAATCATTCTAAAATTCTACCTAATCAATATATTATTCTATTAAGACTTCTTTTTGATAATTATGTCCTTAAAATTAAAAAACTAATTCTAATCATTCTGAAATTATACTTTATCATTATACTAACTTATTAGAACTTAATGGTGACTATTGTATCGTCAAAATTACTCTCTAATATGAATATAAAATCTCATATATATAAAAAATGAAAAAAAATGCTTACGATTTTGAAGAAAAAATAAATTTAAAACTAATTTTAATCATTCTAAAACTCTGCCTAATCAATATACTAATCTATTAAGACTTTATTTTGACAATTATGCCCTTAAAAGTATTTTCTAATATGAAAATCAAAATCTATAGACCTAAAAAATAACTTATGAGATTTAGAGTAAAAAACATGATCTAATAATTAAATTAAATTTTGACAGGATTCTTATTTTTATATCTAATTAATTTTGCAGGAGTAATGAAGATTTTCTGTAAGCCCTATGTAACTTAAAAACTGATTCTAATCATTCTAAACTCAACTTAATCATTATACTAACTTATTAAGAGTTAATATTGACTATTATATCTTTAAAACTACTCTTTAATATAAATATTAAAATTCATATATATTTATATATATAAATCAAAAATTGTACTTTCAATTTAGGCAAAAAATTGATGTTACAATTAATATTAAACAACTTATGAGACTTAGAAAAACAATAATCTAACGGTTGATTTTTCACTTTTGTTAGGTACCTTATTTTTAAATTTGATTAATTTTGCAAGAGTAATGAGGGTTGTATAATTTAAAAATTAATTCTAAATATTTTAGAACTCAACCTAATCAATACACTTAATTATCATGACTTAATTTTTACTAATGTATTCTTAAAATCACTCTTTAATGTGAATATAAAAATTCATATATCGAAAAATAAAAAAATAACATATTATATTTAGAAGGAAAAAAATAACGTTCTAAATGAGTTAAATGTATTATCATTATTCATATACATTAACATATACGCAATATATATATATATATATATATATATATATATATATATATATATATAATAAAATAGTCATTGTTAAAAATGAACGAATTATAAGTCAACATTTTTAAATAAGACTTCAAGACCACCAAATTGGTTATATTCCATATATAAAGATTTAGAAAACAATTCAAACTCTTTACTACGATTTACTATTAAAAAATTTGTGGTATAATATTGTCACGATATTTGTAAACCTTATAATTCTAGAAAATCAATTGTACAAACTCTATGGGACAAACATATATTTACGTACTAGGCTTTAACTTTGACTATTAAAATCTTGATTAGATTATCATACAATTCTTGCGTATTACTCCCTCCGTCCCTTAAAGACCAATCCATTTAACTTTGCGCGTATATTAAGGATTTAAGTAATATATTGTGTCTTCTCTATTTTAACCTTTAGAGAGAGGAGGAAGATAGTGGGTCATGAAAGAGAAAATTAGTTGGTAGAGTGTTAAATGTGGAGAGAGAAATAGAATAAAAAGTGTAAAATGGTGGGCCAGAAGAGAGAAAATGAATTAGTAGAAAATTAAATGTGGTGAGAGAAATAAAATAAAAAAAAGTATAAAAAGGGTAAATATGTAAAAATACCTAAAAAAATCTTTTCTAATTTGAAAGTGATCAATTTTTGTGGGACGGCCTAAAAAGAAAATATGATCAATTTTTTAGGGACGGAGGGAGTATTAGCTTTAGTTCCTTTGAAGTGTAAGATGAAAGAACAATGAATAAATTATGTTACAATACTGCTTAACAATATAAAAGAAAAGCTTAAAGAACTCAAAAATATCTATTGATGGTACTGTAATACAATCTACTCATTGTTCTTTAAGTTTACAGTTCAGAGGAACTAAAGTAAACATATATACCTATACAATTAAATATTATGCAACAATTACATGACTATCAATCAATACTGCAATTTTAAATTTGTACAAGACAAAAAGATATTCTATTGTATATCATATTTGTATCTTAATAAGTTGGTGATTCATGAAACAATAATTCATGAATAAGATACGAATGAACTATGACATTTATGATTCCAAAGATAAATAACTCTTAACCTAACTTTTCAAACTAAGAGACTTGATTTTAAAAGGTTATAGGTTGGACCACTAAAAGAACTTAATAATAATATAATATTAACAAGTTACTTAAAATTGTTACAAATATAGTATTAAACATTTCTTACCAACAATTATTAGTAAAAGAATATTTCTTTTTTTTTGTATAAGATGTTAATCTCTTTTTGTTTCTTAAAATGTGTTATGCATTGATACACTTTTTGTATCTTTTAAATATATTTTATTGACATAAACGAGCTTCCAGATCCTGAGATAGAATATTTAATAACTGAGACGAGAAATGTAATGATAGCTCTTGACACCTCATTACATTGTGTTTCTAATATAACAACTGTTACAAAAATAAATTTTAAACATATTAATGTTGCTAAAGATCTCCAAACATTAATCTTGTAAACAGGGTCCTTAATATTGTTATTAATTAAATCTGAAAATATAGTAAACATTCAAATAATAAGCCTTATGCAATTTGAAAATCAATTCAAAACATTCAAAATTTTATAACCTATGATAACTTTATTTGAATATTATATATCGAAAAAAAACTCTCTAACATGAAATATTAACCTATAAAACAAAAACTATTTTAGAGATTCAATAAAAAAAAATTAGGTGCTATTTCAAATCCATATTTAAGTTTTCTGTAAATTTAAATATGAATCTAACTTAATAAATATGTTGGTAAAAAATTTTATCATTAATTTTCTTACTTTAAGGTTTTGCACTATCCTATTTACTTGCATTGGTTAAATGTAGAAATACCATAACATGCAAATTCTATATGAGATATATTAAAAAATAGTGAAAATATAAAACCTTAATTATGTGAGTATTTCTTAAATTGAACAAGATTTATGTTGGAAAAGTTTTGAACTAATTTCTTATGGTATTTTTGTTGTGAGTACTTAAACTCTTAGGAATTCTAAATTTCGCAATAGCAATATACCATTTATGAATTTATTTTAATTTTTAAAATTCTAAAAATAATTCAGTTATGTTGTGATGAATGTAAACTAAAACTTAAATTGAAAGCCTTATTATATCTGAATATAAATCTTACTTAGTAAGCATGGTTATTGTATACTTTGTGAAATCTTGGTTAAATTTTGTTCAATAATTTCCATAGTACAAGATTTGAGCTATCCTATGTAGTCAAGTTGGTTAAACTTTAACTTTATATAATTTCCTCATACACTGATTACTATTTTCTTTATATACTTTGTTAGTGGATTATATTTGTTTCTAAAAATGGCACATCATCCTTACTTAATTAGTTGTGTTGATTAACTTTATAAATCACATGCTATAAACAAATATATGGACCAAACTTTTCTCTATCAAAATTAAACTAATATGTAATTAATGTTATGGGCAACTCATTCAAAGGTACAAATTATTTTTAAAATATTTTTAGAGAATAAAAAAAAAGTCGTGTTATATCAAATATATCTCAATATGTCTTTCGTTATTTACTTTTTTTTTCTGTGCACTAAATAAACTTTTCATTTTTGTTCATCTATATAGTTACCAAATCAGAATTAGCAAATATGCACAAGAACATTGCTTATCGATATTTTACCAGAACAGTGAATTTATTTTATTACAAGAAAGTTCAAGCCAAAAATTAAAGTAACTATCTTTGATGAAATAACCATTAAATTATAAAATTGTGCAATATTTATTTTATTATACATTTCAAAACTACTAATTAAACTACTGTTAAAAAAATTGTCCCGTGCTTAGCACGGGATTCTGGGCTAGTAAGACTTAAAAATGGAAAACAAAGCACAATGCTTTCCAAAAGCCAGTTCTACCACCAAAGCATACATGGCTTTATACCAACATGCATGCGAAGTAATCATGAGAAGGTTCGGGAATTCATTCCTAATGTATTCGCTAGAATCTATCTTGACCTATTTTTCCCCGGAAACATCACTTCAAAATAGGTAAATAATCACAATTTTTCGATGGCAAGCAGGTACGAGTTCTTCCAAAGCAACTGTACAGCGAATAGAAAGCACATAGCCTTGGGCTAAAGCCGTGCAAGAAAACTTGTTAATAATTATGAATGACATGTTCCACGTGCTAAGTTGTTGAACCTTGACACGCTTTCTCACTTGCTCCACCTTTAGTAGTATCAATAATCAATAATTGGCTTGTATAAGAATAGGTGCACGTAAGGTCGGAGTTCCTACCAAAGTTCTCCTCAACCTCCAGAACTTCTTCGATGGATGCCACTGAGTTGATCAAAAAGCAATCAGCAGCAGAAGGGCAAAAAGAAGAGCAGAAACTCACTCATAAATTGCTTGCTTTGCTTCCCAAAGAGAAAGGTTGGCGAACTACCAACCTCTACTTGTATCAAAACTTTTGGTGCCAACAAAAGGAGATTGAAGCCACAAAGCACTTTAAAGCAGAGGATGCTGATATAATAGTGGCGACCATACCGAAATCAGGCACAACATGGCTGAAAGCACTCGCCTTTGCGATTTCCACCTGTAAGCGTTTTAATGTCAAAGAGAATCTTCCCTTGCTCACTTCCAACCCTCATGACCTTGTCCCTTTCTTTGAGTACAATCTATATGCCGATAACAATATCCCTGACCTCTCTCACCTTCCTTAGTCTCGGCTTTCGGAACCCACGTGCCATTCGGGTCGCTGCCAGACTCCATCCGGGAGTCCAACTGCCGGATTGTGTATGTATGCCGGAACCCTTTTGACACCTTCGTTTCGATTTGGCATTACCTAGTCAAAATAAGACCTGAAAATTTTGGACCATTTTCACTGGAAGAAGCCTTTGACATGTACTGTAAGGGGGTTGTAGGGTATGGTCCATACTGGGACCACATGCTGGGGTACTATAAACAGAGCTTGGAGACACCTCACAAGGTGTTGTTTCTGAGGTACGAGAACATGAAGAAAGATATAACATTTGACTTGAAGAAACTGGCTCAGTTTTTAGGATCACCTTTCTCCATGGACGACGAGAGAGGACGAGTGGTTGAAGAGATAGCAAATCTCTGTAGCTTTCTGAACTTGAAAGATTTAGAAGTGAACAAGGAAGGGAAAGCTATCTCTGAATTTGAGAATAAGCACTTGTTTAGGAAAGGTGAGGTGCGTGGGTGATCGGGCAAATGTCCTCACTCCATCGATGGTTGAGCGGCAATCCAAAGTCATGGAAGAAAAGTTGGCTGATTCAAGTCTATCCTTTCGGGATTTTATGTGACAGAGCAAAGGTTGAAGGAATGGCTTCTAGTTTTGAACAAATTTTGGCTGCTATCCGGGTTGTAAGAATTTTCCTCTGACCCCCTTATATAGTAACAATTAATAGTCGTTAAATGTTTCTAGTGGTTTTTTAGCGACAATTCTTAACAACATTTTTTAGCGTCGCTAAATAAAAATCACTAGAAACATTTAGCGACGAGGGGTAAGAGGAAGATTCCTTCAATCTTGGTAAGAGCCAAAAAAATTTCTTTAGTTTTTCCATTGTTTTAGTCCATCAGTTGTCGTTTGGATTATGCGCTATTTTTAATGAATCCGATGTACTGTGACGCCAGGTTATCCAGCTCTTAATGTACTTTATTTTTCTCTGCTAATTTATACCCAAAATGATTGTTGTATATGATGAGGGTAAAAGTACACTGCGAATTAGCAACCTTCGCGTATGTTCCTTAAGTAGTCAAATATGCCTACAACAGGAGAACAATAGGGTACTTCGCGGAGGGACAAACAACGGGGTACGTCGCTGAAGGGAGTCTAGGCAGAGGGTCTCCGAGGGAAATATCATAGGAAAGGGTGTTTATATGTCAGCTTAGATTTACCTTGACCTCGTAAAGGCTTTATATGTGGCTGTGAGGAGCGAAGGTACCTCATTTTGATAGGATTAGATTACGTCAATGGTAATTACCACAAGGATTGTATTACCTAACCCATATCTTTCGTAGTAGGGTTAAGTCCTTAGATTTCTAGGATATATGGTGAAAGGACACATGGTATTCGACTTATATATCCTATGCTCTCAACCACCACAAGGATGCCCTCTGAGCAGCACGTACAGACACGCCTTGTCCGTTCGATCATGAGGCAATCTGCGTACCCCTTTGATTCGCTATGTTTTCCGTAGTTTTGCATCTAGGGTTCAATCTGAACAGTATTTTTCCGGTCAAACTTGTGGAGACTCTATTTCACCCCTATCGAATTGTTCAATGATTGGTCAAACAGATCAACAACAATAGACTCACGATGTTGCCGAAAAATGGATGGTGAACCCCGATTTCCATCTTCGGTTGAGTGTTGCTTTTTGTTACATAGAATTACTACAAAAACGTAATTTTTTTTTTGCCCACTCTAACGAAGAGAGAGTGAAGGCAAGTGAGTCCATTTTGATAGCTTTAGAGAGCGAAGGTTTTGCTTGATGTTTAGAGTCGACCTGTGTTGTTCAAAGACAACGTCCCTTTACATTATCTCACTATTTTTTTATTCGTAAAGTTGCATTAAAAATTTGGGTAAATTATGCTCTGAAACTACCGATGTGCTTGTCAAAATTAAAATGGCCATATGGATGAAATACACTACTTATCAATTCCCAAATATTATTATCTCTTGTGTATTAAATAATTTCCAAATATTATCTCCTCTTGTGTGCATTTTACCAATATCTATGGTAAAATAGTGAGAGAGGTGCACAAATAAATATTTTTGCACTTTCTAGGTGACGATATTTTTCTGAAATGCTACCATACACTTTAAGCTTCTATATGCACCATCACATGGCCTAATCTGTTTTGTTGTTACATGGATTATTTTTATTTTTATTATTTCTTTTTTTAGTTGTCGGCGTATTGGGTTGGAGCAATTTTAAGCCCCTATTTAATTTACTGGTCCTAGTGAACAACCGCCCGCTCGTATTTAATTTATTGGTCCCAGTGAACAACCCTCCCTTGGTGAGGTGGGTGTGGCTTCACCATCCATTTAAAGACCTTTTTATTGCGATGTTTTTGTGCACGTTTCTAAGATTATTCTGCTAGGCATAACATGAAGTGCAGCATCCTCATTTATATCAAGTTTATTTATTAGATCATTTATAGTAGGTTTATCATAAACGTAATGTTAGTTGATATATTATTATTTAAAAGCCTTGCAAGGGAATGTGTTTCAAACTCTACGTTATGTACGTAGAGTTCTCTTAGTATAATAAGTTCTAAAAATGTGTAATATCTCAAAATTTGGGAGTTGTTTAAAATAAATATCTGTGTTCTGAAAAATAAACGGGTTTAATTTAATTTTGAGCAATGCTTGGGTATTAGTAGAGAATGGAGCTTAAAAGAATTTTGGGACAAAAATATAATTTTAAAACTTTTGGGTCATTTTGTAATTTTGAAAAACTTTAGGGGACTAAAATGTAAATTAATGTTTTTAGTGATGAAAAATAATAAAATGAGTGATGGTACATATTTTAGTGATATCTAGTCAAATTAATAGAGATTGGAGTTAATTTGATGCCTAAACGTAATTACACAAAGTTTGGGGGCCAATTTGCAATTTTGAAAAGTAGGCACTAATGTGTCAAAATTTTAGAGAAATTGATCTTAAAGATGCCACCTCCTCTGGATTTTACCTGATGACTAATCCAATTAATTATAAACTAATGGATTGGATTAAATAAAAACAAAAGAAAAGGGAAAGAAAGTTTAGGGAGGAAAATGGGAATTCAAAAAAAATAAAGAACAGATGAACACTGTCTGAGAAGGAAAAACAGAGCAAAACAGAGGGAAACCAGCTTGGGGTCGGGGAAGAAAGAAGAAAGAGGAAAGGGGGAGGGGGGAGATATATATATATATATATATATATATATATATATATATATATATATATATATATGTGTGTGTGTGTGTGTGTGTGTGTGTGTGTGAAGAATTTTTTTGGGTAATTCCTTTGCGCTTTAGTGTGCAAATTTAGTGTGTGAGTTATGTGTGCTTTCAGTGTGTGTTTAATGTGTGTTTGGTCACAGGTAGTGGAGTGATCATGTTTATATGGGTGTTCTTGAGTTTGCGGGTAATTGCAGCTTAGGCGGGTGTGAATTTGGGGTGTTTTTTTTAGCATATTAGGGTGTGAACCAAGTGGGTGGGGTGTGTGTGTGTGTGCGCGCGCGCGCGCGCGGGAGCAAATGTGGTAGTGTGTGTAATTATGGGAAATGGTGGATGTAAATCATGTATATGTAGTGTTATTGTGCATAGGAGTGAATTGGGTGCCTTTTCAGTGTTGTAGAAGGTGTGCTTGTGTGTGTTCTAATGTTTCAGTGGGTTTGTATGTGTGTTACGGGTTGTGTGTGCGCATTCATGGCCGCACAGTGTGTTTGTGTGTGTAATTTGAGTGTTTGATTGTGTTAGCGTATGTGTTTTAGATAGGGCAATGAGTATTTTAGTGTTTTGGAGTGTATGGATAGTGAATTAGTGTGTGTTCACGAGTGGTGTGTGTGGAAATCGGTCTCGGCTGAATGAAGGTGGAAGACAATTGTGCATGCATAAGGTGTGTTAGTGTGTGTTTTGGTTTGAATAATAAGTGTTATTGTCGCTAAAAAGGGGGTGGGGGGAGGTTAGGCAGTTTTATATGATTTTTAATAAATAGTTATGATTAAAATTAGACAAAATCCAAAACAGTAACCCTTATTATTTTTACGAGATGTACGCTTTAAAATTGTTTGGGATTTTTCAGTGCCTGCAAAGGGTTCTAAATTAGGGTATCAATTAGAAGAAATTCTCAATTTATTTAACATACAAAACCAACTTAATTATTTTAATCTGAAAATTTACAAGAAAACCCTTATTTTACTGAGATGTTTCATTTTAAAATTTTGTGTCATTCTGAGGCTGATAGGTATTTTTAGCGAAACTGATTTCTGAGCGTTCGATCCGGACATTAGTTCGAGATTTTCAAGCAAAATTTTCTTTAAATACTTTTTAGGCCAAAAACGACTTCAGGATACTTAAAAATAGTGTTTTAAGATGTTTTGGAATTTTTCAGTATCGGGAACCCCCGAGGGAGTATATTGGTAATTAACCACCTAGAGGGAGGTATTTCGGCAATTTTATCTATAAAATGTATTTTTGAGTAAATTCACATATAGTAAGGTTATTTTTGCAATTTTACTCACAGGAATGTCGTTTTGGCATTTTAAGTCTGAGAGAGGCATTTTGATAATTTTATACATAAAGGATATTTTACACGTACCCGATGAGGGGGCCGTTCTAGGAGTATGCGGGAGTCAGTATTGAATTTATAATATTATAGCCTATATTATATCTTAATAATTGGATTGTTCTATTTAGGTTAAAGTAACAGACTTTTCAGTTAGATTTCTTTTTTCGGATCCAGGTAAGGGTTTCTATCTGAACCCTGGGTAAGGATTTTCATCCAAACCCTTATTTCGATAACTTGTACTCATAAGTATTCTTTCGATTTACTTATGGCTAATGTTGAACACTGAATTATGTATTGATACCAGCATGTTATTGCCAAGAAAACTCCAGCGCTAAACCTGAATCTATTATTTGAAAATCTTATCGACGCTCTCCTGTTATTGCATGCTAGGGGAATTTGATAATTGCTATATTCTTTCTTCTAAATTATTATGCCTAAATTCGATAACCGTTCGTAATCATTCTTGCTATTTATTTGTTGTTATTCTGGAATTTCGAGTGATAAATCATATCATTATTTTATTTGTTATTGAAACCCGAATTGATTTTAGTGATTTGAGTTCGTGTTATTGATCATTGTTATTGTTAATTTTGTGTTGACCTGAGGTTTGTTTTGAGGCTGGCATTATAAAGCTGGTTTGAATCCCGCGTGGAACGCAGGCTAGTACCTAAATGGACTAGTATCCGTACATCATGCATGCATGCACTGTTATGCATTACATGAATGGCATTGCATATTGGCTTTACATGAATGACATCTCATCTGCCCAGGATTAACATCTTTGAATTTATTTACATATATCTTACAGTGATTGTTACGGGAATCAACGGAAAGGATTGTCTCAAACAGTTTATGCTTGTTTGAAATCCCTCCCCATATTGCCTTTGAACTTTTTTTGCAATTCTTTGAAAAATCATCACTGTATTTTGGAATGATGGGTTTGAAAATTATACGTTAATAGTCGTGTTGGAACCGGTTGTGATTGTTAATGTTTATTTTGGTATCTATATATGATGAATTTTGATCATTTTGAAAATCATCAAGCTATTTAGATCGTTTGAAATATATCTTTGAAAAATCATCATTGGTTGGATTTTGAATTACTTTTTTGTTCTTTCCGCTGTCCTTGTACGACCTTAATGAGATCTCAAAAGCTTACCCTTCATTTCACTCCCTTCTGTAGGTGATGAACAGTTGTAGTATGCTCGCGAATGGGGTGTAGAGTCTATGTGAGATTTCGGTGAGCCACCACTACTGTATAGTGAGATCCTTCTGGGGGTTGGTACTGTCAACTTGTTCTATAAGGACTCTAGTTTGTAAATGTAAGACCTCAGCTGGTCTTACTCATGAAATTTTTCGCAGTTGCATAAAGATTTGAACAAAGGAAGAAATGGTCCAGAAAAATCAGAGAGAAAACTTCAAAGAAGAAAATAGAAGATGAATGGAGAAGGAATTTTTCATAGATTTTAATTTTGATCTTCTTTCCTCTCTCCTCATCTCCTTGTAAGGAGGTTACAACCGAAATGCTAACAACCTTCCAACTCAGAAAGTGGAATTGGAAATAAAAGAAAAAGAAATTCTGGAAATGGAAATCCTAATTACATTAACTATAACTGATGTAACTAATCGCTACTAATGGTCTAAACAAAGATCTTCTTGATTAATGCTCTTGCATTAATAGCTCTAACTCAGCAAAATCTTCCTGGTAATTAGCACAGTTACTCTCCTCACGCGCCTGTGCCTTTATTGTGGTCTAGCTGGTCACGCGCTCTCTTCTCTTGTGAATTTCCTTGCGTGTGATCCATTTGCTCAAACTGTCTTTCATTGGAGCTTCTTCCCTTCATTGCCTGAGTTGTTGTCTTCTTCCTAATTCTGAATTTAAGTGGGTGTCTGGATGATGAATCCATGACATTCTCTCCCCCTTCAAAACCAGCCCCCTTTTCCGCAACAAGCCCTGAAAACTTATTCTTTACCACCTCCCAATCTTCCCAAGTAGCTTCAGTGATTGGAAGATTAGACCATGCTACCAAAACTTGTGACGCACAAGTTTTCCCCCTTTTTATCATTCTATGTTCCAAAATTCAAGATGGTTCCAGCAGTATTTGACCTTTAGGGTTAGTAGGAGGTAAGGTAGGTGAAACTAATTATTTGTGTCCAATGGCAGCCTTGAGTAGTGAGACATGATACACGATGAATAAGAGAGTTGGAAAGTAGATCTAGCTTGTAAGCTACCTTGCCAACTTTAGCTAGGACTATGAATGACCCATAATACATTGGTGCCAGTTTAAGATTCTTCCTCAGAGCTAGACTATTCTGCCTGTAAGGTTGCAATTTCAAATAGACTTGATCCCCCACTGAGTAGTTTATATCACTTCTCTTCTTGTCAGCATACACATTCATCCTGCCTTCTGCTTCTTCTAAATTCCTCTTCAGCAGGTTCATGACCCTGGATCTGTCAACCAAATAGGAACCCACATAAGCAATATTGGTAGTTTTATGAGTTCCAAAGCCTAAAGGTTTATAAGCATAACCATATAGAGCTTGAAAGGGGGTCATTTGGAGTGAGGTATGATAATTGGTATTATACCAATATTCTGCTAATGTAAGCCATTTGCACCAAGATTTAGGCTTATCACCACAAAAGCTTCTCAGATAGGTCTTAAGGCATTGATTCACTCTTTTTGTTTGCCCATCACTTTGTGGGTGGTAGGTTGAGCTCATATGTAACTTGACTCCCAATAAGGCAAATAACTTTTGCCAGAACTGATTGATGAAGACACTCCCTCTATCACTAATGATGTTATCAGGAGTTCCATTCAACTTGAAGATAAAGCCAAAGTACACTTGAGCAACCTCTTGTGCTGTAGGGAAGGGTATGAAATGTGAAAACTTGCTCAGTCTATCAACCACCACCAAGATAAATTCCTTGTGTTCAGATTTAGATAGGCCTTCAATAAAATTCAATGAAATACTACTCCACAACTGAGAGGGGATTGGTAAAGGTTGAAGTAGGCTAGGATAAGCAATAGTTTCATGCTTATTTTGTTGGCAAATGTCACATTGTCTTACCCGTTCCTTGGTGTCATGTCTTAAAGAAGGCCAATAGAATACTGCTGAGATCCTTTTGAATGTAGCTGAAATCCCCGAATGCCCTCCAATGTCAGATAAATGCAGTGTTTGAAAGATTTAAGCCCTCAATTCCCCCTCTTGCCCCACACAATTCTTACATCTGTATCTCAAAATATCATGCTCATAAGTAAATTCAGAAGTTGCATAAGGTTCCAGGGTAAGCAACTGGATTTGCTCTGTTATAAATTGATCCCCTTGATAACTCTCTTTGACTTCAGTTAATCAGACTGGAGTGATACAAGAAATAGCTTTGCACTCCCCATTGTCATCATTTGGATATGGCAACCTTGATAAGGCATCTGCTACTCTATTCTCAGCTCCTGACTTGTAATGTATGGTGAAGGTGAACCCTAAGAGTTTGGATAGGCACTTCTTTTAGAGCAAAAAAGTAACCCTCTACCCCAACAGGTATTTCAAGCTGCAATGGTCAGTCATGATTGAAAAAGGTTGAATGCTAAGATAGGTATGCCAATGCATGATTGCTTGTACCACTGCCATTAGTTCTTTCTCATAAGTAAATAGGGATAAGGCCCTTGGTCCAAAAGTCATGCTAAAGAAAGCCAGTGGTCTTCCTCTTGCATGAGCACTGCCCCCATTCCTTGGTCACTTGCATCAACCTCCACTATAAAAGGTAATGAAAAGTTTGGTAATGCCAGCACTGAAGCACTGACCATAGCTGTCTTGAGCTTATCAAAAGCTGCTAAAGCCTCTGGTCCCCATTTGAAATTATTTTTCTGCAAGATTTTGGTCAAAGGCTTGCTAATAATCCCATAGTCCTGAATGAATTTCCTGTAGTAACGAGTTAAGCCTAAGAAACCCCTCAACTGTTTGAGGGTCTTAGGCAAGGGCCAGTTGACCATGGCCTCTATCTTGTTGAGATCAATAGATACACTTTCTCCAGTGATCAAATAGCCTAGATATTCCACTTTTCCAACAGCAAAAGTGCACTTGGAGTGTTTCACAAAGAGCTGGTGTTGCCTTAAGGTTTGTAGTACTGTACTAAGGTGTTGTAAGTGCTCCTCACAATTCTTGTTATACACCAGTATGTCACCGAAGAATACTAATACAAAACTTCTGAGATAAGGTTTAAAAAGATCATTCATAATGGACTGGAATATGGTTGGTGCATTTGTCAATCCAAATGGCATCACTTTGAATTCAAAGTGTCCAAAGTTGGTTGTAAATACAGTCTTGTGGATATCTAGCAGGGTTTACTCTAACCTGGTGATAACCACTCCTGAGGTCCAGGTCAGAGAACACCTTGCTCCATGCAGTTCATCTAGGAGGTCATCCACAACTGGAATGGGGTACTTGTTTTTTATTGTAAGTTTGAATAGTCCCCTGTAGTTAATGCATATTCTCCAGGTGCCATCCTCTTTTTTAACTAACAGCCTTAGGGAGCTAAATGGGAATGAGCTAGGCTGAATGATGCCTGAGTCAAGCATTTCATGACAATTTTCTCTACCTTACTTTTCTAGAGTATATGGTATTCTATAAGATCTAACACTTACAGGTTCTGAATTTAGTATTAAAGAGATGTGGTGGTCTTATAGTCTCATAGGAGGTAACCCCCTTGGTTCACCAAAAACATCAGCAAATGTATGAAGTAATTCTGCGAGTTGTGGGTCTGGGTTATTATATGATGATAAGGTGGTCAGAGTGTATACCAGACCACATAGAGCCCCTGCATTGTGTTCCAGATACTTAAACATTCCTTCAGCTGATATTAATTTTACCTCAGTCTAGCCATTCCCTTTTTAACACCCCAAAATTTCAGAGGTGCTCAAAAATATTACTGGTTGATTGAGAAAAAATTAATGATGATTTTAAGTGACAATTGGGATTGACATTGTCATGCTTGTTAGGTCTTCACGCAATCGTGACACCTCGTGCTTATTGAGGACTCAGTGTTGAATACTTCTCTGATCGACACCTCATGCTACCTATCATTGTCGTGCTTGTTAGGTGGCACAACCTTGTCTTGCAAGCTCATGCTTCGAGCCTTGTCGTGCTTTGGTTAGCATTGTTGTGCTTGTTAGGTGGCACACCCTTGTCTTGCCACCTCGTGCTTTAAGTCATGTCATGGTTTCCTTTGCATCGTTGTGCTTGTCTAGATGGCATAATCTTGTCTTGCCACCTCGAGCTTTGAGGCTTGTCGTGCTTTCGTGAGCATTGTCGTGCTTGCTAGGTAGCATAGCCTTGTCTCGCTACGTCATGTTTCTTTCAGCCTCGTGCTTCCTAAAAATTTCTATAAATAGGCCTTTGATCTTTTCAAATTCTTTAAGTTATCTTTGACTTTCATCAGTAGATTGACAACTAAAGAGTAAGAGAAGACAATTAGCTACGGTTATGAAAAAGGAATCATAGGGCCTAATTGGGAGCAATTGTATAAGCGGATTCTTCGTGATTTATGTAATGGGAATTCCATATCACTATTCTAGTATGCCATGTGGTTATTTATTTCACAACGTTCCTGGTACTCCTAAACATTGTTGTCATGAAATCTTGCTCAAATGTTTTGTTTTTAATATTGGTAAACATCTTGTTTTTGATATAAGTTTGCAGGACGTGGCTTAAGTACTTTTGATCAATTTCAGTGCTCCAGTGATTTGTCTAGCTGCATGACACTTTATGATACAGCTGAGCTTTGGCAGATCCCTTTGAGGATACCGAAAGCAAGATGCTGAAGTGGTATCTTTGATGTGCAACTGGGATGCAGAATGGGTTTACTGGTTGTTCGAGGTACTAAGCCACGGTTGTGTTGATAGTTTGACCGTCAAATATATTAACTGATGTTTAATTGTTTAGCATGATTGATTCTGATCTCATGGTGCTCTGATTATTCCACTTACTGGGCTACCCAGCTCACCCCCATCATTTACCCTTCCAGTGAAGATGATTATTTTGGCCAGTATATGCAAGCAGGGAAGTGAGCGGGACTTGCAGTTTTGAGTTTTAGAAATTTTTGTGACCTATGTTAGGGCTTATAATCTGATGGGATATTGTTCTAATTGTGTTGATGATATTGAATTAAATGAGTGGCGACTCGGGTCGTCACAGTTGGTATCAAAGCGATACCTAGGCTTGAATTGCTTAAGTTAGCATAAGCCAGGATAGGTTCATCGGTCTTGGGATAATTATGAGCTGAATTTTGCAGTTGTTGATTCATATTTAAGGTTGGTGAATTTCACAGACCAAATTCCTTTAAGGAAGGAAGATTGTAACACCCTAAAATTTTAGAGGTGCTCAAAATTATTACTGGTTGATTGAGAAAAAAATTAATGATGATTTTAAGTGACAATTGGGATTGACATTATCGTGCTTGTTTGATGTCTTCACGCAATCGCGACACCTCATGCTTATTGAGGACTCAGTGTTGATTACTTCTCTGATCGACACCTCAAGCTACCTATCATTGTCGTGCCTATTAGGTGGCACAACCTTGTCTTGCCACCTCGTGCTTCGAGCTTTGTCGTGCTTTGGTTAGCATTGTCGTGCTTCTTAGGTGGCACAACCGTGTCTTGCCACCTCATACATCAAGTCATGTCATGGTTTGTTCGCATCGTCGTGCTTGCCTAGATGGCATAATCTTGTCTTGCCACCTCGAGCTTCGAGCCTTATCGCGCTTTAGTGAGCATTGTCGTGCTTGCTAGGTGGCATAGCCTTGTATCACCACGTCGTGCTTCTTTCCACCTCGGGCATCCTAGAAATTTCTATAAATAGCCCTTTGATATTTTCAAATTACTTTAAGTTATCTTTGACTTTCTTCAGTAGATTGACAACTAAACAGTGAGAGAAGACGATTAGCTGCGGTTATGAAAAAGGAATCATAGGGCCTGATTGGGAGCAATAGTCTAAGTGGATTCTTCATGATATATGTATTGGGAATTCCATATCATTATTCTTGTATGCCACGAGGTTATTTATTACACAACGTTCGTTGTACTCCTAAACACTGTTGTCGTGAAATCTTTCTCAAATGTTTTGTTTTCAATATTGGTAAACATCTCGTTTTTGAAATATGTTTGCGGGACGTGGCTTAAGTACTTTTGATCAATTCAGTGCTCCAGTGATTTGTCTATGTGCATGGCACTTTACGATACAGCTGAGCTTTGGCGGATCCCTTTGAGGATACCAGAAGCAAGATACTGAAGTGGTATCACTGATGTGCAACTGGGATACTGAATTGGTTTACTAGTTGTTCGGGGTACTAAGCCACGGTTGTGTTGATTGTTTGACCGTCAAATATATTGACTGATAATTATTTGTTTAGCCTGTTTGATTCTAATCTCATGGTGCTATTATTATTCCACTTACTGGGCTACCCGGCTCACCCTCCATCATTTACCCTTCCAGTGCAGATGATTATTTTGGTGAGTATATGCAAGAGGGGAAGTGAGCGGGACTTACAGTTTTGAGTTTTAGAAATCTTTGTAACCTATTTTAGGGCTTGTAATCTAATGGGATACTGTTGTAATTGTGTTGATGATTTGGAATTAAATGATTGGCGACTCGGGTCATCATAGTTGGTATCAGAGCGATACTTAGGCTTGAATTCTTTAGGTTAGCATAAGCCAGGATAGGTTCATCGGCCTAGGGATAATTATGAGCTGAATTTTGAAGTTGTTGACTCATATTTAAGGTTGGTGAATTTAACGGACGAAATTCCTTTAAGGAAGGAAGAATGTTACACCCCAAAATTTTAGAGGTGCTCAAAATTATTACTGGTTGATTGAGAAAAAAATTAACAATGATTTTAAGTGACAATTGGGATTGACATTATCATTCTTGTTGGATATCTTCACGCAATCGCGACACCTCAAGCTTATTGAGGACTCAGTGTTGATTACTTCTCTGATCGACACCTCGTGCTACCTATCATTGTCGTGCTTGTTAGGTGGCACAACCTTGTCTTGCCACCTCGTGCTTCAAGTCATGTCATGGTTTCGTTCGCATCACCATGCTTGCCTAGATGGCATAATCTTGTCTTGCCACCTCGAGCTTCGAGCCTTATCGTGCTTTTATGAGCATTGTAGTGCTTGCTAGGTGGCATAGCCTTGTCTCGCCACGTCGTTTTTCTTTCCGCCTCGTGCTTCCTAGAAATTTTTATAAATAGGCCTTTGATCTTTTCAAATTACTTTAAGTTATCTTTGACTTTCATCAGTAGATTGACAACTAAAGAGTGAGAGAAGACGATTAGCCGCGGTTATGAAAAAGGAATCACAGGGCCTGATTGGGAGCAATTGTCTAAGTGGATTCTTCGTGATTTATGTATGTGGAATTCCATATCACTATTCTTGAATGCCACGTGGTTATTTATTTCATAACGTTTGTTGTAATCCTAAACACTGTTGTCGTGAAATCTTGCTCAAATGTTTTGTTTTCAATAGTGGTAAACATCTTGTTTTTGAAATATGTTTGTGGGACGTGGCTTAAGTACTTTTGATCAATTTCAGTGCTCCAGTGATTTGTCTATGTGCATGGCACTTTACGATACAGCTGAGTTTTGGCGGATCCCTTTGAGGATACCAGAAGCAAGATACTGAAGTGGTATCTTTGATGTGCAATTGGGATACTGAATTGGTTTACTAGTTGTTCGGGGTACTAAGCCATGGTTGTGTTGATAGTTTGACCGTCAAATATATTGACTGATGTTTAATTGTTTAGCGTGTTTGATTCTGATCTCATGGTGCTATGATTATTCCACTTCCTGGGCTACCCGGCTCACCTCCCATCATTTACCCTACCAGTGCAGATGATTATTTTGGCGAGTATATGAAAGCGGGGAAGTGAGCGGGACTTGCATTGAGTTTTAGAAATCTTTGTATCCTATTTTAGGGCTTGTAATCTTATGGGATATTGTTGTAATTGTGTTGATGATATTGAATTAAATGATTGGTGACTCGGGTCGGCATAGTTGGTATCAAAGCAATACATAGGCTTGAATTGCCTAGGTTAGCAAAAGCCAGGATAGGTTCATCGGCCTTGGGATAATTATGAGCTGAATTTTGAAGTTGTTGACTCATATTTAAGGTTGGTGAATTTCACGGACGAAATTCCTTTAAGGAAGGAAGAATGTAACACCCCAAATTTTAGAGGTGCTCAAAATTATTACCGGTTGATTGAGAAAAAAATTAACGATGATTTTAAGTGAAAATTGGGATTGACATTATTGTGCTTGTTGGATGTCTTCACGCAATCGCGACACCTCATGCTTATTGAGGACTCAGTGTTGATTACTTCTCTGATCGACACCTTGTGCTACATATCATTGTCGTGCCTGTTAGGTGGCACAACCTTGTCTTGCCACCTCGTGCTTCGAGCCTTGTCGTGCTTTGGTTAGCATTGTCGTGCTTGTTAGGTGGCACAACCATGTCTTGCCACCTCGTGCTTCAAGTCATGTCATGGTTTCATTCGCATCGTCGTGCTTGCCTATATGGCATAATCTTGTCTTGCCACCTCGAGCTTCGAGCCTTATCGTGCTTTGGTGAGCATTGTCTGCTTGCTAGGTGGCATAGCCTTGTCTCGCCACGTTGTGTTTCTTTCCGCCTCGTGCTTCCTAGAAATTTCTATAAATAGGCCTTTGATCTTTTCAAATTACTTTAAGTTATCTTTGACTTTCATCAGTAGATTGACAACTAAAGAGTGAGAGAAGACGATTAGCCGCGGTTATGAAAAAGGAATCATAGGGCCTGATTGGGAGCAATTGTCTATGTGGATTCTTCGTGATTTATGTATTGGGAATTCCATATCACTATTCTTGTATGCCACGTGGTTATTTATTTCACAACGTTCGTTGTACTCCTAAACACTGTTGTCGTGAAATCTTGCTCAAATGTTTTGTTTTCAATATTGGTAAACATCTTGTTTTTGAAATATGTTTGCGGGATGTGGCTTAAGTACTTTTGATCAATTTCAGTGCTCTAGTGATTTGTCTATGTGCATGGCACCTTATGATACAGCTGAGCTTTGGCAGATCCCTTTGAGGATACCGGAAGCAAGATACTGAAGTGGTATCTTTGATGTGCAACTGGGATACTGAATTGGTTTACTAGTTGTTCGGGGTACTAAGCCACGGTTGTGTTGATAGTTTGACCGTCAAATATATTGACTGATGTTTAATTGTTTAGCGTGTTTGATTCTGATCTCATGGTGCTATGATTGTTCCACTTATTGGGCTACCCGGCTCACCCCCCATCATTTACCCTTCCAGTGCAGATGATTATTTTGGCGAGTATATGCTTCCAGGGAAGTGAGCGGGACTTGCATTGAGTTTTAGAAATCTTTGTATCCTATTTTAGGGCTTGTAATCTTATGGGATATTGTTGTAATTGTGTTGATGATATTGAATTAAATGATTGGTGACTCGGGTCGGCATAGTTGGTATCAAAGCAATACATAGGCTTGAATTGCTTAGGTTAGCAAAAGCCAGGATAGGTTCATCGGCCTTGGGATAATTATGAGCTGAATTTTGAAGTTGTTGACTCATATTTAAGGTTGGTGAATTTCACGGACGAAATTCCTTTAAGGAAGGAAGAATGTAACACCCCAAATTTTAGAGGTGCTCAAAATTATTACCGGTTGATTGAGAAAAAAATTAACGATGATTTTAAGTGAAAATTGGGATTGACATTATTGTGCTTGTTGGATGTCTTCACGCAATCGCGACACCTCATGCTTATTGAGGACTCAGTGTTGATTACTTCTCTGATCGACACCTTGTGCTACATATCATTGTCGTGCCTGTTAGGTGGCACAACCTTGTCTTGCCACCTCGTGCTTCGAGCCTTGTCGTGCTTTGGTTAGCATTGTCGTGCTTGTTAGGTGGCACAACCATGTCTTGCCACCTCGTGCTTCAAGTCATGTCATGGTTTCATTCGCATCATCGTGCTTGCCTATATAGCATAATCTTGTCTTGCCACCTCGAGCTTTAGCCTTATCGTGCTTTGGTGAGCATTGTCGTGCTTGCTGGTTGCATAGCCTTGTCTCGCCACGTTGTGTTTCTTTCCGCCTCGTGCTTCCTAGAAATTTCTATAAATAGGCCTTTGATCTTTTCAAATTACTTTAAGTTATCTTTGACTTTCATCAGTAGATTGACAACTAAAGAGTGAGAGAAGACGATTAGCCGCGGTTATGAAAAAGGAATCATAGGGCCTGATTGGGAGCAATTGTCTATGTGGATTCTTCGTGATTTATGTCTTGGGAATTCCATATCACTATTCTTGTATGCCACGTGGTTATTTATTTCACAACGTTCGTTGTACTCCTAAACACTGTTGTCGTAAAATCTTGCTCAAATGTTTTGTTTTCAATATTGGTAAAGATCTTGTTTTTGAAATATGTTTGCGGGATGTGGCTTAAGTACTTTTGATCAATTTCAGTGCTCTAGTGATTTGTCTATGTGCATGGCACCTTATGATACCGCTGAGCTTTGGCAGATCCCTTTGAGGATACCGGAAGCAAGATACTAAAGTGGTATCTTTGATGTGCAACTGGGATACTGAATTGGTTTACTAGTTGTTCGGGGTACTAAGCCACGGTTGTGTTGATAGTTTGACCGTCAAATATATTGACTGATGTTTAATTGTTTAGCGTGTTTGATTCTGATCTCATGGTGCTATCATTATTCCACTTACTGGGCTACCCAGCACACCCCATCATTTACCCTTCCAGTGCAGATGATTATTTTGGTGAGTACATGCAAGCGGGGATGTGAGCGGGACTTGCAGTTCTGGAGTTTTAGAAATCTTTGTAACCTATTTTAGAGCTTGTAATCTGATGGGATATTGTTGTAATTGTATTGATGATATTGAATTAATTGACTGGTGATTCGGGTCGTCACACCCTCCCTGGAAGGTAATGGACTTCCCTTGCCTTGAAATTTTCTTGGCCAGCCTTAAATTGAAATTGAACTTGACCTAGTGTCTTGAGCCATTGCAGTCCCAGTACACAATCACAACCCCCCAATGGTAATATCATCATGTTGAACTGAATGTTTGATTCTGCAAAGTCCAAGAAAAATCCAGACACATGGAGTCACTAGTGAATCTATTACCATCAGCCACCACAATAGCCATTGGGGCAGTGGCCATTGCTATACATCCCAATCTATCAGTTGTGTTAGGGTCAATGAAGTTATGTGTTGACCCTGTATCAACAAGTATAGAAAACACTTTGTTGTTGTGCCTGCCCCACAATTTGAAGGTGTTGTGTGAGGGTGTACCAGTGATGGCATTCGTGGTAATTATAACCCTGTCTTCTTCCTTTTCCACAGTAGGTTCCACTTAAGCAGATAGCTATTCATCATAGACAGGCAGTGTGTCTTCCCCTTCATCCTCATCAACCACTAGCATGGACACTTGTCTATGCTTACATGTATGAGCTGGTGTGAACACTTCATCACACCAGTAACACAACCTCTTTTTTCTTCTATCATCAAAGAATCCCTTGGTGAATCTTTGGGTTGGTGCCTAGTTTGGTTTAGGAAGTAGAGCTTTTGTGGTGGAGCAGGTGGATTTTGGTTATGGAAAGCAAGTGGGTTGGCTTGTAT
Organism: Escallonia herrerae; assembly: GCA_033070095.1. Classification (NCBI taxonomy): domain Eukaryota; kingdom Viridiplantae; phylum Streptophyta; class Magnoliopsida; order Escalloniales; family Escalloniaceae; genus Escallonia; species Escallonia herrerae. The sequence goes on from JAVXUP010000704.1 coordinate 235,370, forward strand.
ATGCTTAGTTTTCCAGTTGGAGTTATGGTTTGGGGTTTAGCTGGGCTAGTGTTGTTAGGGGCTGACTGTGTTCTAGCTATGGTTCTGGGTTAATGCCACACATTGTTCAAACTAGCCCTTGTTTCCTTACAAGGAAAATAGCTCGTGATAGATCCCCCACATCAAATTTCTCAACCTCAAGCCTAATTTCATCCTTCAATCCACTTATGAAGCTCTAAATGATATAGCCTTCTTTAAACTTGCTCCCCTCACTCACTAAGATAGACCTGAGGATCTCAAAATGATTATAGTATTACTCTACTGTGGTTATCTGCCTTACTTTGTAGAATTCCCCAATAATACTTACCCTAAACAAGTTGGAGAACCTAGCATGTAAGTCCCTAACAAAATTAGGCCAAGAAACCTTCCCTTTCGCTCTAATGTATGTTCTATACCAAAACTTTGCCTAACCATCAAAATGAACTGAGGCAAAGCTCACTTTATACTGTTCATCCACAGGATTAAATTCAAAATACTTTTATGCTTTTCATACCCATCCATATGAGTCCTCACCACAGAACCTAGGAAACTCTAATTTAGGCAATTTTGGACTAGGAGTACCTGTAGTAATGTAGTGATATTCTGGGTGTGGTTGCTCATACCCTTTACTTGTTTTGGATAGCCAAGACCCTGAGCCAGAGCTTTCTTCTTCCTTAAGATGAATCATTTGATGCATCATTTGTTGTAATTCATTCAAGCTTTGTCTCACCACAGGCAGTTCATCCTTCAATTGGTAAACTGATGTCCTTAGGTCTGAGATTTTCGAGACTGTCTCCTTTAGTCCCATCAACTGATTGTTTATAACTCCAAAGTGATCTGCAAATTGAGCCTACATGCTCATCTAGCTGGTGTTGCTTGCCTTGCCTTGTATTATACCCCATTTGAGTGGTTCTTTATCTGGGCATGTAATGAAATGAAATCTGCAGTAGGTTAAGGATTCGAACATTGCTCTGAATACCAATTTGTAAGACCTCAGCTGGTCTTACTCATGGAATTTTTCGCAGTTGCATAAAAAATTGAACAAAGGAAGAAATGGTCGAGAAAAATCAGAGAAAAAACTTCAGAGAAGAAGATTGGAGAAGGAATTTTCATAGATTTCAATTATGATCCTCTTTTCTCTCTCCTCATCTCCTTGTAAGGAGGTTACAACCGAAATGCTAACAACCTTCCAACTCAGAAAGTTAAATTGGAAATAAAAGAAAAAGAAATGCTAAAAATGGAAATCCTAATTACATTAACTATAACGGCTGTAACTAATCGCTATTAATGGTCTAAACAAAGATCTTCTTGATTAATGCTCTTGCATTAATAGCTCCAACTCAGCAAAATCTTCCTGGTAATTAGCATAGTTATTCTCCTCACGCGCCTGTGCCTTTATTGTGGTCCAGCTGGTCACGCACTCTCTTCTCTTGTGGATTTCCCTGCGTGTGATCCACTTGCTCAAATTGTCTTCCATTGGAGTTGCTTCCCTTCATTGTCTGAGCTGCCATTTTCTTCGTAATTCTGAATTTAAGTGGGTGTCTAGATGATGAATCCATGACAGTAAAGAACCTAGGTTTTAATGGTTTGAGTTTAAGCATTTTTGTAATCTTGTATTTGTAGAATTTGAGTTGATATCGGATTATATGCTTTGAGGTATGTGTTAGTAACAGGTTTTGGCAGATTTGATGTGAAGTGGTAGGTTAACGTTCTGAAAATTCGAGGCGATGGATCTCCGGATTTTTGGGATATCACATTGGTATCAGTGCAGTTCGGTCTTGTGGTATTAAGAGTATAGATATATAATACTGTAGACACGGAACTGCAGAGTGTAGGTAACATGATTATGTAGAATCGTAGCTTCACTAATGAGAATGGGTTAGGATGATGGTAAATTTTAAGAAGTCTGCCTTCGACTTGCCAGTGTGTTGTTCTTTAGACACCTGTTATTAGAATACCAATGATAGCTATTAATTGTACCAGTATGGTCCGCACTCATAGCACTGATAGTAAAGATAGTACAGAGGGCCTAGGGGTCCCCGATAGATAAGATTCTAACAGGTTCGTATAAGATGAGTAGGGACATATAGTTATTAATTGCACCTATAGTTATGCAAGTGGTGATGTGATGCTAAGTTTATGTTTGTAACCGTGTCAAGGGCGGCCCGGTTCTTAGTTCACGTAGGCCATCTAAGCAAACCAACTTCCTCCATCCCGTCTCACATGAATATTGTCCATATGAAGTGGCTTACTCCAATTTTAGATTGGAATCTTCATGTTACTTTCTGAATAAGTTTGACGTGAAACTTTTTATAGTGGTTCCAAGGTTTTTCCCGAGCAGTCTGCAAGGCCAGTTTTCTTAGACACAGCAAGTATAACATGTCATGGCCCTTGTAGCCCATTCAAGGTCCAGTCCTTACCCAACCTGGCTAAAAGCCAGCAAATAGCCCACGAGGATCCATTTTATGTCGAGTCATAGTCAAAATACTTTGAAGTTGCAAAACTTTGTGGTAATCTTGGAAGGTAGTTTTGTATAAAAAGTTTTTTGTCGATAAAATGTTATACTTCAATCGCTAGATAAACTTATTTAGCAAATGACAAGGCATAAAAAAATACTACTATGCAAAAATAAGCTTTTTGCCTTTTAGACGGAGAACCAATAATCACACTCCACAACGCTTTACTTACACTGTACATATTGTCGTCAAAAGGCATAAAAATTATCATTGTAATTTCACAAATCACCTTCACAGCCAAAATGGATTCTGTGTAGTCAAAGTGTAGTCAAATGAGAGTACGGATATTGACATCTTTTGTCACGACCCACACCCATGGGTGAGCCCATGAGCTAGATCCGCGACCGGCCGCAGGCCCATTCAAACCTCCACCCAGGGATCTGTCAGTCCTTACGACAACCTGTACTCAAAATTCATTCTAACTTCCTAAATTCTATAAGAGTAAATTGGCTATCAAGAACCTCACTTAGAAATTCCACAACTGTCATAAATAACTTCAACTACACAATTTCTATGGAGATCAATGCTCCAACCAATTCTCTAAGACATAAAATTTATACTACACTATCTTCTAAAGATTAACGATTGCTCTAAGAGGGACCATCTTCTGCGAGTCCGATCTTGTTTCCCTCATGGATGTCGGTTTTATCTAAGTGATCACCTGAAAACATTTATAAAAGAGTGAGCTAGGGGGGCCCAGTAAGTACACATACCATATCCTTAAAATAGCTTTTGTATTCATAAAAACATGCCATGGTTTTTTCATTTAAAAAAAATGGGTAATAAATTTACAGAAAATACTATACACATATATACTTTATAAAAGCAAATCATGCTTCAGAAAAGTTCTTTCAAAACGAATGCATAGCAACAGTAACTAAACTTCGAATGCCATCCTATCTCTTTTCATGGTGTGTTGTGGTCAGCGTATGGTCCCACTGACTAGGACCCAAAATTCCTCCTCCACCCGGGATAAATAATATTGTGGACGCAAGGGCGAACCACGATGCAATAGTACTGTGCGCCAGCGTATGGTCTCGTTGACCAGGACCCAAAATCTACTTTCCCCCGTGGATATAGGGCACAACAACCAATATTAATCTCACAATAACACAATTAACACAGAGTTCTCAAAAACCAATGTAACACTACCCATGGCAATTATAACTCATTTTCTCATCAATCAGTTGCACAAAAAGCAAGAGTGTCATAATTACTTAAAACATTCATTTGGTAAAACCACGTATACATACACGTATATTGAAAAATAGGGTGTACGGAAGAACATGGCAGGAGTACTTACCTGAATAGCTAAACGGCTCCTTCTCCCAAGTCTGCCCTAGCTCTTGTCTATCAGAATCTAACAATAAATCATTCTGATGTTATTCATTGCCCTTGCATCAGGCCTAGGTGCTGAATTTCCCTCAAGTGCGCAAAATTACCAAAATACCCCTAGATTAGGTAAAATTACCCACAATGCCTAACGTACCGTTACACACCCAATATGACTCAAAACATCCTTTTAAACAACTAGGGGGTTTTCGGATAAGAATGACCTTCCTGGGAATTCTTCGTTCGGAATCCCAAATCGTTCCTTGAATTGAGCGCTAAGATTCCTATTTTAAAATATATCCAAACGGCACTAAAATGGCATGAAATTTCCGAACTGCAAGCATCTCAATGTGTTTAGATCATTATAAAATTTTCGGTTAAAAATAATTTTGTTTACTATATTAAACAATTTAAAAGTATGTTTTCAAAATAAGATCGTTTCAGGCCTGTCGCATGCCTAGAAAAAATCCATAAATTTCTACATCAAAGGTTTCACAAAAATAAGGCTAGTTTTAGTTTTGAACTTTGGCCAAATATACTCAATAATGGCTTAAAAGTCTTGGGCAATAGAATAATCTATAATTCTAGAAACAACATTTTTTCAGCAAACCCTAGTTTTGTATATTGACCATTTTAAGCCTGAAACATAATGAATCTTAGAAAACTCAAAACTACAAAGCTAAACAATACTTTCTAAGGTTTTCATAAATATAAGGGTCACAAAAATCCAATGAGTAATGACCTCTCTACAATAAATCGAAGTGGCTAATCAAAACAGCACATCTCTGTGCAGATCAATTTTGTTCAATGATTATTTTGAAGTAGAAATACTATGAGTCTTAGAAAACTTAAAACTACAAAGTTTCATAGGAATTACTGAGGTTTCTAGAAACATAAATTTCACAAAAATATCATGCGTAATTAATTTTCTATGACAAATTGAAGTAGCTACCCGAAACAGAAAAATCTTGACTTCTACAGTAAATTGAATTTAAAGTCATTTTTCGATATCAAAACGTAAGATTCTGAAAAAACTTAAAACTGAAAAGTTGAAGGGGACAAGATAAGGTTTTCAGAAAGTATAAAACCACATCAATCGCATGAATAATGAAATAGATATGAACAAAAATCTAACTCATTCTTATGCTGAGCTACAACAGCTTTCTTCTCAAACACGCCCACATCTCACCCTCTGAAACACACACAATACACACACAAACCCTAGCACTTAAACATTATGATCCCTCTAAAACACTCAAATGAATAGCTAAAATTAGAGAGAAGAGACTAGGAATTTACCTTGAAAATTCCTGCCCTAGGTACTTCCTTCTCTCTCCCTTTCTCTCTCCCTTTCTCACTCTAGTTTCACGTAAAAGAGGCTGACCAATGTTTTTCTATGGCGGCTGGGAATTATGCTATTCTTTATATAATAACCCTAAAAAGGACAATTTTCTTAAAAACCCCTGAATTTTAAATGTTTTCTTTTTCCAAGTTTATCCATAAATTTTAATATTATTAGAAAATCCCAAACTAATCATATTAATAGTCAAAATTATGCATTCTGATAAACTCAAAAGAAAACACGAAGTTAGGGGGTTACATTCTTCCCACCTCATTAACTTGCAACTTAAGAGCATTATAAATTGTCACTAAATGTTGCCAATAAAATATCGTTTATGCAAATTGACACTAAATGTTACGTGCAAGAATTATCGCTAAAGAACTAAAATAACTGGTAAGAAATACCAAGGTTCGGGGTATTACATCTTTGGTACAACTAAATTCCGCAATTTACATCTTAATATGCACAAGTGTCACCATTTGTATAATCAAAGTGAGCATTGACAATGAAGATGTGCTAGAAGTCATTAAACAAACCCATACTTGCCAAGCTTCAGAATATCCTGATTCTTCCGTCTGCCAGGTAGATCTTGCAAATTTTTGGACAATCCTTAATTTAAGCAGAGAGGCATGCAGCATAATTTTCATAATTAATAGCTAGTTAATAAAAGAAAGAGAGGATCTTCAAAAACAAAATAATTGACCAAACTTTCCAACTTTGTGCCAAGTCAAACCTACCACTTATTTTGGGATGCAAGAAGTATAAGTTTTTGACAATTCAAGTGGTTATGCTACCGTTCATAATCGTCTGCTTATGCATCTCAAAATTTAGTTCCTATAGGCCAAGTTTTAGGCATGTTATTGTCTAGTTAGAACTGAACCGAATCGAACCCGCACACTCTGTTGTTCGATTTTCCATGAGCATTCTTACGGTTCAACCACTACCCCAGGGTGTAGACATTATAATCCAATGAACATTCAGTTAGGTACATTGTCGAAATATTAAAAGAGTCAATACATATTTGATCTATTTTCTCACGCCCATGTTTGTGAGGGCGAAGGCTTTCCTGAACCCAAATGCCCTAAGAAAATCCAAGAATGTCCAAGATCATTAAAAACCAATGAGAAACAAATAAGATACAATAAATCGAAGTTAGCTAACTTGAATTGGTAGAAATATAATCATAAAATTGTTCAGGTCTATTTTGAATATTGATCACTTCAAATTTCAAAAAACTCAAAACTACAAAATTGTAGTACACTTTTTGGGGTTTTCAAAAAATTTGGACAAGGAACGAAAAAGTTACGAACTCTTGAATTTACTATAAAGATTTACAACGAAAAAGATCATGAATTAAAGTCAATAATCGAAAGTACAAAAAACTATTTAGCGTAACGATCAAGAATGTATTTAGGGTTCTAAAGAATCAATAGATCTCTCTAAACAAGAAATCAATTGACGAAAGTATCGATAATCAAAATTCAGATGGGGTAAATGCACGAGAAAACCCTTACCTCTAATTGTACAATTAACTCAAAGCTTTGATCTTCTCAATCCAATTATATCGGAAGCCCTAATTATCAATATGTTCAAAGGTTCCAATTAGGGTTTTGACAATAATGAAATTTCAGAGGGTTCCTACTACATACCTCAATCTAAAAATCGAAATAAATTCTTTCCTTAAATCAATGTGCAAAATCCCATGAGGTCTCTTCCTAGGAAATCTTTGAGGCTCTTCTGAAGTTTGTTGTCCTCCTAGGGAATGTATGTTGTGCGTAAACTATCGTAGGAAATATAATTATCTTCCTAAAACATTTAGAATTACCAAATACCAATTATGTCCCAAAATTCTTTAATTTTACAAATGGGTCAAACTAAAGCCCATATTTGAATTGGGTTATCTAAGCTCAAAAGTAAAACCCACTCTCTCAGAAAGAAAACTCTAAATTGATTCGTAGATCCACCATTTAGTTCAAATACACAATACGTTCTAATTCGTACTTATACAAGTATCCTGATAAAAAAAATTGAAGTGTTACACTCTTCTCCACTTAAGATAATTCCGTCCTTGGAATGAACGTATCGTAATCATCAAAATTTTGATAACGCCCAACCTTTATGATATATCGAAGCTTATACATGTACTTAGAATAGTTTCTTGCCTTGTAACACGAGTCATTACATTCCTCCCACGTTAAATAAAATTTCAACCTCAAAATATTTATGGCTTAGTTAGCAAAGAAAATACACTATACAAAATCATTGCACTTAAATTCAATTACTTAGATAATATACCAAATCATACCCTTTGCACAATGTTCCCAATAGTAACACGCTTAGCTTCAAGCCTAAGGTGTACAACAGACTGAGCAATTACCACATGCCTTGTACTTTACAGGATCCAAACCTTGAGCTCTAACTTTCATTTTCACCTCCCAGCCTCGTACTAGTACATATTGATCAAAATCTACGCCTGTAGAGTGCCAAAAATGGAGTCATAACAATACTCTTTTAACGACACTTCTCTAATAACTGAAACTAACTAGTAACTAAAGTCGTTAAGTTATTCGCACACTTTCCGCCCGATGAACCAGTCACATTGTTAGCCTTTCAAATATAGTATACTTTATCAACTCATCAACATGAAATTATAGAGTCATATATATTCTTCGCCCACAAATATCTTTACATCACAAACACTTGACTAATGAAAACAACATCAAACTCAGACTTCCTATCCATACTCAATTACTACCAAGACCACGAACTCAATGTCTAAGGGCTAGGTAAAATGGTATGATGCAATGTCTATGAAGTCCACCAAATCAAAATCATGAGATCACCTAAAAATATAGATTTCTCCCATCTAATGCCATACACACATATATGACGCATTTACTAACGTTTTAAGTCTCTAAGTTATCACATCATTTGTATCTCTCAATCACATCATTAACCGCCTATAACTACTAGTTGCTTGTGACACCCCCAACCCTAGTGACGTCACCAGAGCCAGGTTGTCAGTCCTGACTGCATTAGAAACCCTGTCGATACAGAGAAATTCTAGAAACATCCTTGAATATACATCCCTGAATATACATAAGGTTTTACCAAAAAGCCATCCTTACAAAAATTTTCATCGTAAAGCTCAACATGAGCACAGCGGAAATATTTACACAAAATGTCTAGTTCCCAAAATGCGCATATCGCCGTCTTACTTTTCAGTCTACTGATTAAGCGCCTTCTCCTTCCCTCTCCTCGAAGTTTCCCCTACTTCGCCCTGACTGCCTGAAACATTACAAGTAAGGAATGAGCGCAAATCGCCTAGTAAAGATAATACGAGGAACAACGCAGACAACGAAGTGACAGCTTTGGGAGAAATAACAATCAATCTCAACGATATCAAGAATCCAGAATTTCAAAGGATGACACAACATCAATTCAATGGATCAAGCAACATGTTTTCTTTTCTGAAACAGAATGAGGGGCTTTAAGGCCCAACAGAACAACATCATCACCACATTTAATGAATTGGACTGACCGAACTGACTGACCGACTACAATGCACGTGAACACTGAATCGCCAAATTAAACATCAATAAAATATAAGCCATTAAAATCACAATGTCGTAATAAAGTCAAATACAATACAGACACCGACCGGACTGACTGGACTCGATCGACACGACTGACTCGAACCGCGCGCCCTACATCCTGTTTGTCGGTGATTATGTTTCACTGGCCCTCCTTTCACATAATGTCCCGTACTCGGGATGTTCATCTCAGTCTCAGACAAATAAAAGAGACAGCAAGCACAAGAAGGGAACTCACGAAGACTTGTTCGTCCCCAAACCACGCTATCATCAAAGCACATAATACAACAACTGAACGGACCAAGGGAATTCAGTTCACCCCATGTCCTCGATTCAACAAGGAATTTCAATCAAGTATGCGACCGAGGTTCAACAAAGTAAACCAAGATCATCACTAACGCACACAAAGTAGACTAGGAAACGAGCTAGTCGAAAACCACACCAATATTTCAAATACGAGAGGTATAGGCACAACAACCACCGATACCTCATAGTCACCATAAAACGTTCTTCATACTTCACCCTAACAACGATATGTATGCTACGAGGAGCAATTTCGTAGCATGCAAAGAGCCGTACTATCCTTACCTGGCTGGCTTTTAGCCGACGAGCTTAATAATTTCAAACCGCCACGAGCAGGATCACATATTCAAATAAGATTTTACTCGTTAGCCACTAATCATCATAATATAAAATGATTCTACTTTCATTTTATCAGTTATCTACCGTGTTCTATAGCAGTCGGTTACTCCGACCTAACAGTCAGGTCTTTAACCTAGCCGAGCACCACACTAGTGCTGATACCCTTCATTTGAGGATTTTCGTCCCATTCCTTGCTTCTTGTTATGTTAGAATGCTCAATTAAGTCATTCGTGAAGTTCAGAGTTTGCGTGGTTAAATTACCAAAATACCCTCCGTCTAGTGGCAAATTACCAAAATGCCCTCGGGGTCCATTATCATTCCAATCACCTCAAATCAACTGAAAAAAAACCTTACCGGTGCTTTACCACCCCTTTCCGGGCTAAAAGTCCTTCGAAAAACTCTATCGAAAAAGTACCAAAATACCCCTATCCGGTGGCAATTTACTAAAATGCCCCCACGAGGGTTCCCGGCATCAAACAAATCTCAAAAGTACTTAAAAACGTTATTTTTACCCTCTTGAAGTCATTCCCAAGCTAAAAAGCATTTTAGAAAATTTTTGCACGAAAATCCCGGACCGGTGTCCGGACCGAGCGCTTAAAAGCCCGTTCGGCAAAAAAAATAGCAAACGACCACAAAATGGTCCAAAATCTTGGAAAATGAAACTTCTCAACATCCCAAGGTCCCCATAGAAGTTTCACACCAAATCGCGCTCGTTTGATATTTGAATTACACTGTAAAGTTTCACGGTTCCCCGTAACGGTTAACCCCTTTCTAGTCCTCGAAAAAATCTGACATTTTTTCTTAATGTAGATCTCCTAAAAATATTTGGGTCTCTCTTTTGAATTTTGGCTAAATCTGGCTCTAGATATTTTTAAAAATTTATTAAAAAAAACTGCTTAATTTATTTTAGCCTTTAGCGACCATTACGGTTACTGTTCATGATCAACACACACCATTTCACGTTTTTCACACACAGCACTCTTCTTCAACCTCACACCCGAACCCACGCAGCCATGAACCCCCTCCCTTCACCCATGGTTACACTTCTTCTTCCTCATTTCTCTACCTAAAACCCACATCCCAACACATTGCAACACCTAATAATGACCTAATTCATCTAAAACACACAAATCACATACGAACACACACACCCGAACCACACACACACTGACTACACGCAGCACCCTCGGACACAACAACCCTCAATTCCCTCCCCTTAGTTCGACTTAGTAACCACCTTATCCAAGCTTAACCCACCCTTACTCACCATCCCCTTCCTGCGCACCAAGAACACACATACACAGTCAAACACACACACTAACCCAGTCACGGTCCCCTCTGCCGAGCTCCAACACAGCCACCGGCCCTCCACAAACTCACATACACCCACCAATCCTCCATATTACCACCATTCACAAGCCTGAGCTTCCAATTCCCTCATGCGAATCCCCACTAGAAGCACACATGAGCAATTACACACAGGTACCTAACGCACACACAGACACACTGTCTAACACACAACTGAAATGGGTAGAGAGATTACCCTTCAAATTTCTGAAACTTTTCTTCCCTCTTCCTTTCTTCCTTCCCCGAAGCTGCTTCCTCTCTGTTTTTTTTTTGTTCTGTTTGCTCTCTTTTCCCTCTTCTTGTTCCACCGAAAATTCAACCCATCTCTTTTTTTTTTTGAATTTTTCACATTCACTTAGTCACCACCTAGCATGAGGTGGCAATTGGTAGTAAATTCTCTTTGGACACTTGGCATCAAGGCATGCTTTGTTTTCAAAATTTATGAGTTGACCCCAATAGTTTTTATATTTATAAAATGACCCCTAAACTTTGTGTAATTAACTTTCTGCCCCTCTAAATTAGGAAAATTTCACTTTGACCCTAAGGCTACACTGACACCTCTTCCCACTTCCCGCCACTTAGTTTAACGCCAAAAGAACGTTACTCAATTAAAATAATTCCCGTTAATTAATCAACTCAGTGTTAACTAAATTTTCGATACACTCGGGGTATGAGGGTATCACATTGCTAGAGTTACTCAAAGACACCAAAATATCAAAATCTTATCTTTCAACCACCCTCTGTGGTTTACCCTTATAATCTTCGAATTTTAAAGGCAAGTAACATGTGGTGTACTCTTGAGTACACGACGCAAATCTCAATCTTGTACCGAAACATCAAATAAATTGTCAAAACCTAATCTAACTTCTCAAAGTCTAATCTCTTTCATAGATCATCTAAAGCTTAAGAGTCTACAGAATTTTATACCTAAGCTCTGATACCAACTGTAATGCCCCGACTTTTTGAAACGTTTAATGAAAAATAAACAAATCCAGAAAAACCTCAAAAGGTCCAAAAATCTCCCAATTGGGTATACAGAGTATCTAAGAATAACTCTCCATATCACACTAGCTTAAAAGAGTTACATTGACCTCAACTACTCCTAAATGAAGCTCCAAAACAAAATCTAAAGTAAAATATAACAAAGGCTACTTAGTTGCCTCTTACAATCTATTCGACAATAAATATAAAAGGAAAGTCCTTCCCTAAAAAGCTTCTTACTTGGTCATGCCTTATAATCCTTTGCACAGTTCCAAACACTGGCGGATAATTTATATAGGTTTACAGGATCTATACTAGGAAAATATATGAGACAAGAATATCTAGAAATTAGTTGCCTACAAATTAGCATTCTCTCCAAGGTAAGTCAACTCTACAGCTCGTATATTAACACTCCCTCAAGCTAGAGCATAGATACCTAGCTTGTTACAAAGATACTCAACCCGATTCCCGTTTAAGGACTTTGTGAAAATATCCCCAATTGCTCGCTTGTCTTCACATAACTGGTTGAGATCAAATTCTCCTGAATCTTCTCTCGAATGAAGTGACAATCTACCTCAATATGTGTAGTTCTCTCATGGTAAATAGGATTTGAAGCAATGTAACGAGCAACTTGGTTATCACATCGAAGTTTTGATGGTAAGGGAGGCTTCAAACTAATTTCTTCTAATAGGTGACAAATCCACATAACCTCACAAGTGGATTGAGCCATAACTCTATACTCTGATTCTGCACTGGACCGCGAGACGACACTTTGTTTCTTACTTTTCCAAGAGACTAGATTCCCACCAATAAAAATGCAGTAGCCCCTAGTGGACTTTCTATCAAGTTTCGATCCAGCCCAATCAAGATCTGAATAGCACTCAATGCAAGAGTGTCCATGGTTGCTGTATAGCAAGCCCAAGCCTAGAGCTCCCTTTAAGTAGCCCCTTTAAGTAGCACAGAATCTGTTTCAAAGCTGCCCAATGTTTAACTGGGAGCTCAGACATAAACTGACTAACAATGCTAACTGCATAGGCAATGTCTGGACAAGTCACTGTGAGATAATTCAACTTTCCAACCAATCTTCTACACTTCTCTGGATCATCAAGGCGATCAATGTCATCCTTTGTAAGATGAACACTAGGATTCATTAGCGTATTGCACGGCTTGGCTCTTACCTTTCCAGTCTCTGCAAGTAGGTCAAGAACATACTTCCTTTGAGATAGGAAGATTCCCTTCTTGCTTCTAGTCACTTCTATTCCCAAGAAGTATTTTAACTAACCCAAGTATTTTGTATGAAACTTGGTCTGTATGAATTTCTTGAGAGAAGTGATTCATGTGCAATCATCTCCTGTAATGACAATATCATCAACATAAACAACAAGTAGGATAACCCCAGCAGTGGACTTTCTGTAGAAGACTGAATGGTCACACTTGCTCTTTTGTAACCCAAACTCCTAAATTGCCTCACTGAATTTTCCAAACCAAGCACGAGGACTTTGCTTTAAGCCGTACAGAGATTTCTTCAAATGACATACCTTGCCATACTCCCCCGAGCAATCAAACCTGGTGGTTACTCCATATATACCTCTTCCAATAGGTCACCATGCAGAACGGCATTCTTGATATCTAGCTGATGTAAAGACCAATTCAAGGAAGCCATTAAAGAGATGAACAAAGGAACAAAGGTGAGTTTGGCCATAGGAGATAAAGTGTCAGAGTAGTCAACTCCACAAGTCTGAGCAAACCTTTTGGCAATCAATCTGGCTTTAAGTCAAGCCACTCAGCCATCGGCATTAAATTTAACAGTATAAACCCACTTGCACCGCACTACCTTCTTGCCTTTAGGTAAATTGACAAGATCCCATGTATGATTATCATCTAGAGCCTGTAATCTCCTCAAGCATACTATTGTGCCAACCCGGATGAGATAAAGCTTCTTTTACAGTCTTCGGTACTAAAACAGAGTTTAGAGAGACAATTAGAGAGATAGAAAAAGAAGATAAGTAATCATAGGAAATAAAATTAGCAATGGGATATTTAGGAAGGGTGCAAAGGCGTTTACCTTTATGAAGACCACTAGGTAAGTCAAGATCATTTGGTGGAGGATCAGATGATGAAGCAGCTGGTGTAGGGCATGTATCATGGTGTTCTCGCCTTCGTGAATGAACTTGAACAATAGGTGACTTCACAGGAGCTGAAGGAAGAATAGCCTGCTCACCCAAACAATCCACATCCTCTGATTGTGCAACACCAGAACTAGCACCATCAGTAGCATTAGATGGTTCGATTGGAACAGAAACAGATAGACCATCCTTAAGGGTTCTATCCTCAGAAATTGGTGGCTCAATAGGTAGCGAGGGGAAGATCTCAAACATCAACCAGTCATCATCATCCCCTTTACTGCTAGAATCAGATTTTGAGGAAAAGAATGGACTGTGTTTAGAAAAGACAACATTTGCTGATACCAAATATCTGTAAAGGTCAGGAGAGTAGCACCGGTATCCCTTTTGAAGCCGTGAATAGCCCAAACAGACACATTTAAGGGCTTTACGATCCAGTTTCATAAGATGAGGCCTCACATCATGAACAAAGCAAGTACTCCCAAATATCTGAGGTTCTACTAGAAACAAAGGCTTGGTAGGAAAAAGAACATTATAAGGAACATCTTCGTTGAGAACTGTTGAGGGCATATGATTAATCAGAAAACAAGCTGTGGAGATAGCATCTGCCCAAAATGGCTTGGGAACTTTCATTTGAAATAACAATGCCCGAGCAGTCTAAAGTCGATGTCTATTTTTTCACTTAGTAACTCCATTCTGGGTAGGAGTATCAGCACAAGATGATTGATGAAAGATGCCATGTTGGTTCTTATACTTCTAAAAAGATTCTGACATATATTCTTTAGCATTATCACTCCTTAATATATGCACGGGAATATTAAACTTTGTTTTGATTTCAGCACAAAAATAAAAAAAAAAGTGAGTAAACACCTCAGAACGATTTTTCATGAAATATATCCAAGTCATTCTAGAGAAATCATCCACAAATGTAACAAAATATCTTAACCCAGTTTTAGACAATAGGACACGGTCCCCAAATATAAAAATGGACCGACTTAAAAGCAAACTCAACTCGCTTATTAACTCTAGGACTCAACGAGCTTCGATGATGTTTTGCAAAATGACAAGATTCACAATCCACTGAAGATACATCATGAAACTGAGGACATAACTTCTTCAACACTAGCAAATAAGGATGACCTAACCGACAATGAGCTTCAAATGAAGACACAACACCAGAACATGCAACTGAATGAGGCACCCATGTATCCAGAATATAAAGACCATAAGATACATGCCCTTTACCAATAGTCTACTTTGTCATAAGATCCTGAAAAAGACAGTGATCAGGAAAAAATGAGATACAACAATTAAGGTCTTTGGTGAGACGGCTTATAGACATCAGATTGAAAGCAAGACTGGGTAAACTAAGTACAGAAGATAAGGTAACTAAAGAAGTGGGTTTTAAAGTCTTGAATCCCTCGATAGTATAATTAGATCCATCAGCTATTGTTACAGGAGATGGAGCTGTGTGAGACCAAAAACTAGAAAAGATTTTGGGATTACTTGTCATATGATCTGTGGCACCAGAATCAATGACCCATTTGTTTGAGGAAGAAATGAGACACTTTTTACCTGACTCAGCAAAAGCAGCAACTGATTCTTGGCGCTGAGCCAATTTGGCATACTCATCAGCTGAGATTGTGATTGTTTTCTTAGAAGATGAACTGAAAGTTACGACAACAGTAGCAGTGGTAGTCTGAGCTCTCTAGTTGCGATTTTGTAATTTCTTACAGTAACACTTTGTGTGTTCGGGCTCTTTGCAATAATAGCAAACAATCTCACTTGTTCCTCCATTGTGATCCCCTCGGTCTCCACCTTCTCTGTCTCCTTTGTTAGCAACAAAAACACTGCTTCATTTCCCCATCATCTGTTAGCAACAAGAACACTGCTTTGCTGATTAGATAAAGTGGACTCTGTGCAGAGCACTCAACTAAACACCTCTTGAAGAGAGGTAATATCAGTACCAGAAAGAATATGAGAATTAGCAGTGTCAAACTCAAGTGGAAGTGCACCCAAAAACTCATCACCGCCATTTGTTCCCTCTGCGCCTGTTATAATTTGATATCTGAACTAAAAGGTAGCTGCATGTTTAATTCCTCATAAGTTTTCTTGAAATCCATGAAAAAAGCTGTGAGACACTCTCCTTCTCAGGACGATAGAAAGCCCTATAGACGTCATAAATTTGGGATATATTAGCTTTCCCAGAGTATAAGAACTCAAGAGAATCCATAAGTTCTTTCACAAATTCACAATGATTAATCAAACCAAGAACTTCACTATCAATAGAATTACGAATCTATAAAATAAGATGCGCATCTTCCATTAACCACAATTGCTTAGTGTCATCAGTAGGCGGATCGTTATGCAAATGATCATCCTTATCAATACTATGCATATATATTCTAACCGTTTTGTTCCAATCTAAGTAATTAGTGCCATTTATCTTATTTTCAGCAATTTTAGACAATACTGGAACCACTTCACCTGCTTGAACATTACTGTCAGCCTTTGTTCAACACACAGAGTACCAAAAGCAACCCAAAAGAAAAATAGATAAAACTGGAGCAAAGCATAGATTGTGTACCGAAGACTGCAAGATAAAGACTGCCTTAAAAAAATATCAGAACAAGAAAGCACCACCAGAGATAGGCCAGAAATGTCGGAGCGACGTCTGAGTAAGAAGCTGATGCTGATCGGAACAGCCATGCACCTTCACTCGCCGGTGCGTAAGAGCACCGGACTTTGAGGACTGGCCAAAAACCATCGTGCGCACCTCCCTGGGGTGGTGGTGAGACCAAACTGTCACCAGAACTGGTGACGACACCAAATAAGCTAGTGCGTGAGAGAAGGACAGATTCCTTCAGCTAGTGCATGAGACCCACTCGCCGAGAACCCAACCACTGGACTTTGAGGACTGGCCAGAAACCACCGTGTGCACCTCCCTGGGGTGGCGGTGAGACTAAACTGTCACCGGAACTGGTGATGACACCAAGTCAGTTCCGGGACTAAAAACCAAACCCCGTGAACCCAGGAAAAATCAAGCCAATTTCTCTGATAGCATGAAATGATTCAGAGAGAAAAATGCTCTTTTCTATGTCTCACTGATCTAAATAGAAGACAATTTATACAAGTTTACGGGATCTATTCTAGGAAAATACACAAGACAATAATCCCTAGAAATTAGTTGCCTACAAATTAGCATTCTCTACAAGGTAAGTCAACTACATAGCTCGTATATTAACACATATATAACTAAATTTGTAGTGGGTCAAAGGTTTCGATGTATTTAAAACAATACAAAATCAAGTCCGAAACATTGTCATAAGTTATGATAATGATATCTTATATTTCAAAAAGACTCCAGTGAATTCAATAATACTTGAGATATGCTAGAAACTTCTTCAAATAGATTAGATATCAAAATTCAAATAATAAGTACAAAGACGAAGACCACGGGAGCCATTCAGAAATGTGTCACACACTCACACGTGCCATCACTGACACATGAGACAAGGTTCAGAAATTAAGATCGCGATCTCTAACTCATCTGCTGAGCTAGCCCACGTTTCAATCCACGTGGATAAGTCAGAAATAGATAAGTCACATACACTACGACATGGCTCACCAGATTATAAAAACATATATCAAATCAACTTAATAAACACCAAGAATTTGAAGCTAATAAAGTCATTCTCGTTCACACGATTCTATGCTGAATAGTTTTATTCAAGGGTTAACTTCAACAATGAAGTCAACAAATTCTTAAAAAAAAAATCAAATCTCAAAAGTTAAAGAGGGCTTGTTACTATTTTCATTATGTCTAATATCATTAAAACTGATAAGAAACAAATAACATAGAGCAAGTCAAAGTCAGCTGATTTGCAGTGTCAAATAGCAACTTTTGCACCAACGAATAACTTTCAAACTGAATTTCAATCAGAAAATAGACGAATTTTGACAAAATGCAAAACTAAGAAGTTAAAAAGGACTCGTTAAGGTTTCAAAAATATCTAGAATCATTAAAAATCAATGAAAAATAAATGAGATAGAACAAATCAAAATGGGCTGATTTTGCAGTGTCAAGAACTGAAAAGTCTGCACTGACAAATAACATTCAAACTCAATTTCAATCAAGAACCAAAAGGATTCTGATAAAACCTTAAACTACAAAGTTGAAGAATACTCTTTAAGGATTTCAAAATGTCGTCCAAGATCATTAAAAACCAACAGAAAACAAATAAGTTACAATAACACGAAGTTGGGTGACATGGATCGGTAGAAATATATGCATAAAAATATTCAGGTCTATTTTTGAATACCGATCACTTGCAATTTTGGAAAACCCAAAACTACAAAGTGTAGTACACTAGGGTTTTCAAAAATGTAAGAACACTGAAATTGGACAAGGAACAAAAAAGTTACAGACTCTTGAATCTACTACAAAAGATTTTATAACAAAAAATCAAAAATAGAAAAAACTATTTAGCATAACAATCAAGAATGTAATTAGAGTTCTAAAGAATCAATAGATCTCTTTAAACAATAAATCAATTGAAGAACAAATCAATAATCAAAATTTAGATGGGGTAAATGCATGAGAAAACCCTTACCTCTAATTGTACAATTAACTCAAGTTTTGATATTCTCAATCCAATTATACCAAAAGCCCTAAAATCACTATACCCAAAGGTTCCAATTAGGATTCTAACAATAATAAAAGTTCGTAGGGTTCCTACAACAAACCTCAATCCAACAATTGAAATAAATTATTGCCTTAAATCATTGTGCAAAATCTCATGAGGTCTCTTCTTAGGAAATCTTTGGAGGCTCTGCTGAAGTTTGTTGTCCTCCTAGGGCATGTATGTTTTGCGTAAACTATTAGAAACCTAGAAGAAATATAATTTTATTCTTAAAACATTTAGAATTGCAAAATACCAATTATGTTCCAAAATTTTCCAATTACAAATGGGCCAAACTAAACCCATATTTTAATTGGGTCATCTGAGTATAATCCACTTTCCAGAAACAAAACTCTGGATTGGTTCTTAGATCCACCATTTAATTCAAATTCACAATACATTATAATTCGTACTTACACAAGTATCATGATAAAAAAATCTGGGGTGTTACATTAACGATGTCTATGGTGTGTCAATGAGTTCCTTTTTTTAGGTAAACCATAGTATTATTAAAGTTTCAAGTGCAAAAGTTCTGTATATATCCTCATCTTTGCTAATCCAGACTAATGCATATCAACCTAAGTATACATTAAGTTAGGTAAGGATAACATCAGATATATCCCATGCCACATAAAGGTTCCAGTGTTCTTGAGTGTATCTTCCACTACAACACCTTAGCTTGGACCATATTACTTATAAACATTTATTTCAAAAAAAAAAAAACCATGTTGAACTTCACAATGCACAGGAACAAAATTCATACTTGAGATTCTTCAAGGGAATGTTGCTATCACCTTCATCGAGAAGTTTTTTTTTTATTTTTTATAGTTGTGCGATGACTTAAAGGCTTTTTATAGTTTAAAGGTAGTCGCAGTATAATGATACATGAAGAAGTTGTTATTTTATTATTCATTCTAGCCCATGAGGTTGAGAATAGATTGGCTCAAGATATGTTTCAACACTCTAGTGAGACAATCAACAGACATTTTCACATAGTATGACATGTTATGCATAAGCTATCAGAGGATATAATTAAGCCTGATCCCAACGACAATGGCATGTTTCCAGAATACATATATATCGAGTACATACTACCATTATTTCAAAGTAAGTTCAATTGTTCTTTACGCTTATGATTTTCAAAATATGATTTTAACTTTTTCTTGATTTTGATAAAGGTGCATTTCAATGTTATCTATATGTTAGGACTGCATTGAAGCCATTGATGGTACATGTCAAATAGACTCCCACAAGACAAATAAGCTAAATATATTGGGAGAAAGGGGTTTCCTACCCAAAATACAATAGTTTCTATTTGATTTTAACATGTGTTTCATATTTGTGTGGGCCGGATGGGAAGGAACCTCATGATATTAGGATACTTGAAGTGGCACTTAGGAGACTATAACTTAAGTTCCCACACTTAAAAGGAAGGTCGTATCAAAAACCTTAATCTTTTGATGGACATTTTTGAAAATATCTACGTAATGAAGATGCATGCAGTTCTGATTCTATTTTATAGTAAAGTATTATGTTGTTGATGTTGGTTATCCAAGCATGAAAGGTTACTTGGTTCCATACAAAGGCCCAACATACGGTACCATTTTCATACTTAAAAGTGTGGGAGTGTTTAGCATACGATAGAGTTCTAGATCATAAAAGGAATAAGCTTGGACCAACGACTATTAGAAATGTATTTGTTGGATATCTTGAAAATAGCAAGGCCTATAGACTTCTCGATTTGGATCTAATGTGATAGTTGGATCTCGAGATGTACAATTCTTTGAAAATAAGTTTTCCACTAATTATGAAATCATAAATGATGATTCTCAAGTAAATGGTCCAAATGAATCTTTAGGATTGGGAAGGCAACAAATGGATCAGCTTACTGATTCCAGAATTTAGCCGGCAGAACCTTGAAGAAGCACTAAAGCAAGGAAAGAGAAGGAATTAAATCCAGGTATTATTTTTTCAAAAGTATTGTGTTTCTTATTGAAGGTGACAGAAATAATAATGTAATTAACAAGTATCCTATCGTGTTAAATTTAGAGGATTGACCCTAAATAATTTAGTGAGACTATGTCATTGAAGGATGCATCCTTTTGGAAAGAAGTAATTGATGATCAAATGGACTCAATTACGTCTAATAACACATTGGTACGTACTAGTTGATTTACGCTAAGGTTCCAAACCCATAGGGTGTAAATGAGTTTTCAGAAGGAAGTACAATTATGATGGTTCTGTTCAAGCCTTTAAAGCTAGCTTAGTAGCCAAAAGATTTAGACAGAAAGAGGGAATTGATTACTTCGACACGTATGCACCAGTTGCTTGTATAAATTTCATCTAAATTCTCATGGCTTTAGCATCTATTCACCATCTTTATGTTCATCAAATGGATGTTAAGACTGCCTTCTTAAATGGACGCTTGAGTGAAGAAGTCTACGTTGAGCAACCCAAAGGATTTCTTTTACATGGAAACGAAAGAGAAGATGTGCAAGTTAGTAAAATCGATGTATGGGCTTATAACAAGCACCAAAGTAGTGGCATGAGAAATTTAATTCAGTTATACTAGCTTTCGGTTTCAAGCACAATAATGCAGACAAGTGTATTTATTCTAAATTCACTACTAACTATGGAATGATTGTTTGCTTGTATGTTTATGACATGCTAATTTTTGGAACTAATAAGGTTGGCATAAATGCGACCAAGAAGTATCTATCTTTCATGTTTAAAGAGATAGATTTGGGTGAGGTAGATACTATATTAGGAATAAAAGTAAGGAAGCGTAGTAGGGGTTATGCTTTGAGTCAATCTCATTATGTTGAGAAAATATTGACTAAGTTTCAACATCTTGGATTTCAAGAGTTTAATACTCCTTTCAAATATGAAATTAGGAAGCAATTCTGCTAGAGTAGGAGCACAACTAGAATATGGTAGTGCGATTAGTAGTTTATTATATGCTTTGCATTGCATGAGACCGAATCTTGCTTTCTCTATTTGTAAACTTAGTAGATTTACTAGTAACTCTAGTGTAGAACATTGGAAGGCTATTGACAGGATCCTCAGTTATGGTAAGAAGACCATGGGATCCACATTGTTCTACGATGATTATCCAGCTATATTAGAAGGATACACCGATGCAAGTTGCATCATGAGTATGGAAGTTAACAAGTCTGCTTCTGGTTGGGTATTTACCCTCGCAGGAGGAGCAGTTTCTTAGGCAAGCAAGAAACAGACGTGCATATCTTATTCCATTATGGAATCCGAATTATTGCTCTAGCAGCAATTGGTAAGGAAGCTGAATGGATTAGAAACTTGTTGTTGGATATGAAGTTATGGCCTAATCCTATGCCTCTTATTTCTATTTACTATAACACTGAAGCCATTACATTAAGGGCATATAGTAATACCTATAATGGTAAGTCTAGACATATAAGTCTAAGACAAGAGTTTGTGAGACAATTGATACAAGATAATGTTATAATGATTGTTTATGTGAGGTCAAGCAAAAACTTGTCTGATCCTCTTAGAAAAGCTTTGTCGAGACAACTAGTAAGAATGACATCTTATGAGATAGTGCTAAAACTCATTAAATTAATCACCAGTAATGGTAACCCAACCTAACACTAGGAAATGACTAGTTGCAAGACTTAAAGGATAAAAGCGAGTTACTGATGTGTAATTATTAGTACTGATAATGGCGAGCCCCTAGTAATAAAGTTTTCAGTACTATTCTACAATTTGGAGGTTGAGAGTTTTCAGAGACTATTTTGAGAGTTTTAAGAGACTATTTTGTAATATGTTCTAGTAAACACATAGCAAAGCTTCACCTATATGAACTTAGAAATGGTGCCACTTCTTATGAAAGTTTGGTTTTATTTTCTAGAGAGTTCATGAAACAGGATATACTACAAGGCCATAATAGTGCTAAGTTAACTAAGAATTTCTTATTGAAGTAAGAAATTTGTACGTTTTCAATACCTCCGATTTTATGGTAAAGAGTAAGTAGTTTAAAGTTAAGGCCACTAGTAACTCTTATAGAACTTTGAGTTATTTGCTCTAACAAGAGGTTTAAATCGAGAGGTACCTCTTTATATGCATATTAGTTTCTAGTATGTCTTGGTTATAGTTGTTTTAATCGTCTGTTGTTTTCAACAAGTGGGGATTATTGGGTTTGTGAGTTTGTTTGAAAACAAGCGAACTCCTTTACCTCACATCGCTTGAAATTGGGTTTTGAAAATGTTTTATAGGTAGAAATGTACTTTCATAATGTACTTGGTAGTAAGACTAAATGTGCTAGCCCCATGCTAGCTGCATGCCGGTGCGCGAGTTTAGGAGCACTTAGCACTTAGCCGCGGTCGCGAAAAATGTGATTTATTTTTTTGAAAAGTATTTGTATTTTTAAGGAAAAAATAGTTTTACTGAAAAGATGTGATTTATTTAAATTCTACATTTTGATTTATTTCAAATAAATTTTTGACAGTTACTTATTTTTAACTGTTGCAACTGTTTTCTCCTAACAATTATGTCTGTCCAAATACACACTTTTAGGTTTTATAAGTACAAGGTTCTTTTTTGTCTTGCAGAATACTTTTTTGCTTGCAATCTCAAACGCTTTCCTTTTCTATACAATTACTATAGCCAAAACGTACACTGCTTCAAAGAGAATTCCAAGGAAAATTTGTTGTTCGCAGATTCTCAAAAGACGTTGTTATATCCTAGAGAATTGGTTATCATTAACCCGTCAACAAACTCGATTTTGAGTGGGGACAAATAAAACCGTAAAAACAGCAATTACCTGTCTCAAAGTCTTTATTTATGATTCCTATTCCATCAAATTTTCAACAATTTTAAGGCTTTACTTTGTTATGCTTCAATGGATTCGGAGTCAATCAAGTGATGAATCAAGACTTGGTAAAGTTGGACCGTTTTGATAGCAACAATTATGTTCGGTGGAAGGATAAGATGATGTTTCTCCTCACTGCATTGAGGACTTCCTACATTCTAGATTCTTATCTGCCACCCCCACTAGAAGAACCAAGGACTTCTATAGAAGGTGTTCCACCCAATGCCGAAGAAGTTGAGAGTGTTCAAAAGGAGAGGAAGAAATGCGAAGCTCATGAACTTTTATGTCGTGGACATATTCTGAATGGGCTGCCAGACCATCTGTATGATCTATTCACCGATATCAAATCTGTTCGTGATATTTGGATGCACTGGATTACAAGTATAAGGCTGAGGAGGAATGTACGAATAAATACCTAATTGCTCAATACTTTGATTTTGGTAATAGTTGACGATAAGTTTGTGTTAGAACAAGTCCATGCCCTTTAAATGATTGTCAGCAAGATTTGAGCCCTAAATATTATTCTTCCGGAATCCTTTCAAGTGGAGGCTATAATTGCCAAATTACCTCCTTCTTGGAACGATTATCGGAAGATGTTGCTGCACAAGTAAGAGGACTTCATATCGTCATATTGAAAAGGAGTAAACCTTAATGTCACGTAACCGTGACATTAAGGTTACTGTTCCAATTGAGTCCAATGTGCACTGTGTGGATGGGAGCGAATTGTAGTCTAAAAACCAGGCCTTGCAAGTAAGGAAGAATGATGAATAATATAAGAAGAAAGCTAACCAAAATAGAGGACCAAAAAAAAAATTATAAAGGAAGCTGCTATGTTTGGGTGAAAAAGGGGTCATTACACCAAACAGTGTAGGCACCGAAAAGGAAAATCTGATGGAAATGATCGAAGGCAAACATGGTAGAAGACAATCTCGTTGCTATGATTTCTGAAGTTAACATAGCAATGGAGAAAACTCGATGATGGTTCTATTCTGGCGTCACAGTTCACGTCTACAAAGACAAGTATATATATGTTTAAACCATACAAAGAAGAGACTGATGGCCAGGAGGTGCAAATGGAAAACCATACCGGTGCCAAGGTCCTTTAAAGCATTTTATCTTTATATTTTCTTTTTCCAGATAACAAAACAAACAGGAGTTATGTTTAGCCTACAAAGAAAGTTCTTACAAAACCATATATGAAAGTTCTAACATCAGGCTAAATGTTACGGAACACATTGTTATCAATGTTTTGTGTTCACCTTACCATGTAACCACGAGCAAAATAAAAACTAAAAAGCAGACAACTGCCAGAGGAAATTAACAAACCTAAGAAACTATAATTTGTCGCAAACATTAGGGTGCATATATTAGTAAAATGACTCTCAACCCGGGGGGGGGGTGTGCATTTATATACAGTACAATGACTCACCCGGGGCCGAAAGGAAATAGTTATACTTAAAAGGGTCATTTTACTCAACAACACCACCTGGAGGGGGTAATCTATAATTAAGTTAGAAGGGGAAAACGAAAAGAACCCTTACAACCGTCCGATCTCTGAATCCAACGGTTCAAATGAAACCCTAAACCAGAACCCTTCGCTGGTGTTACATTTATAAGCTCTCAAAGAGGCCACTCTACGCCCCCTCCTTCATCTTCTTCAGGTCGGCGAGCCGGAAGAGCTTCTTCAGTCTTTCATTTGCCAAAGGTATTTCAGTCTAAACAACGTAATTTCCTTCAAAGAATTTTCTTGCGTATGCTTGTTACTACGAAGTGTGTATCTCGTACTATGATGATTTAAGTATGAAATCGAAGATGGGTTACCTGGTATGGTGGAGTGTGTTGTGTTTTTAGGTCCCGTAATGGAGGTACATGAAGTCTACTCCATTGTCGTTCTAGCCCTTGCTTTATACCCGGTTCGTTCCATTGGATTTTCCCCCTTCTACTATTTGCGAATTTCTAGGATTGATCTAGTACGAGTAGCGTTGAATTGGACTCGAATAGAAATCGTAGATTAAACTAGTATAGGTTGACATGTGAAGCTAGGTTAAGTAGTTACTACAATGAGTCAAGGCAACGTTTACACCGAATTGAAGGAGTATAATGGAGATATGCATGATGTGGTGTACATTATCCCAAAAAAGGTTGCTCTTACTGGTCAGTTGTCCACTATTAAACTTGGCCCCGTTTAAGGTTAAATCAACACTTTGGAGCTAGCGTTTTTTCATGTCTACATTTTGCTCCCAAAGGCGTTATATGAGTACAAGCATTCTTCCTTAGAAGCTTGATAAAGCAAACTCTTATTTGACCATATGTCCATATAACATTTAATTGTTTAGAAATTTTTAGTGTAAATGCTACTCTATGGAGCCATGGAATTTGGGATTTCGTCATCATGTATAATGCTTGTAGGGGTGACAGGGCTCCGAATCATGAACTGTATCATTCTTGATAGTTTCTTAGGAATTTTCTTCGTTGTAAAACACAGGTCATGAAAAGTACCAAATGCAGGGGGTCCTTTTCTTCAGAATTGTGCATTGAGCTTGTGTGTTATTTTGGAAGATCTACGCTCTAAAGTTTCCATCTAATCTAAGAGATTAAGAAGTTCTTGATGAGAACTGTGGTGTTGGGGGTTTTAGGCTTTGGTACATGACTGGTTTTTCTAATCCCGTTTAGCTAAATGCTCAATTGCATTTAGCTCTCTCCAAATTTGATTATTTCAATGATATTCATGTAGTCTAAAGATGAGGATATTGCTTAAGTTAAAAGTAGTAATACTTGGTATATCATTCTACATGTTATACTTGTCATTTATTGATGTATGATTTTATAAAAATTGTTAGCTCTGAATCATTAAACTGCTTACAAATCAGATCTTTGAAGATGTTTACCTCAAGGAAGAAGATCCACAAGGACAAGGACGTGGAACCCACTGAATTTGAGGAGTCTGTTGCTCAGGTAGTTCTCTTTTTTGATACCTTGAAGCTTCCAGTCATTGCCTTGCTTATTAGCTCTAAACAAGGTTTTCATTCTCCATTGTTGCAGGCTTTGTTCGATCTGGAAAATGCAAACCAGGAGCTTAAAAGTGATTTGAAAGACCTTTACATCAACTCAGCTGTGTAAGCATTTAGTTCACTGTATGTTATACCTGTAATTTCTTATTTTGGAATTTTCATTTAATTGAGCCTATTGATCTCTTGTCATATCCTGCAGTCAGATTGATGTATCTGGAAATCGCAAGGCTGTTGTGATTCATGTGCCTTATAGATTGAGGAAAGCTTTCCGCAAGATTCACCTCAGACTTGTAAGGGAACTTGAGAAGAAGTTCAGTGGAAAGGTAATGCTGAGATCCCTATCCATCTTAACTTCCTACCGAGTGCTGAGATAATTTAAGCTCAAGTTATGATTCTGTAGACCAATGCAAATCTTGGCCAGCTAATCATAATCTCTTCATGCTCATACTTCACAGTTAACTGCTACTGTCTTTATATGAGGATCTCTTTTATTTAATGTGAATTAATCATGTAAAGGAGATGTATAGGCCTGCCTGCCATTCCCATAGCATTCCATTTTACTGTTCAGGCAGTAGTTTGGGTTGGATTTTCCTTTTTTAAGCTATAGTTTCTAGTTGCATTTTCCCTCCACGTTTGATTTTCAACTGTAGGAACCATTGGGACTTGTAATTGCTGGTTTAATAGGTTAAGGTTATGTCCTTTCTTAAATGGTTTGGCGGCATGCTGTCAGAGACTGAACCACTTGAGCCGGTTTATCAGAGATGTTTCGGTTGTTTAGTTGTATCTCTAGTATGGTGAAGATCAATTAAGAAATGAGCTTGTCTTGTGCCAACTAATCTACATTTATAACTGCTGAACTACGCCTCTTGTATTCTATCTATTAACATCTAAAACTAATGTTTCTGTTCACTTTTATGTCTTTGGACATAAGATGCATGCCTGTAATAATCGTTAGTATTTCATGCAAGTCTGAATTCCAGGTGAAAAGTATGTTCTCTATGTTTGGGTATCAAATCTTCTTTGTGCTTTCATTAACTTACAGGGGCACCAATCTCGTCTTAACGATTTGTTTCCACTTGTTCTGAACGATTGTGGTCTCTGATTTAATCATTTCTCATTATGCAATACGCTGTATAAATAATCATTTGCTCGGGTTTTACACTGTTCTCTACTTGCTCACTTATGAGCTATATTGGCAGGATGTGGTTCTCATCGCCACCCGAAGGATAGTGAGGCCACCAAAGAAAGGTTCTGCCGCCCAGAGGCCTCGCTCCCGCACTCTTACCGCAGTGCATGATGCCATGCTTGAGGATGTTGTATATCCTGCTGAGATTGTTGGGAAACGCATCAGATACAGGATTGATGGGTCAAAGATAATCAAGGTGACTTGCCTTTGAAGCCTTAAAGATTAGTTTTCTAGAAAGTTTTCTGTAGTATTCTGTTTCTATCTTTACTGTTGTCTGGTTGTGGCAGATCTTTCTGGAACCCAAGGCTCGCAATGACACCGAGTACAAGCTGGAGACTTTCGCTGGAGTTTACAGGAAGCTTTCTGGGAAAGATGTTGTCTTTGAATATCCCATTACAGAGGCTTAAATCTTTAACTTGGTGCTTTTTTTGGTCAAGGGATACTACATTGTTGCTTTCCGTATGGGCTGTCTTAAATTTTGACCACAAGACTTGCATTTTCAGAAATTGTAGAACTCGGTATGTCCCCAGGATTTAAGTTTGTTTCTTCCTTTCCTCCCCTTTTCTTGCTTGTTATCTGTTATGCAACTGTCCGGAGGAGTTGGGCTAAGGGAGGCAAAGAGTTGTCATGTACTATATTCATCCTGCATTAATAGTTGGGACCATTGATCTAGGATTATACTATTTTCTTAAGTGTCATGGGATGTAGGACTTCATTTTTCCTTTTTTTGGGGGCTAATGCATATATATATATATATATATATATATATATATATATATATATATAAAGTATCATCCAAGTACAATTTTAGTACTCGACATTTGAAAGTGTTATACCTAAACATCTGTTTTGTTTCTGAACGAAATCGGTTCAATGTGTAGTTGGAGCGCAGTCCTTTAAAATTTATTTAAAAGGTTAAATTATCTCTGATCACTTTTTATTTAGAAGGTAAGAGACTCGATGTCAAAAAATATCTTTGATCACTTCTTATTTAAACCGCTCCCACTGTCAAACACCTACACCCACTTTCTTCTCCACAGTGACCTCCGTCGCCATCAAACCTTTTTTAACGCTGCCTTCCCCATATATATCCTTATTAACCCACGATCAAACTTTTCTCTCTCTGAGGAAAAGAGAGAGAAACGCGCACACACCGAACTGTCATCACACAAGCCGAAACGAATTGCAAAAAAACACCTAAAAACGTGAGGGATTCAACACCCGCAACCTCGATTGAAACCAATAGGTGGGTGGGCAATATTGAATCGCGGTGGTTAATGTCAAGGACGTGATAGCCTGTACTTTCGGGAGATTGAGGCCGGTCTCCAAGAGTCGCATTGTCAGGCTGGTTTTCAAGAGTTGCGTCACAGGCCAGTTTCCAATAGGTGCGATATATTGTTCTGGGGGAGTGGTAGAACCCAGGCCCTACGGTGAAAGACAAGGGCCAAAAGTTTTTCGGCTATGACGCGCAGGTTGGAACGAATGGCTAGGGCTCCACCAAGGGGAGAGGGAGTTGCTACCACTCCATACGTAGCATTACTAAATATAGGGGCATTGTAATTCATCAAGGGCATGGCTGAGGTGGTGTGCCGGTTGGATCTGTGATGGTGCTGAGTATGGTGAGTGTGGTGGTGCTGGGTCAGATCTGTGATGGAGGTGGTGCTGGATCAGATTTGTGGTGGTAGTGTTGTTGGAATGGTGATGGTGGTGGTTGTAGGTGTTGGTGGGCTGGTCTTAAGTGTCAAATGGTGATGCTGGTGGCGGACTATAGTTATTTGGGAGTTGCAGTGGGTGTTTTTGGCATGGTGGTGGGATTTGCCCGATGAAGTGGTGGGGTGTCGACGTTGGGCAACGCAGTCGTGAAAGAGCTTGCAGGACTCGACCTTTCCCAAGGTGGTGGAAGCTATGTTTTGGGCCACATAGCTAGAGTAGGTGATGGTGAATCTGATCACCATACAAGCTAATTGGACTAGACTAATCAAGATCTAATGATTTTTGACATGGGCGGTAGCAGAGGGCGTGATGGCGTTGTGTGGTATGCACTGTGTGGGCGCGCATGCTTTGACGGATTTTTATTCCATGTCATCGTATTAGGATGATATGGACCGATCAACAAGGAGAAGATGAGACATGCAGATCTGTTTTCTGGATACCCTTTTATAATGAAAGTCATACCCCTTGAATTTTTAAGGGCTTCCAGCCTCCATTAGCCTTCAGACTCATTTGATTCGAAATAAAAGTTTTAAGTACTGATTTAGTACATTTATAATGTTGGGTACAAAGAAGGGGGATATTTTATGGCATGAATTTGACATTTGCCTTTTTGTTCTTATATTTTGTTGTGTTTGGCGTTTGAGCTCAATGAGTGTTATTGAAGTGGTTATAAGTGACATTTAAAGACTCTTAGAGATAAAAGTTGACCTGTAATATCAATTTTTTTCTTGTAGCTATGGTTGAAGTGGAAAATATTGAAGGTCCGAATTTTTTTATGACCCTTGAATATAGTATAAAAAAGTTTTTGCATGCCTTAGAAAGCAGATCTCAATTGATAAGAATGTTAGAGGGGAAAACAGACCAAGTTGAGAGACAATGTAGCCTACAATTCTTGTTGGCCAGAGAGTTGCATTTTGCTATAACAGAGAATGCTATCTACCTTATTGGTATTTGACTTTGAAACACATTATAATAAAGCCAAAAAAAATTATGCTATTGATTCTTTATGAAGGTTCGCTAATCCTTACAAACATATGATCATCACTGCACTGCTATTTTAAAAGTTAGATCGGGGATGTTGTTGTACAGCCAGTGCCTCGAGGTAAATCAGGCTAAAGCACATTTCGGGTCTCGGTTTTGTTGGTAGCTAGGATCGAATTTCACTTGTCATGGAGTGCCAATCAAAAGTCACGTTGACCCTTTGTAGAAATAGCATTCATGCTATAGTCCCATCTTAGTCCTTTGGTGTGTAGTTCTTGCAATATTTGCTGTCTCAAGGTTCCATTGGAACCAATGTAGAGCTTGCCTTTGACTCAAGTGGGAAAATAAAAAATAAAAAAAAATGGAGAGCTTGTACAGTGTCTGAAAGCGCCATTAGAACCAACGCCCACTGTCAAATCTGTCAATAATTGACATTACAGAATGTCTTATATCCCAAAGTTCGAAGTGGAAAAGATCATCAGAGACTTTGATTGCCTCAGGTATCATGCCACTAGGTTCTCCTTTTCCATCCACTATGTTGCTTGTTAAGAAAGCAGACTCCATCTGGAGATTGTGTCTTGATTATATGGAGCTTAAGAAGCTTGCTACCAAGGACAGAAGCCCTTTTTCCTATCATAAATGATCTCCTAGATGCACTATATGGCTTAACTTTGTCACTGAATTGGACTCAAGGATTTGGCTACCATCATAGTTGCCGTAGGGTGGCTACTGAGGACATTCTAAAAACTATATTTAGAACCCATTGTGGCCATTTCAAATTTAAGGTCATGGCCTTTGGGCCAATGCACCGGCCACCTTCTTGTCTTCAATGAACATTAATTAGAACCTCACATATATCTGAAGCTTTGTGTTGGTCTTCTTTGATGACATTCTAATTCTAGTAATGACAAAGCTAGTCACATTAAACACCTAAGTCTGGTTTTTCAAAAGCTTAGGGACCATAATTTGTATGCAATGAAGACCGTGTGTTTGCTCGATATAAGGCTAAGTACTTGGCCAACATAATCTCAGGTGATGCGGTGGCTCGTGATATTCAGAAGGTTGCACCCACGCTGCGCTCATCAACTTATTCCAAGAATGTTAGATACTTGAGGGACTTCTTGGGCTCAACTAGCTACTACGGGAAGTTTGTAGCCAGTTATGGACACATTAGTAAATCTCTTGCTGCCTTGCTTAAAATCAAGGTGTATCTATTGACAAAGTAAACTGCACCACCTTAAACCAGCTTAATAACATGCCCCAGAGACTTCACGAGTTCTGTCACTCCTAACTTCACTTCCCCTTTAAGGTTGGAACCGATGACAATGATGTGGGCGTGGGGGTAGTTTTGATGCTGGCCTCCTGTAGCTAGACACTTGGAAGCAAGAATGCACGTTTATCAACTAATGAGAAAGAACTGTTGGCAGTAGTTCAAGTTATGACCAAATGGAGCTCTTACTTAAGCCACCGACACTTTATCTCAAACAAATTAGCATCCTAAAGTTTTTAATAGGCTAGAGGGTAGCATCTATGCTTCCACTGAAAATGTAGTTTACTAAGCTTTGCAGTGGGGAAGTCGGCTTAATTTCCCCCTTCCTACTTCTCTCTCATCCAGCTTTCATCCCTGCCGCCACCGCCGATTTCCACCGACAGGTTGTGGTGGGTTCCTTTTTTTTTTTTTTTTTGCTTTCTAGGGTTTAGTTCGTTTGGTTTTTCCTTGATTAGATGTCTAGCTCGACGGCTTAGCGACAATTTCGTGACTTAATCATGGTTAAAGGTAGACGAGGCTGGCTTATCTCATATTTGCCCATCTTAGGTATCTTGGGGTGGTGTTAGGTGGGTATGAGGTTTGGGTGGGACTGGGGGACATCGTGGCAGCCGATGGTGTTGGTTTATGTGGTCGTTGGTAGCTTTCTGGTGGTGTTTATGAGGGTGGTGAGTGGCCTTGGCATCAGAGGTTTAGCGGCAACAACATTGTTAGAATTTGCTTTATTTTAGGGTAAATTACACCTATGTCCCTGAGGTTAAGGTATAATTACAGTCAAGGACATTAAGTTTTAAAATGTAACATACCGTGACCAAACACTTTTAAAATGTATCAGCCGTGTCCATCCGTCAGGGTCCCGTCCAAAAAATTGTACTTTTTGTGTGATGTCACTAATATGTATTTTTAAAATGACGATACTACCCCTCGTACTGTATATATTGAATATTTTTTAAAAATTTTAAATTAAGATTTCAAGCCTTAATTTAAAGTCACAATTAGGGTTTTCTTGAAACCCTAATTTGCAAATTAGGGTTTTCTTGAAAACCTAATTTGCAAATTTTGATATGTTCTCTCTCCCATTGCCGGTGACCAATCTCTTGCTAGCGTCGCCTCCATCGCCGGCGACGTCGCCCTTCCCCTTCCATCTATTCTCTCTCCTCGCACCTCGCCTTCCCCGCGGCAGCCCCTTCCCTTGCCCCACACCGGCAGCGCCTTCCCTCGCCCCACGATGCCAACCCCTTTCCTCACCCCACGATAGCATTACCTTCCCTCGCCTCACGACAGCAACACCTTCCCTCGCCCCACGACGACATCCCCTTCCCTCCGCCGACCTAGATCTAAAATAAAGAGACGACCTTGATCTGAACATGGACATGATCTCCGCCATGGTCGGTCACCGAGCACCTCCGCCATGGTCAAATCAAGAACATGGACATGGTCGCCGTCACCGAGCACCTCCACCGCTGCTGCACCGTCTTCGACGCCCACCGTGAAATGAAGAGACGGGAGATGGAGAAAGAGAGGAAAGAGAGAAAAAAGATGAAGAAAATGAATATTTTATTTTATTTAGGGGACAATTCAATCTTTTCATCAAAACCATTACGTATTTTTGTATTCCGTTTGGTCAACGGATATAAGTGTAATTTGTCCAAACTATTGTCCTTACCTGTAATTATACCTTAACCTCAGGGACATAGGTGTAATTTACCTTTTATTTTATTTACAAATTCTTTTAGTAAAGCTTTAAAACCTTACTTTATTTTCTGTATTTATGTTAGTCAATATAACTTATTGTATTAAACTTTGTCATAATTTTATTCATAATATTTTTTGACCGTTGTTATTTATTAGGGCTAATTAAACCTATGTCCCTGAGGTTTGGGGGTAATTACAGTCAAGGACACAAAGTTTCAAAATATAACATTCCGTGACCAAACGTGTTTCAAATGTATCAGCCATGTCCATCCGTTAGGGTTCCGTCCAAAAAGTATATTTTTTTGCTGATGTCATCAATACATATTTTTAAAATGACGATACTACCCCTTTTTAAATTAAGAATTCAAGCCTTAATTAAAGATTAGGGTTTTAAAACCCAAGATTAGGGTTTTGTTGAAACCCTAATTTGCAAATTAGGGTTTTCCTGAAACCCTAATTTTCAAATTAGGTCCAATCCTTCACCCCCGGCAGCCCCTTCCCTCCCCGCCGGCAGTCCCCTTCCCCGCCGGTAGCCCCTTCCCTCACCCCGGCAGCCCCTTCCCTCCCTGCCGGTAGCCCATTCCCTCCCCGCCGGCAGTACCCTTCCCTCACCCCGACACCCCGATAGCCTCTTCCCTCCCTGCCGACAGCCCCTTCCCTCACCTCGGCAGCCTCTTCCCTCCCCGCCGGCAGTCCCCTTCCCCGCCGACAGCCCCTTCCCTCACCCCGGCAGCCTCTTCACTCCCCGTCGGCAGTCCCCTTCCCCGCCGACAGCCCCTTCCCTCACCCCGGCAACCTCTTCCCTCCCCGCCGGCAGCCCCTTCCCTCACCCCGGCAACCTCTTCCCTCCCCGCCGGCAGTCCCTTCCCCGTCGAGAGCCCCTTCCCTCACCCCGGCAGCCCCCTTCTCCTCCGGCAGTCCCTTCTATAATTCGCCGAACAAAGCAGATCCACCACCGGCGACGTCACCATCGCTCTTCCCCTCCATCTCTTCTCTTCTCCCCCGCAGCAGGGGTGTGGCGATTGGGGGTTGTCCTTGACCCCGTTCTGTTCATGCAGAAGTGACAGAAATAAGGTTGGGGGCGGGGGTGGGGGTGTGTGTGTGGGTGCTGGGTGCTGGGTGTGGGGAGAGGAAGAATAATCAGTAAATTAAGTGGGTAATTTATTTTAAAGTCAGGGGCAATCAAGTCTTTTTGTCAAAACCGTTAAGTATTTTTGTATTCTGTTTGTCAATGGACATAAGTGTTACATTTTGAAACTTTGTGTCCTCGCGTGTAATTACCCCCAAACCTCAGGGACATAGGTGTAATTAGCCGTATTTATTATGTGTGTTCCCCCTTGTCTTCTTCTACTATAAAAGGAGACCACTCCTACTCCTACCACGGGGAATACACACATATAAGACATATGCTTGATATTTTATATGCTTTCTACATTCTATATACTTTTGGTTTTTGGGTAACTTGATCGGCTAGTTCAACAGTCTTCCCGTGGACGCGCGCATAGAAAAGGCGACACTGCGAACCTTGGTTTTTATCTTGGAAGGTTTATCTTTTGTTGGAACCCGTGTGTAGGGAGACGATAAAGCCGTTAGAATAGCGATTTTATCGCGGCTTTTTAAGGCCAGCATTAATTTACTTTACTTCTCTATATCTTGAAATTGCATGCTAGTTAAAGTACTTGACAATTTGTTTATATCTATATATATATATATATATATATATATATATATATATAATTGTATGCTTATAATATACTTAATATATTTAGTTAGCCATAAGTTTTGGTTATTTTCATGGCTAGGCAATTATATGCTTTAGTCATACATTATGATCAATTGTTGTGTAAAATTAACGTAGCAAATTCAAGCTATTTTTCAACATTCTAAATGCTTTAACGTAGCTTTGATATGTATATTTTTCATAAATTGGGTTTACAATTTTATTGTTCAAGTTGGTTGTGTCTAGAAGTGAATATTTGTAATTTTGGGCTATGATTTATTAACTTAGTATTACTGTTCATAGTTTTTTAATTTGCTAACCGTACTGTTAGTGAACTGTTCACATATTGATTGTGTACTGTTCATGTTGTTCACATTATTTGTGTGCTGTTTATACTGTTCACGTACTGTTTTGTTACTGTTCACGTTAATGTTTACATAAAAAAAAAAAACTGTTTTGACTATTCAATACACAATTTAATCACTTTTATCCGCTCCTTTTACTACTTATATTTTTTTTAGTCAATTATTTAGATAATGTATTGAGACTGAGCCTTTTTATTTTCACAGTTAGTTTTCTTTACCTTAGCTATTCTTATGGCATCTTATGATGAAACCATCACCCTTAAATCCAAAAATTTTAATGGACAATATTTTAAAAGAAGGCAAAGAGAAATGAAATATTGGCTTACCGTTTTAGGCTTCATCTCGGCAATAGAGAAAAACAATAGTCAACCTCGGGAGTCAAGTTCTTGGTATACTCCCGAACAAATTGAGTTTTATTGCCATAATAGAATCCTAAGTGCCCTTTCGAATCGTCTTTATGATGTATATCATGCTACAAAAAGTGCTAAGGAACTTTGGAATCTCTTACAAGGTGAATATGGCATTGATGATGCCGATATAGAATGTTTTAATGCGTCTATGTTTAACAAGTTTGTTATGGTCGAGAAAAAAACAATTAGCGATCAAATTCATGAGTTTCAAGACCTAAGGGCCGTTGAGGAGGATGGCTCTAAGTTAGCAAGGATTATAAAATGTCTTGCCTTATAGACAAACTTCCTCCCTCTTGGTCCGACTTGCTAAAGGTTTTAGATATAAACAAGGAACCTTGACTTTAACTCAAGCTTTCAATTCCCTAAGGATAGAAGAAAAGTATAGAAAAAGTATCAAATATAAGGAAGCAACGTCGAACCAAGCTAATTTGGTGGAAAATAATATAACTCCAAACACACCACGCCACCTTAGACCTAGAGGGAATAACTTTAGAAACAATAACAGACGGAACACCCAAGGCAACAATAATTTCCATCGAAGAAACTCCCGTCATAACAACTTCCTAGCCAATCGCTTTCCTCAAAACAACAATAACCAACCCATAAACCTTCCAAATCACAAGAATGCAAAGGATGCCAAGGGCAAAGGAAATAAGAGACCATGTTACGCGTGCGGAAGGACCAACCATATAGCTCGAGATTGCTTTTACAAAAGGGTTGAGGAGTACAAGCCAAATGGTAAAAACCAAGGAGATTAAGCTAACATGTTGCTAGATGATGAACCTCCTGTTAGGTTTGATTCTAATCCTTGTTTAGTGAATTATAGTTATCAAAGTAATGATTGATGGTTAGATTCGGGTACTAATGTACATGTTTGCTTTGATCATGGACTATTTAAAACTTATCAGAACTCAAGTGGAGGAAGCGTGACACTAGGAAATGATACAGCCGCACAAGTGATATGAATTGGAAGAGTTGATTTAAAGATATCAGGCCCAAAACCATAGATGCCATTTTTATTGGATATGTTCAAAATAGTAGCGCAAATAGATTTTTAGTTGTTAATTCTGAAATTAGTGAAATCTCAAATAACACTATCATAGAAGCTAGAGATGCTACATATTTTGAAGATATATTTCCTTTTAAGACTAGGCTTTCATACCAACCCTCTAGCTCTATAATCCAAGTAAGTGATAAGGCATTTCCTAGTAGCACAACCAGAGAAGTTGATCTTGAGTCTCCTATTGAACCTAGGAGAAGTAAAAGAACTAGGACGGAAAATAACTTTGGAGAAAGAACTTTCACCTATTTAGTTGACGGAGAACCCAAGACTTACCTAGAAGCTATGTCATCCATAGATTCGTCATTTTGGAAAGAAGGAGTCAATGATGAGTATCAGTCAATCATTCAAAATAATACTTGGGTGTTATTTGATCTACCTCCTAGAAGCAAAGCCATAGGTTGCAAATGGGTGTTTAAAAGGAAGTTAAAACCTGATGGGAGCATAGAAAAATACAAAGCTAGGCTAGTAGCTAAGGGGTTCACACAAAAACAAGGGATAGATTACTTTGACACATATTCCCCTATAGCTAGAATAACCACCATTAGAACCATGTTGGCACTAACATCTATACACAACCTAGTGATACATCAAATAGATGTTAAGACCGCTCTCCTAAATGGAGACTTAGATGAAGAAATTTATATGGAGCAACCTAAAGGTTATAAGGTCAAAGGACAGGAAATAAAGTGTGCAAGTTAGTGAAATCACTCTATGGTCTTAAGCAGGCCCCTAAGCAATGGCATGAAAAGTTTGATGAAGTTATCATATGTTATGGGTTTAAGATTAATGATCATGATAAATGTTTGTATTATTAAGAGGATAATAGTGAACATGTCATACTTTGCTTATATGTGGATGATATACTGATCTTTGGGACTAATCTAGATGTTGTTAAGAATGTAAAGATCTATTTATGTAGGAACTTTGATATGAAATATTTGGGAGAAGCTCATATAGTTTTGGGAATGACATTAGAAAAAACTCATGAAGGGATCATATTGACTCAATCTAGTGTAGAAAATATGCTGAAGAAATTTGGATATTACGATACTAATCCTG
This sequence comes from Escallonia herrerae, assembly GCA_033070095.1. Taxonomy (NCBI): domain Eukaryota; kingdom Viridiplantae; phylum Streptophyta; class Magnoliopsida; order Escalloniales; family Escalloniaceae; genus Escallonia; species Escallonia herrerae. The sequence goes on from JAVXUP010000704.1 coordinate 273,262, forward strand.
TACAGACTCAATATGATTCGAGTATAGTTTTGAAGAAGAACTTGGATAACCGATATCACAATTGAAGTACTCTCAAATCATAGGATCCCTTCTATACTTCACTAATAAAACTAGGCCTGATATAGCATATGCTGTTGGGAGACTTAGTCGATATACCCAAAATCCTAACAAGGAGCATTAAAATGCTCTAGAGAGAGTAGTTAAGTAACTTAAAGGGACATTAGAGTATTCGTTGTGCTATCAAGGGTTCCCAAATGTGGTGGAAGGGTATAGTGATGCTAATTGGATAATCGATAGTTTAAAGATCAAATCTACTAGTGGTTATGTTTTTACATTAGGAGAAAGATCTATATCTTGGGGATCAAAGAAGCAAACAATCATCTCTAGAAGTACTATGGAGTCTAAGCTGATCGCTTTAGATACAACCTGTACAGAGGCTGAATGGTTAAGAAATCTTTTGCTAGACATACCTTTAGTGAATAAGCCTTTACTAGCTTTATCTGTGCATTGTGATTGCAAAGCTGTTATAGATCTTATTAAATAGTCTCACACGAACAAAAAGATGAACATACACATACAAGTAAGGTACAAGTCAGTCAAGGGACTAGTAAATAAAAATGTGACATCGCTTAATTTTGTGAGATCTGAAAAGAATTTGGCTGATAACTTAACTAAAGGTCTACCCGGGAAGGGTGTATTTGAATCATCAAGGGCGATGGGGCTTAAGCCCACAGGAAGTCACCAGCAGGGGTAACCCAACCTTTATAATTAGAGATCCTATGAAGAAGGTTCAATGGATAAGAACAACCCGTAGAGCGTGACTCATAATGATAGCACTAATTTTACAGGAGAGCGTCTCCTCCCTATCCCTATGGTGATAGTGCTACTTTGTGTGATGTTAAGAAAGGGTTTTACCCTGAATGAGCCTGAGACGGATATTTTTGCTAGGTACAGTCATACGTACCCTTGGAGGACTCACCTAAATAAAAGTGGTCGTGATCCCCTAACGACTCTCATTAGAATCAAGATTAAAGCGCATGGCCTTTAATAGCGCTACTCGCTTTGAACCAAGCCCTATATCAATATTGCATGTGTGACTAATTGAAGTTTGATCAAGGGACCTAATTCAAGGCGTAGTCCATTATGGCTCCCTCTCAAACGGAAATTGTCGACACTAAGTGTAGGTTCAAGGCCGAAAGGCACCTACACCCATTGCGCTGTATTAAGTTGCCCATACTTGATAAACTATTTTGATTTTTTAAGGTTTTAAACTATTGTGGAGGATTGTTAGAATTTGCTTTTATTTTATTTACAAATTCTTTTAGTAAAGCTTTAAAACCTTACTTTATTTCTTTATTTATGTTAGTTAATGTAACCCATTGTATTAAACTTTGTCATAATTTTATTCATAATATTTTTTGACCGTTGTTATTTATTATGTGTGTAACCCCTTGTCTTCTTCTACCATAAAAGGAGACCACTCCTAATATAGATAATACACTCATATCAAGACATATGCTTGATATTTTATATGCTCTCTACATTCTATATATTTTTTGTTTTTGGGCTACTTGATCGGGTTAGTTCAACAATCTTTCTATGGAGGCACACATAGAGAAGGCGATGCTGCGAGCCTTGTGTTTTATTTTCGAGGATTTATCATTCTTTGGAACCCATGCTAGGGAGACGATATAGCCTTTAGGACAGGGATTTTATCGCCACTCTCACAGGCCAGCGTTAATTTACTTTACTTCTCTATATCTTGAAATTGCATGCTAATTAAAGTACTTATGGCTAACTAAATATAGTAAGCATATTATAAGCATACAATTATATATATATATATATATATATATATATATATATATATATATATATTGTATGCTTATAATATGCTTACTATATTTAGTTAGCCATAAGTTTTGGTTATTTTCATGGTTAGGCAATTATATGCTTTAGTCATATTTTATGATCAATTGTTATGTAAAAATAACGTAGCAAATCCAGGCTATTTTTCAACAAGTAGCAACCGCAGTAGTGACAGCGTTTGCAGTGACAACGACAATGGGGGTTTGCAGCGGTAGCGGCCGTATGGATATTGACAACAACGACGGAGGTAGCGGCAACTGTGGTGGAGACGGTAATGGTGGCGATAGCGGCGTCAACGTTTGAGTGATGTTTGGTTCTTGGTGAGGCTGTAAGGTAACGGTGTAATATCAGGCTAGGTTTTTGTACTCCCTCTCTCCCCTAGCATGGTGCCCTTTCTTTTTTGTTGGTCATGTGTTTGGTTTGATTGCTAGGAGCAATTGTACTTTCAAGCTAAGGATTTATCCTCCCCCTTCCCCCTTAGCTTGGTGCTTGTGCTAATTTTTTTAATTGGTTAGGTGGCCTCGGTTTGTTAGATATAGGGTGCGTTCTTCATCGTCTCATGTTCTAGGATGGGTTGGAAAAGTGGCCTCGGTTGGTAGATAATAGATTTAGAGTGCGTTATTCATCATCTCGTATGCTAGCTTCATTTGGTGTTCGGAAAATTTTCATTATCTTGATTGTTGTTACAAGTTAAGCAACCACCGTTTATCGGTAGTGGGTGGGTAATTAGGTGGTGGCGCAGCCTATTTCAAGTAGTTGGTTGTGGTGGTGCGTAGGTGAGTGGCACTAGTTTGGGCAGATCCGGTAGAGTTTCGGCATTGAGTGGCCTTTTATAGTGACGATTGGGTTTCTTTAAATGCGTCTTCAGGTCAATAACGGACTCCGATTAAGGATTTAAGTTTTGTTTGTTTGTGATTCAAATTTTTTTTTGTTTTGGTGCTTGTTGTGTAATAAGGTGTTGGGCTTTACTTTTGTTTAGATTTGTCTTTTTACTGTTAGTAGTTGGCCACTATATTACTTTGTAATCTCTGAGGCTAGGGCTGTTAGCCTCGATCATCATCTTATGGTATATATTTCTTATAATGAAAAAAAAGACCATGAAATTCATTATTTGAAAGGCAGAGAGAATTTTGTTGTCGATGCGTTATCAAGGTTTCTAATCCAGACCTACATAATCTTCATCACACTGCAATCATGACAGTTAGACCAGCTTGGGTACAAATAATATCACTAGCCTTGATCATGACGTTGAGACACAAAAATTACTCATTGAGCTATCGCTCAGTCGCCCTCTTTTGATGTCAACGGGGATGAAGTCTTTATTAGGATAATACGAGGGCAAACTCTAAATTGGTTCTGATGGTACCTTGAGACAACAAACCTTGCAAGAACTACACACTTATAGTACTCAGAGGGCACTTTGGCTTGAATGCTGCAACGAAAAGGGTCTTCATGAATTTTTATTTGTGCCTCTCAATGACAACTGATATCCCGTCTTTTGTGATCAGTTGTGAAGTCTACCAAAGAAAAAAGACTTAAAACATGCACTATCCTGTTCTATTTTTGCCAGGGCCAGACCTAGCTAGTACCATAACATGCTTGGTCTAATGTTGTAATGGATTTTATAGGGGGACTTCCTAATCTAAGAGAAGGACTCTATGTAATGGTAATTTACAGGCTTAGCAAGTAAGATAAATTTTTGCTTCTACCCTAGTTGTAGGAAGATAGGTATAAATGTCTTATATAGTGACAATTAATGCTCTTTAAATGCTTTTAGTAATTTTCTGCTAGTCTTTTCAACGGCAATTATTAACAACAATTCTTTAACATCACTAAATAAAAGCCACTAAAAATATTTAATGATAATTAATTACCGCTATATGAAAGGTTGCAGTTATCTTCCTACAACTCGGGTAGCAGTCTGATTTTTCCTGGCAAGTCTACCCATGTCATGCGTTCTGTCACATCCTACACTGCTGAATTCAAAAGCTCAAACCTTCTGTGATTAGGTGCTAAAACTCCATGGCATTCCAGATTGTATAGTGATAGAAACTCCATAAGATTCCAAATTTTGTAACTACTCATAGAAATGCGACATTTCTCACCAAATTATGACAAATGTTATTCAAATTGTCGAGTACCACCTTAGCTACTAGCTAAACACATTATCCAAAAAGTGATGGGCAGAATAAAATAGCAAACAAACGTCTGGAAACTTATCTGAGGTGCATGACCAGCGAACAGACCCAAACAATGGGCCAAGTGGCTCACTTCAGCTGAAATGTGGTACAATACCAGTGACCATACTTTCCTATATATGACCCCATTTGAAGCATTGTATGGTTATATGTCACAGTCATAAACTTACAGCAAAAGGAGACCACCAACACCCCCTCAGTGGGTAACTACCTCAAGGATAAAATGATTCTAAAATATTCTTAAAGACAATCTGACCGCTATAAAGGCCAATATGCAACAGTATGCTAACTTGCAAATGGGGATTGTGACAGAGGTTGTAAGTTAGGAATGGTGCTTTCTCTGCAAGGTTTACTACCTAATTACCGAGAAAGCGCCATTCCCTATGGAAAAACTTGAAATTCATTCCAAAATTCAATGGGCCATTCCAAGTCTTGGCTAAAGTTGGCTAGGTAGAAGCTAAACCTAGCCTCAGCTTCTTAGTTCATCCCATGTTACATGTATCTCTGCAAAGAAGAAGTTGGGTGAAAAGGACATAGTCCCTACTAAGCTACCAATGAGAAGAGAAGAACTTCAGCTACTTATGAACCAATAGCCATATATAGTACACGTGAAATGGTCGACCACACTAGCTAGATTACAAGAGAATGATGAATTGGCCATGGTGGTGTTCCTTTGATAGTGGTGGGTATGGGTGAGCATTTAAACCGTTGATCTTCGTCTCATTTGCCTGCAGTCCCTCTCGCCGTCTCTGTCGCCTGTAGTCCCTATTGCCGTCGCTGGCTCCATCTCTCGTGGGCATCATCTTGTCTCTAACAAGTAATACTTGTCTCGACTTAATGATCTTATTTTGATACTATTTTAGTTGATTTTGTGTAAATGAGTTTTCGTGTTGATTCCTCTTTATGTTTACATTTTGACCTGATTGGTTTGATTCTTTTTGTGTTTTATTTGTGTTAGTTGGTTCACATATGAATTTGATGCAGGTTTATTTTTGTTTAAATTAGAGGACATTCAGCAATACTCACGATCCTAGTTACCAGAGACCATACCACTCGACAAAAACTACCCATTTTTACAAGACATAAATGTGAAAAAGAAGTTCTCAAAAATCATACTACATGGGAAGGAGGAAGAGCAGTGTGAAGTATGGTCTAGGGTTATAAAAGATAAAGAGAAATATACAGGATGCCTGGGAGGTGAATATTGCTAGTGTTTACTAAGTGCTATGGTTTGAAATTCAGCATCTTCAGTATATCTCCCTCCGTCCCAAAAAATTGATCACATTTCTTTTTTGGACTTTTCCAAAAAAATTGATCAGATTCGAAACTATGAAGCACGGACACGATTGTGGGTGCGGATACAATACGGGTACGAATACGAGAATACGGTAGTTTTGAAAAACTTTAGGATACGGGTGCGGTGGATACGACAAATTTGTGTGTGTGTGTGTGTGTCTATATATAGGGCCAATCCACATCCACCGTGCAGAAATAGTTATTTCTTCACCGGTGATTTGGACGTCCACTAGAGCTTGTGGATGGCTCAGATTGAATATTTTGCACACTAACCATTACATTTAGTAACGATTAGGGATCCACTAGGGCCGAAGGTATCATAAATAACAAAGGGATCCAGGGAAATTGGGGGGGGGGAGCCTAACCTTTTCAAAGAGTAGCGGTTAGACAGAGTTGTGGACATCTCCACTGGTAGATGTGGATCTGCTCCTATATATATATATATATATATATATATATATATATATATATATATATATATATATATATATATATATATATATATATATATATATATATATATATATATATATATATATATATATATATATATATATATATATATATATATATATGTGGGAAAGCAGATATATTGCTAGCCTTAGGCAGCTTGCCTAAGGCTAACAACCAAAACACTCTCATTGTTTATAATTCTTCTTTTTTCCTCTCACCCCATCAAACACTCTCATTCGTCAGACCTGTCAACACCAAAAGCGCACCATCGCCGACCAGCCCCACACCGGCACCTTCCATCTTTCGCCTCCGTTGTTGCTCGTCCTTTGTCATCGCAGTCATGTGGAAGCCTTAACCGAGGGAGATCTTTCGCCCCAAATCTGACCTTCAGCCCGTCACAGCCCAATCATCGGCGATGCTCTCCGTCATTAGCACCCACACCATCAACAACCTGCCAGCGCTTGATCTGTTTCTCAAAGAGATTCCCCAAAGACTATGCTTCCAAGGAGCCAAGACCCGCCACAACCTCCGTCGTTGGTCATCCTCCAGCATTGTTGTCGCCTCTATCTTTTGTCGGCCTCCATCGCCGAGTACCCACCACCCTACCAACACAATTAATAGCCACCATAAGGAGACCCACCACTATCGTCTCTCTTGCCCAATCGCCAACCTCCGTTGCGACCATCCTCCATTGCCGATGACACACCACCCACCGCTGTCACAGACTAGCCAATTTGAGAAATTTATTTACGATTAATCTAGATATTTTCGGTTCAACAAATTTAAGTCAAAATTAATGTGTTCATCAATAAAAATTTGGAATTCAGAGGGGGGGGGGGCGATCATATGTTTGTGCGATATTGGTGGTTAGTTTTGTGATGTGGTCATGGTGTATTATGTGAAAGACGGGAGGACAACAATGTGGCAGGGGCGGATTTTGTAATGGTGGCGGTGGTTTATGATGGTGGTGGTGGTGGGTGGTCTCTCATGATGCGGCAGTGGTTTGTGAGCTTGCCGGCGATGGGAGACCAATGATGGAAGGTGGGAGGAGTCTGAGATATATGTGTGTGTGTGTGTGTGTGTGTGTGTGTGTGTGTGTGTGTGAGGTTTAGGAGGAGAGAAAACAAGAGAAGAAAAAATTAGGTAGTTTTCATCAAAACTACGTAGTTTTGAGGACTTGCCTTTGCTAGCCTTGGCAAGTTGCCTAAGGCTAGCAACGTAATCATTTTTCCACACACACACACACATATATATATATAGTGCAATTTAATTTAATCATTCTATAGTAGTACAATACGATCAAATTCATAATAACCACCATCAAATAGATCATAATAAAGTAGCAATGTACTATCAAAGTTTCAACGATCTAAAAAGCAAAATATTCCATCAAGTATCCAAGGATTTCATGGCCATAATATCTTCATCTTCATCTCTCTCTCCATCACTATCATCCGTAAAAAGTATAGCCACCGATTCTGGCTCATCAAGTGAAAGCTCCACAACCGAAAGTAGACTAACATCATAACGGTGCCAAATTGATCTCCTCCAACATCTCACATTTATGTCGCTCCTGCATATTATGGAAATCTTCTTGAGAGAAGACGGAGATTTCTATGAATGAAAACCAAGTCTTCTGCAGGTTGTGGTGTCAACTTATTCCTTCTCAAGGAATGCACTGAATAAGTACTCCAATTTCTCTCGGTACAAGACAAAGAAGTAGGTTTTTAAAGTGGTTTCAAAGCTAGAGTTTGGAGTATAGGTGCATGTCGACCATGGCAGACCACAAGTCATAGGGATTCATAACAGTCCGATCGTTAATTGAATCAATATCATTAAATTTGCAGCTCTTAGAACAAAAGTGGGCAAACTCAATATTGACCTTCAAATGATCTGCCTAATTTGGGAAAAACCTATTGATGCATTTTTGCCTTTTTTTAGGCATCCTTGTGTGGAAGAACCTAACCTCATTAAGTCATTCATCACTATAGTACCTTTCATAAACATGTTAAACAAATAAATTAATAAAATTTTAGATTTACGCTTAATACTAAAAACTTCAGATTTATACTTTGTTTGTAATAGCGTGAAAGTTACATTGGAGTCAAAGAATGTGCCATACAATGAAGTGGCGTGTTATTCTCGTTCCAATAATCAACACAAGAATGGTATGAACCACGTCATAGAAGCTAGACCACTCATCCTTCCTTTTCCTCTCCTCTCTATATTTTGCACTCTTCACCTTTTCAATATACTATCTTACAAATCATAAACTACGCAAAGAAAAGGTGTATTCGTTCACATTGTTGAAGTGTGTCATAGATAGGACAACTAAAAGGAATTATGTAGTTGATCTTATCCCACCAAACCTCGTCTAGAAGATATCCGTCACAAATCTTGCCTTTCCAACATCATCCTCCTTATTAGACAACCAATCCTCGCTAATCACTATGGTTTAGGGACTTCGCTTCAAGAGCTTGAATCTCTTAAGCATAACAATAACACTAGCAAACCTTATATCGGCAACCGAAAGTAATTTGAAAGTAGAATATTTGTTATGGATGGCTAAACTCATGGAATGATTCATGATGAATATCTTGATTTTCTTTACATCACCATAAACATCCATGATCCAAGAACATTCGTCGTAGGTTATTTGATTATTCTCCATACTATTTGTCGCACAAATGTTCTTCAAGGCAAGATTTAATGTGTGCACCACAGAAGGAGTCTAAAATATTGTAGGAAATTGTGCTTCCATTAATTGCCCGGCCGCCTTGTAGTTAGGAGCATTGTCTGCAATTACTTGGACAACATTTGCGTTGCCCATCTCATTAATCACCTCCTTGAACAAAGAGGCAATGAAAAATTTGTTCATAACTTCCCCGAAACAACCCACCGCCTTAGGAAACATAGGCCCACCTTCTGTTATTGCCATGCAATTAATTATTGGCCTCCTTTGTGGGTCACTCCATCCATCACTCACAAAACTCACGCCCTTTTCCTTCCATGTGGCTCAAATAGGTTGGGATTTTTTTGAATGTTTGCCTTCTCCTTTTGTGAAAGGTTGTCCTCAACAAGTTGTAACCTGGAGGTAAATAACCTACAAGAAAATTGGAGGCGGCAAATGCATATGAACTCACATAGTATGGATTCCTAGCTAGGTGAAACGATAAACCCCCCGAACAATACATCCTAGTAATCTCGGAGTGCAAGCAGTCTTTTTTGGCAATGTTAAAGCAATTCATGATTGGATTGCTTCCTCCTTGACTTCCACTTGCACTGCCACTTAAATCGCTTTCACTTCTTTTGGGGAATACCACTTTGAAAAAAATTGCTTGTTCCACCTGAAGAGCCACTTAGTAAAAAAGGCAAAATCCTGGGAGCACTTTGCTATGCTTTCTCAAGCACAACATCCTCTATTCTACGCATTTGGTTGAACTCATAAGGTGTCACTTTCTTGCATTGTTCAATTTTCGTTCCCTTAATCTTCAACAAATGAGCCCTAACCCGAGTGTACGAGCTATTAGAAGCCTTGCTATGAAGGCTACACTGCCATCTAATATTTCCACCCCTTTACCGTCTTTTTCAAGCCTAGTCACGTACTTCCATAATGGTTTTGTGTCATCATCACCAACACCAGAAACAGGAGTAGAAACACTACCGACCGTAGCAATATTTGACAAAAAAGTTAACACGTTACCTGAAAGTGAAAAAATTGAAACTGAATTTTAAACAGTGAATTAGACATTAAACTGAAACACTGAAATGAACCACTATTTTAACACATCTTAACATTGTTTCTAAATTTTGACACACTAAATTGTGTGTGGTGGGGCGTGGGTGGCTAGTGATAGGCATTAAGAAACAGAATGCAACCCCACGTGGAGAGAAAGATGATACGCGTTTCTATGGGTGTAGCAAAAGAAACCAACGCAAGAAAGCAAGAGAGATTCAGCCACAATGAGAACACAGGTATGGACTTTCTACCAACAATTGGTTCCAATATACAACCCATAACCCACAGGATATCGGTCTAAGTCACAACTCATAACCAGCAAAGAGAGATGAAGATAGAAGGTAGCAAAGAGAGAGGAAGATAGAAGTCTTATCTTTCGAGAAATGTTGTCAGAGGTGAGTACCGGTCTTCTTGGGTGGTTGCGTCGAGGCTTCCGTGGCCTTTCTCTCTCTCTCTCGCTCTCTCTCTCTCTCTTCCCTCTTCAAGATCTGACAACCTGCCCGTAACTTAGTTTTGTACAAATATTTTTAGTATGTTTTGACCCCCCAAAAAATTTTGTTCTGTATTTCAACCCCTAAAAAGTCTTCTAGAAATTAGGTTTTCCACCCATAACTATCGGATTTGCATCGCACCCGATATTCAGAAAATGAAAGAAAAAAGATGGACATGCACCCGACAGACACCCAACTTGCACCCGACCCCCATGCTTTGCCCCCTTTTGAAGCACCCTTGCTTTAGAGCTTTCCAAATTAAGAAAGATTTTGTAGGTGTTTTTCCATATTTATCCTTTTTACATTTTTTCTTTATCTTCTCTCTCCGCATTCAATCCTCCACTAACCCAATCTCTACTTAACCAGCTTTTTTCCTCCCCCTCTCTCCTTGTTTAGAATTTGAAACTCATAAAATATTACTCATATCCTAAATAAGCGTGCGTTAGACACGATCAAGTATTTTGGGAGGAGGAAGTATTAAATGTGGCATTTGGCTGGGTGCATTTGCTTTCCTTTTCCACAACAATTCATGCTTTAGGTGTATATGAAATATCGCTCTAGGAACGCAAGTTATTCTTTCTTGAACATGTTTTGTGTGATAAGGATCATGTGATCCTTACCACTCAAAACATGTTTTATTGTATGTTGATCCTTTTTTTTCCAGTAAACTTGAACGTAGATCTTTCTCCTTCTTTCTTGTACTACGTTCTCCGATGGTGGGTACTCATTATTGTCAGAAAACGATCTAGGTCTGTGACACAAAGAATGGTATAGATTTTATCCTTACAAAGCGTGTGGCACGCTTTGCAGGGATTCTCCTAACTTGTTCTATTTTTCTTTTACTAGTAGAGACATTTTTCATCAACCCCGTTTGTTTTACTTGAATGTTCTCGTTGTGAGTAGCCTTTGGAGGGGATAGTTTGAAAGCTTCAAATTGTTGATTGGATAACGGTAGGTGTAGGCTGCTATTTTGGCTAATGGTTGTCTATTGACGTGGAAGAATTCTAGTGGATTGGTAAGAACAATTAGAGGAAGGATTACCTGCTCGGCTGCAGTGTTCGCAAGGAACCATACATGTGGGCTATGTGGTTATTTCTTCATTTTGTGTATATGCTGAGTACATAATAAAAAATGTTGGTGACATATTGCTAACAAAAAGTTTGCAATCATTAGATAAAATGGTAAAACTACTTTGGCCTAGACCCGCACTAGTATTTGTTAATTCAAATCATTCGAATGTAGTTATACTTGTTTTCATTACCGCCCAATTTTTTACATTCAATATATTTTTCAACTCTCATCATTTTCATTCTTGTTCTCATTGTCTCTTTTTCATTTTTCTCCTTTCAACTACAACCATATTTGAAATATACGCACATATGTAGTATATTTAGTAAAGTTAATATGCAAATCTTGAATAAGTGTTTAGTGATTCAACATGTCTGCAATTATTTCCTTCAGGATTTATATTGAAACTTGAATATACCAATTTGTTACCAAATTCAAGTAGAACCGAATCGCTGGAACCCAGAAAGAAGAAGAAACAAATTATTTCTTCAAAAAAGTTATACTCATTACCTGAATTGTTGGGGCATTTAACTTCAGCTTCACTTCCTTATTCTTACTAAGTTAGGAATCAGACTCTCTTTTTATAAGTATATATATTTGCCTGGGGGCAAGACATATTTGATTGAACTTATTAACATTAACAAAATAGAAGGCCTTAAGAAATTGGAAGAAATTGGAAGTCCTAACACCCAGAAATAGGAACTTTGTTCTAGTACCAGTGTTGTGTGTATAAACGGTGTGATATTCCCCACAATATAATTAGATTAAGATTGGTGGACTAAGGCGTAGTAATCTGAACGTGAACGATCAGTTCCCTCGGAATCACTTCATTAAATCTTAAGTTGTAAGCTTGTAATCAAATAGTTGCCTTATGCTTTCTTCCTTATAGAAGTCTGGAAGAAAAAAATGGTGCAAATTGCTTGCACAGAAGGACGAAAAAGAAGAACTCCAAGATGAGTTTCAATTTATTTGATGCCATGAAAACACAGCACAACACTGTCAATGCCCCTGGGAAAGTGGGAAAGTGAGGATGAAATGCACACATCCACTTTTGGAGTACCATTTGTCTTGATCAGTGTTGTGTGTGTGTGTTGAAGAATGATGGAAGTTCCATCATGGAATATATCACATCTGGCGGTAGATGCTACTTCTTTTGGAACACCAAACCGTGGATGCACTTGTCAAGCGAGAATATTTGATAAACCATAGTTACGGGGGTGGAAACTCGATACCCATTCCAGTGTTTTCGATGAAATCTGAGGCTTCAAGTATTGTGTTCGTCTTGTTAGAGCAGACTGCTTTAGATTCAGCAATCTCGTGCGGAGTGGTGAATGGGAAACTCACAAGATGGTGTTTTTGTGTCCTGGTGGGGTGGGGGGGGGGGAGGAGGGGATAGGGGTGGAACGACGACTGTGGGAAGAATATAGAGATTAGAGTTGCAGTTCTGGCTTATGTAATTTGTTTTTATTTTTATTTTGGTTGCTAACCATAGTTAAGATTAATATCTAACTGAATTTTTACCCATCAACCGATCATTTTGTCTAGATGTCAAATTTTTAATGAGTCTAACACTACTTTCTCTTTAAGGCCAGAAGAAGGAATTCAAGTTATTGTTTTTCACGTTTGAAGAAAATAAAATATCTTTGAGATAAAAAAAAATCCAAAAAGAGAAATATTTCGAGGCAACCTGAGAATGACGAAGAATTAGTTCCATTAGCTCGTCAAGTAGCCCTTCTTCCATTGTCAAAGTATACCCAATATCCAAAGAACTTTTTTCAAGATTGTGAGATGATCCAAGATAAAGATCTTTTCCTGTATAAATAAAAACTATCGCCAAATATATTTTACAAAAGTGTCGTTATACATATTAGCAATCACGATAATATATTATGACAAAACATTTTTTGGCGACCATAATTTGTTGCTAAACCTGAACTTGAAGCTGTCACAGTTAATGTACCGTTTAACACAGAATCCTAGTTTATCTTGTCGGCATGTACAAAATATTAAAAAATGGCCAGTAATTCAAGTGATCTGCCCAAGGCCGTAGCAACATTTGAAAACGAAATATCGTAGTTGTCCACTAAGTTAGCGTTTGAAACAACTTTTGCTTTTAATTTTTTTGTTCAGTTTTGAAAACTGGAATAAAAAATAGCGTTTGACAAACTGATGTATTTTTTTTCCTTTTTGTTTTATAAACCAATTTTTAAAATGATGTTGTTTTTGAAAACTCCATTTTAGAGTTTTCAGTTTTCATTTTTTTTGAAATCTGCCTCTTAACTTTTGTTGGAAGTACTCAGTGTCTTTTCTTCCCATCAATCTTTAACACCAACAACATATCACTCAAGAACACCAAGCCACCAACATTGCCAACCACTATACCCATTGACCGCTACCGCCACCACCACCAATGACCAACACTCTTGAACAACAAACTACAAACATTGCCAACCACTGACTCCCGATCTGCCACCACCACTGATAAACATACCCGAACAGCAAACATGCCAACACCATCGACCACCATAGTCACTAACAGTTGCCACCACCACCAGTGACTAACCACCATAGCCATTGATAACTACAACAACCACCACCATCACTACTGGCTACCACCGTTGAACACCAAACCCTTTAACATCAGTCACCACCACGGCATCACCACTCATCAAAATCTAAATCACCATAATACCGACCACCATTGTCCCTACAACAAACAACACAATATTCATCCACAGGTTAGCTCTAGTATCTTCGATTTGCGCAAATAAATTCAAAGCAGTCAAACACATTCACCCAACCAAACCCCAATCAAACCAATGAAGACCTGATTCGCAAGCTAGTGTGTTACCGTCATGGCAGTAGTTGGACGAAGACAAATGAGTTGTGTTGGTCGTGGTGGATGTGCTTCTGGTTGTTGAACATAAAAGCTCAAAAGAAACCTTCAAGTATTGAGAAATAAAAGAAAAGAGACGAGAGGAAAAAATAGAAAAAAAAAAGTAAAAATCAATTATACAAAATTGCTAAAAGCCAACCTATCGGTTTTCTAAAAAAAAAAACTTAAAGAGGATTTGATTTTAGAACAAAAACTGAAAGTTGAAACGGGTTTGGAAAACATCATCAATTGGTCCCTGTATAAAGGGTTTTCCATAGTACTATTTAGCAACCTTTTTCTGTTTTCTGTCTGAATTATGTGGTTAGTGTGGTAATAGAAGAGGGACACTGTTTTTGTATATATAAGCTCAAACTTTTGGAAAGGAAATCAGGTGAAACTTGACAAAAACTTTACGTGGCATACATATCAATCATCGCTAATCTCTTAGGTTTCTCCAAACTCTCTCTCTCTCTCTCTCTCTCCAAATTCTCCCTGTAACCGGTTAGTTGGCTCGTGATTAAAGCCGACTTACGTAATTAAAGTTCCCCATGTTAAATTTCGTTAACTCTGTTAATGCAACTACCTTCTAAAGAAGCATTTGACATTTAATGCACACGCGCACTGTGTGTCTTTGCGTGTGCAATCTCATTCAAAGGAAGTAGACTGAAAATTGAGTTCTGTACAAAGCATACATCTTTCTCTAGATAGATTCTGTCTGGTTTTTGTTTTTCTGTAAATTAGATCAGGTGGGTATGTGGTTTTTCGTTTATTTGTGGGTTAATTATAGTTCGTTTTGATGGAATTTGCTTTGTTGGTTTCCTTTTTTGTAGGTGATGGATGGTAATAACTGGAGGTCAACAACTCAGGGCGTTGAACCGGTGGCCATGGACGCCGGTGATTGGAGGAATCAGCTGCCGCAAGATTCACGCCAAAGGATTGTCAACAAGATGTGAGCTTTCACCATTATCAAGTTACACGTCTTTTTACTGCATGCCCTAATTTCACATTGTTCCAAGTTCCACAAAAAATTTGCACATCGACAATTTTAACTTGAAAAAATTGATGAGTGGGACGTTTCTTAAAGAATGTTTATAGGAGATCAGCGGTGAAGTCTGCTAACTAAGCTGATTTGGCGATGAGGAGGTGGTTTTGACCCTAGGATTGCTTGTAAAAGTAGCATTTATTTACAACTCGTTTGGTAAAAGAAAGATATAGAACTTGTTATAGAGTCCGAAGTTGTTTGGGACTAATAGGAGTGGAATACAGAATGGGAGGTTAAATTGAATTCCAGCCAAAATCTAGGTCGACCAATGCTTCCTCGATCGCTGGCTCATCCTCTGGATGCGAAAAGAAAACAGAGACGGAAAGGAAGCGTTGGCATATTGAATGGAATTTGTTAACTTGGAAAAGATGTGGTTCATCTTTATTCTTATTCCTGCATAATCTGAAGTTATCTCCTTCTTGATGCATATGTTCTTCCCTGGTTTGTTTTGATGATGTCAGAACTTGCGGTACTCAGGGATCTAAAGTATCTAGTTGTATATCTTGTGGTTTCTCATTCTATGGCATTTTGATACTTAATGTAGATGCTAGTTTTTTCAGTCAGTATCGCTTATATCGGAATATTTATCGCGTCCATTTTATACAAACCCGTTTATTCATCTTTGCAAAATTTGGGATATAGAAACAGGTACCAATCCCAACGAAAAGGCAGAATAAATTGGATTGGGAAGTAAAACCACGCCCAGACCTCCTATAGATTTACCCGTTGTTGATTGAAAATTGGAAACTGATATTCGAAAGAAACGATTGCTCAATTACAGTATTGATTTTGGAATCTGTATGTTTTGCGGTAATTGCGTTGAGTATTGTCCATTTTGATAATTAATGTCTGGTATTTTCCAGTGTTGGTGAGAATGAATTAGATCACCTGGGTAGGCTTAAAAGGAATCAATTGGCATTGGGATATTTTTCTGTAGAATTTGATAATTCGTTGATGGTACAAATTGATTGTTGGGATTTCAGGGTTTTTAAATATTTTCTTAGGATTATGTTGTTGTACATGCTAGTTATTAGCGTCTTCATCTTCTTCTACAATTGTAGAAGTAATTCCCTAAGTTGAAGCTGTTATTGATTTTCACTTGAAAACAAGTCATTTCCTTTGCCTGTTAGCACGCTGATTCCTTGCCAGGAGGTAGCATTCTTGGCATGCTGGTCAGCGACTTCCCTTCATGAGGGAAATGCCAGATATCTAGCTCAGAAAAAGGTCCATCCGTTTACAGTAACTGCGGTATTCGTTAGTGATGAAAGCGTGTGATCATTCTATTAGTGGCCTCGATAATTGAAACGTCTTTTGTTGATTGACATTTTGGTGAGAACATGTGTTTAGAGGAATGGCATCTTATTTATGGTTTTTTCTTTGCGTGTTATGAGGAGATTGAGGTATCTATGGGAACAGAATGACAGGATTTTCTTATTTGTATGTATTATTGAGTTCTCTAATCCCTAATTATGTTAATGGACCCCTTGCGAGTCACATGGCTGGACATTTTTGTTTGTGGTCTTTCTAGTTACATATCCTGTGGTCTGCGTTGCCAAAATTTAATATAATTGGTTGACTTATGCTTGTACTTGTCTTGTTACCATGGATGTTTTCTCTGTCTGTGCATATGCAGCAATCAATTCTTTTTAATGTTTAATGTATAGAATGGAGACCTTGAAGAGGCATCTTCCCTTCTCTGGTGGACAAGAGGGATTACAAGAACTCAAGAAAATTGCTGTGAGGTTTGAGGAAAAGATTTATACTGCTGCCACAAGCCAGGTTTACCTCATATCCATCGTTGAAATATCTCTTCTATACCAGCATGTTGCAGCTAAGATCTCCTTTGTCTGCATTGTTCTATATTTTCCATCTTGTGCTGGTGCTGGAACATGGTTGAGTTTCTCTAAATGCCTTTTTTCTTTTCTTGATGAAAATTGTTTACAGTCTGATTATCTGAGGAAAATATCTTTGAAGATGCTGACAATGGAGACAAAATCTCCAAACCCCCTCCCCAATGCTGGGCAGTCCAACAGTGCCGGTAACAGCAAAAATTCCTTGGATCCGGGTATTTATGTGAAGTTTCTGTATACCTGATTCTATCTAGTATCCCGACTTCATCTGTGTGTTTAGGGCTAAATATATTTACTTAATAAGCTCTCCTTTCCCTTGTAAAATGACCTCATTGATTGAGGTGAATTTCGGTATTTGTAGATCTTTGTCTGATCGAAAATTCTGGCATTTTTTTAAACCCTTCCTTTGCCGTAGTATATGCAGGAAAAAGTGGGGTTGGGGAGTGGGGGTTCCTTAGGTGTGCTGCTCTTGTTCATCTCTTCAAAATCCTAGGCAACTGACCTGCAGAGGAAAATAACTTCTACCTAGCGTCTGCAAGGTCCACTAATGCCTTGGTGGAACCATCTGAAACTTAGTGCAAGCTTTTGTATTGCAGTAGTATCGCTGCCAAAGTTCTTAATAGTGCTAAGCGGCATTCTTTTGACATAGTAAATGCCAAAACATTCTGTCAGACAACTTTTATAAACGTTGTCACTACAATCATGATTGCATACTTGGAATGTTCTAAAGGATCTGCAAGCCCCCAACACCCACCCAACTTATAAACACACTCAAAATAGAGCAAAATGTAAAATGAATTCGATTAATTCCCCTGCTTTCAGACACAGTTTTCTTTTATTTGGCGTTCGACTTTCTTTATAATATTTTTTGAGCATTGTACACTTCTCTTGTCCACTACATAATTTTTTTTATCGCTTGAACAGCCTCGCAGAGCATGTCTCAGGTTAACAACCAAGGCCAACAGCTTCCTCTATCAGTTCCGGCTAATCAACAGCTTTTATCCCAGAACCTGCACAATAACATTGCCCAAACTGGAGTGCCGGGTTCTTCTGGTTTAACATCTTCTCTGCCTCCTGTCAGCAGTTTATCTCAAACTACTATGCAAAATGTTGTTGGCTCAAATTCGAACTTGCAGAATACGCAAAACCTCTCTGGGGTTGCACACAACTCTGTAGGGAATACAATGGGACAAGGGGTGCCTGCCAATATGTTTGCCAATTCTCAGAGGCAATTACAGGGAAGGCAGCAACAGGTTGCTTCCCAACAGCAACAGCCCCAGGGACAGAATCAGCAGCATTATCTTTACCAGCAGCAGTTACAACAACAGCTCATGAAACCGAAGTTCCCACAAGGAAACATCCCACATTCCCTTCTGCAGTCCCAAATGCAGCAACAGCAGCAGCAGCAGCAGCAACAACAACAGAACTTGCTACAGCAAAGTCAATTGCAATCTTCTCAGCAACCTGTTATGCAATCATCCCAACTCTCTAGCGTTCAACAGAATCAGCAGAATCCGGTTCAACAATCATCACAACCAGTACTTCAACAACACCCACAATCAGTTCTCAGGCAACAGAGGCAGCAGCAACAATCTCCCATTATTCATCAACAGCAGCCGCAACCTATATTGCCAACTCAGCAGCATCAGCAACATCTGATGGGACAGCAGCCAAATGCAACAAATATGCAACATAACCAGCTTATGGGGCAACCAAATAGCATTCCTGACATGCAGCAGCAGCAGCAACAACAGCAACAGCAACAGAGGTTGCTGAGCCACCAGAATAACCTTTCCAATCTACAGCAGCAGCAGTTGATGGCCCAGCAAAACAATAACCTCCCAAATATGCACCAGCAGCAGTTGGGACCTCAAAATAATGTTAATGGTCTCCAGCAGCAACAGCAACAACTGCATGGAACTCAATCCACTAATTCTAGCATGCTGACTAATCAGCACACTGTACACATGGTACAGTCACAACCTAAAGTTCCTGTGCAGCAACAAACTCAGCAGAGCACGGCACCTATGATGCCAACCCAAGTTCAACAGTCACAACCACTATCGCAGCAGCAAATAATGTCACACATGCAATCACAGCCTGGGCAGGTAGGTCTGCAACAACAGCCAAATCCACTTCAGCGAGATATGCAGCAAAGGATTCCAGCATCCGGTACGTTGCTTCCGCAGCAGAATGTAATTGATCAGCAGAAGCAGCTATTTCAACCACAAAGAGCCATCCCTGAGGCATCATCAAGTACGTGACTTAGTTAAGTAAATTTGAGTCATTGTCTTACTCTTTGTTGCTCCACATCTTCTTGAGCTCGTGAAATTTGTAATGTTTATATGTGTACCATACTGATTGCGTAAATACTTATCACGGTACCTTTTGCTGCAAATTCTGGCACACTTAATGGTTCACTTTGCACCTTCGTGCCCCAAATACTAGATTTTGTAATCCTCTATGCGTAGTTATGTACCATAGTTGATAGCATAAATACTTACACGGTACCTTTTGCTGCAATTCTGGCACCCTTAATGGTTCACTTTGCACCTTCGTGACCAAATACCAGATTTTGTCTATCTCATGCACATGCATATAGACAAGACAGCAAGACATAGTAAATCCCAGAACCATCTAGAGGCCAACTGAATCTAATAGGCAAGGAAAAGGTTATTTTGTTTCATTACTCCGAAGTTAGATGGAAAGGGAATTTTTTTTTCTTTTTTCTGCTTAACTTTTAAATCTGCTGCCTTGCATCAGCAAAACATTCTTTTTATCTGGAAGGCTTCAGACAATACTAGCTTCAAATGAGTATCAGTTATGTTCAAACATAATTCATTGGCTGTGAATTTTCAAAGATTGTAAAAGGAACCTGAGGTTATGGGGAGCAGGACATTGGTGTGGGTGGGAAGGCTGGAGTTATGAAGTACTTTTTCTTTTTTGTTCTGTTACTGTAGTATTTACCTGCTTGATAGGGTTTTCCATTTTTTTGCTGATGGCATGATATGCATGTTTTTTGGTTTCTACGTCAAAGCTTATATTTCACGCGTATATATAGATTATACGCTCAAACTGTTTCTCTGAAAGTGTACTGAGATGAACTACCTGGCTAGCAACTGCCTGTTTGCCGTGGAAATCTTTCTAATGAGCTTGAAATATCAAAAGGCTCAATAATTCCACCTTTGGAAATCATTTGACTGAGTGCTAATGCAGTTTTTGTTTGTACTTCTGTAGCTTCTTTAGATTCCACAGCCCAGACAGGAAATGCCAGTGGGGGAGATTTGCAAGAGGAGATTTATCAAAAGGTAATACGATTTCTCCATTCAGAAAGAACTCACTTGTTCTACTTTGAAATGAAGAAAATGGTTGGGGTTATTACGATAGTCTCTGTGAGAATGGGATAGTAGATTTGGCCTACATGGTGAACCATGAATTCTAGGAAAAGTAACCCCTTTAAGTGACAGCTTAAGGCGTTAGCAGAGTTGGTTCTACTGTCTTGCATTGTCCTTCTCCCCGGGGGAGTATAATACATGCTGAAGACAAAAGTGGGTATGCAGCCGAAACTCATCTTCCAGCTTGGATGGAAGACCTTTGACGTATCTGACGACGGCCAGCTGATCCGTCTTGTTGAAAGAGGGAGAAATGTTGTTAGAGAGGTTTGCCTACAGCGAGCAAATATCCCATGGTTCTGCAATTTTCGGGAGGAGGCTGCTAGCTCCTCGAAGGGTTTCTCCAAGAAGTTATAGGGCAGAAGTAGCACTTTGTCTTTAAAATTTTGGAGAATAGGGAAGGCAAAGTTTTGTGGGTGGAGAGCTTGGTTAGGTTTTCAAGCAGATTTGTATACATTCAGGCAGACCATGGTGGTCATGTGTGGAAGTCAATGGTTGAGAGGACCAGGGAGTTCATCGAGAGCAAGGCCTGTGCCTCACTGACTCCTCGGAAGTTGTTCCTAGCAGCTGCTTCGATGGCCAATGGTATCTCCTTCCAGTGTCTCTTCCATAGGGGATTCATAGGTCGATTTTGAAGTGAACGATGAGTCTTGTGAAGGTCGTTTGGAATTTTGAAGCATGCTTAGTTGGTGGAGTTGAGGATGATAGGGGTTCAGCGCCGTTGTGCGCAGAGATGCAAGTGTGGGCAGACCAGCTGGGAAGATGGCTGGAGTTGTACTCGTATTTGAGTTGGATGGTGTTTCGTTCTTGTTTGTATTCCCTTCTCCCTCAGAGGCGATGGAGGTTCTGTTTGAGAATAGTTGGGTTGCGAATTGGGCGGTTTTGCTGTTGGACTTTTGGAACCCTTTGGTTGGTTGTGAAAGAGAAATTCTAGACTTGCATCTGTTTGGATCTGTGCTGTTGGGTTGCCGCTTCATCGATGGGACAACGATATCTGGCGTAAAATTGGAGACTGATGTGGGGCATTTTTGCTTCTTGATAGAAATATAGAGGAGAGAAAATATTTCTGTTGGGCTCTCATCGAGGTTCGTTATGAGAGTTTCATTTCTGCATGGGTGAGTTCTGCTGCCCTATGAATTGCAGGTCGGTTTCTAGTCTTTTTTATCTGGAAAACCAAGTTTTGATGCCTAGTTCTGTCCTGACAAAATCTTTCTGGATACATTATGACTCTTTGTTCTTCCAGGAGGGTGATGCTTCTTCTCTCCTTAGAGGAAGATGCTGTCTATGTGGGAGGTTTTGCTGTTTGAGATTCCTCTGATGTGCGTAGCGTTGGTTGGGGTGATAATGGTGTGGCCTCAAGTCAGGAGGATAGGAGGATGTGTCTGAGCTACCCCTTGTGGCTGCAGAGATTGTTGAGTCCTGGAACTACATTAAACACCCTTTTATTGAAGAGCAAGAGATGGATTATGGAAATTTCAAGGAGGAGAATGCTGCTTTGCCTTTATCCAAATGGGTCCAAAAGGAAGTCAAGAGCTTAGGCAAATTTGAGGTGCATCTTGGGACAGTCATGAGAGTAGAATTGTTAATCCGTCAATGGAAATTGAGAAAAGCTGCGGTGGCAATGGTTCTTTTCATCTGTAGAAAAAAGCTTATTTTAAAAAGGAGAGGGAGTTGTAAGTTAGGATGCACTATTAATTACAAGAATGGGAAGATGAGGGAAGGCAATTATTGGCATTAGGGAGGGTGATTCTCCTTGCTACTTTGATTATTCATGCATCTACCGAGTGTTTCGTTGAATTTATGGGGTCTGAATAGTAGGAAGAAGAGAGGATAATTAAGATGCTACTCAGGAGGTGGAGACCGAATCAGGTGTGCATAAGGGAAACTAAATGGAGGTTATGTCGGCTGTTACTCTTTGCTCTGTTGGAAGGGGTGGATTGGATGATTGGGCCACAGTGGAAGCAGTGAGGGCTTTGTCTGGTGTTCTGGTGATGTGGGATAAACGTATCTTTTCCAAATGTTGATGTTAACGGCTTTTTTTCGGCTTCTTGTCTTTTTGAAATGGTGGATGATTTCTCTTGGATATTTTTGTGTACGGCCCTGGTAAATTTAGGGACAATAGGACATTACAGTTGGACTGGAGGAGGGGTTTCGCACATGGAGTAGACTGGGGTCAATTTGTGGCGACCTCAATGTTGCTAGACTTTATAGAGAAAGACTTGTTACTCATTCTCTCGGGAGATGCTGGAGTTCAATTTTATACATTGGATGAAGATTCTATACGAGTCTGTCTTGTACAAAGATTTATAAGGTTTTGATTCCGGAACAGTTGGAAAATAGGTTTAGCAATGTTACTCAGGCGTGCTTGTCGGTGATATCTGATCCCATGCCTTTGTTTTGGTGGAGGTATTGGCATAGGTGAATCCTCACTAAGATATGAGAACTTTTAGCTTCTTGGGTCGGGTTTTTAGAGTTGGTTAGGGCTTGGTGGGCAAGTTATGACTGAAAGGGACTCCGAGCTTTTGCTTGGCCAGCAAATTAAATTGCTGAAGAATGACTTGCAGAAGTGGAATGAGGAAGTGGTCGGGAGGGTGAAGTTGAGCTTGGCTCGAGTTTTGGCCGACATCCATGAGCTTGATGTCTTTGAAGGTGAACGTGGTTTGAGTAAGCTAATTGTCTACTCTTGTCAGAGGAGATCTGCTGCCAAACGATCATTTAATATGCATTTTATTGCCAAACGATCTAATCTTCATTTTTTTGAGATCAAACTACTAAAGAGGATACACCTTCAGTTTTCAATGATGTTAATCTTTTTCTGAGTGGCAGTGAAACCTAACACTAGACACATTTATCTTGCAGATAAAAGCCATGAAGGATATGTATCTGGCCGATCTAAGTGAAATGTACCAGAAAATTGCTGGTAAATTGCAGCAAGTAAGCAGTCATCACGTTTTTTATGGCTTCTTGTTTTTTGAATCAGCTTTTAGCATGTCATTGAAAGGGGATGTCATCTTCTTTGAATGTGGTTCGTGTCAGGGGCTGTCCCTGGATAATGTGGGACAATGACCCAAAATGATAGAGAAGCTGCTGCTTAAGCGGATTCGCACTGCAGGACAAAAGTTGTAGCAGCCTATAAAGTCTGTGACTAATGATGGTCAATTGTCTTTGTACCTATGGAAAGAGAAATGAAAGAAACAAAGAAAGCCCGCCCATACGCGTTATATGTTTTTGTGTGTATAGAATATATTATAGGGGGCTTAAATGTTATAGCAAAAATGGGTGTCCATCTGGGCACACCATACTTATACACTATGTTACATGGACTTGGTACAAGTCGGATTACATGTACAAGTATTTCTATTTTGCATAACCTTAAGATAAGGGGACACGGTGAAATATTTATATTATATTCTTGCTTCTTAGTTATTTCTATCCCATACCCATATCCAAGTGTCCGAGTGTCTGACACGGGTACTTTGCGCATTTTAAAGAATCCATGTAACATAGCTTGTATCTGCTTTAGTTTTGGTGCATTTTGCTAATACTCCTTCATGTTTGTTTTGGATAAATAGTTTTGCTATTATTTATTTCTTCTGATTTTTTTTTATTTTTACGCTGACGCATCTGTTGATTTCCAGCATGATTCTCTTCCTCAGCAACCAAAGAACGAGCAACTTGAGAAGCTTAAAATGTTTAAGACTATGTTGGAGCGCCTCATAACTTTCTTACAAGTTCCCAAGAGCAATGTAATACCTGCTTTCAAGGACAAGTTGGGTGCCTACGAGAAGCAAATTACCAATTTTCTTCATTCAAATAGGCCCCGAAAGCCTGTTTCCTCGATGCAGCAAGGGCAAGCACTTAATATGCACTCCATGCAACAGCCACAATCTCAAATGACTCAAATGCAAAACCATGATAGTCAAATGAATACCCAGATGCAATCAATGAACCTACAGGGTTCTATGGCAACAATGCAGCAGAATACTATGAACAGTTTGCAGCATAATTCTTTCTCTCCATTGTTGGGGGTTTCAAATGCACAGCAGAGCATGATGAATTCTATACAGCCCAGTTCCACTTTAGATCAGAATAACTCATTGAATACGTTACAGCAGGTTGCTGTTGGATCTCTGCAACAAAATCCCGTGAGTGGTCCCCAACAGGTTAATTTGAATCCCTTATCGTCACAAGGTGGGATGAATACACTGCAGCCAACCCTTAATCCCCTTCAGTCAAATTCGAATATGGCTCAGCACCAGCATTTAAAACAGCAGGAACAGATGCTACAGAATCAGCAATTGAAACAACAGTATCAACAACGGCAGCAATTCATTCAGAAACAACAGTTACTGCAGCAGCAGCAATTTCACCAGCAAACTAAGCAGCAGCAGCCTGCACAGTTGCAAGCGAACCAGATGCAGCAGCTTCATCAGATGACTGATGGTAATGAATTGAAGTTGAGGCAGCAGATGGGCCTTAAACCCGGGGCTTTTCAGCAACATCATTCTGTAAGCCAGCGGTCAGCTTATCATCACCAACAATTGAAATCAGGACCTTCTTTTCCTATTTCTTCACCACAACTTCTTCAGGCTGCATCTCCCCAAATTTCCCAGCACCAATCTCCGCAGATTGATCAGCAAAATTTGCTAAACTCTCTTACTAAAGCTGGTACCCCTTTGCAATCTGCAAATTCTCCCTTTATCGTCCCATCTCCTTCAACTCCCTTAGCTCCATCACCTATGCCAGGAGAATCTGAGAAAGTTACCTCTGGTGTTTCTTCGCTATCAAATGCTGGAAATATTGGACATCAACAAACAACGGGTACACTGGTACCAGCCCAATCCCTCGCCATTGGAACTCCTGGAATATCAGCGTCACCTTTGCTTGCTGAGTTCATTAGTCCAGATGGTAATCATGGTAATGCTGCCACAGTTGTTTCTGGCAAGTCAAGTGCTACAGAACAGCCTCTTGAACGCTTACTTAAAGCGGTGTGTTACAATCAGTTTTCACATACATATATGCTGCATACTGGAATACTATTGGACAAATTAGTTCGGACTTTTTGTTTAATTAATTGGATAAGTAACTCTCGAACATCCTATTTCCAGGTTAAGTCACTGTCACCTAAAGCATTGAGTGCCTCGGTAAGTGACATTGGATCAGTTGTGAGTATGATGGATAGAATAGCAGGATCAGCACCAGGTAATGGATCAAGAGCTGCTGTTGGTGAGGATTTGGTTGCCATGACGAAGTGCCGCTTACAAGCTAGAAGTTTTATCACACAAGATGGAACTACTGGAACAAGGAAAATGAAGCGTCACACGAGTGCAATGCCATTAAATGTTGTATCATCTGCTGGAAGCATAAATGATAGCTTCAAGCAGCTGGCTGGTTCGGAAGCAGCTGACTTAGAGTCCACTGCAACATCTAGCATCAAGAAGCCCAGACTGGAGGTACCATTTTCTTCTATCATATACACTTGAATAAACTCGAACCTAGAGAGGGACAGCGAGACATGTTGGTGTTCACTCTATAATTCGATACGCTTCTTGGGTTTTTCCGAGGATATATCATCAAAACCATGGGTCCATGCATAACAGGGGAGGCAGAGAGAACGAATGAGGGAGAGGGATGAGGAGGAAGGGAAGGGGGTGGGGGGATGATGAGAGAGAGAGCTATGGCTGGTTTGGCACGTGATTGAGCTTCAACAAGATTCATTCTTCTCCTGGAATGATGTACAACCTATTACTACTTTGAGATTCCTGCAGCTAACTTTTTTTACAAAATGAAGGTTCTCCTTCTTTTCTGTGCACACACATGACTTCATTGAATTTGGGTTGCACCATTTGTTTATTTTTGGTTTTTGAACGAAGTTACAGAGCTTCCTTGTGTTGTTAATCGCGTAAGTTGAGTACGCATCTTTTGGTCACAGATCTTGACCTCTCATTGTGGCTGGACTTTTGATTCAATGTACTCTTTTCCAGATTCGTGTGTTTGTGGATGTTTCTCCATGGCCCATTCGTTTCTCGGTTAGTAAAGAAAAGAGTCAGATTTTTCTTTCTTGCAGCGTTTTTCCCTTGGCATCTCTATGGCTTTAGCAAGCTTCTCCTTTTCCTGATGAAAATAACTGTCGTATCCTAACCGCACCATTATCCCATTATTTGAGAAAATGACAAATCGGAGTATCCGCACCTATTTCGTATCTGCACCCCTACCCTTATCCTCGCTTCTTAGATCGGGATCATGCCAACAGGTTCATTAGTTTGTAACGTCATTGAATGTGGTGTTGTGCGATTGGCCTTGTGTACGAACACAGATGCCCTGCGTCTTTATTACGTCCTTGGGCAGCCTTCCATAACCCCTTTTTCATTGTAGCATTCTGTATCACACAGTTATGGTTGTGGATGGTATTGAAGTCTAAAATATTGCTCTGAGAATTCTGAAAGTGTCTCAATTGCTGCTATGTCATCAATATGACAGATGTTTGTAATAGCAGCAGTAAAGGACGATTCATATTCTAACGAGGAGTTAATATAGTTTCTTCGATTACTCACATAATGTACACACATACTAAGATTTTGTTTTTGATTTGTTGAGAATTGCCGCAATATCATGCCTGCCCTTGTATTTTCTCAGTTGCAATGCATTTCCCACTAGTTCTTGCTTCAGTATAATTACATCTATTAACTTTCCTTACAACATTAAGCTGCTTTAGAATGGAAAAATGATGTGATTACTGCTGCAGGCTAACCATGCCCTTTTCCAAGAAATAAGGGAGATAAATCAGCGTCTTATAGATACTGTAGTAGATATCAGTGACGAAGATGTCGATCCAACTGCAAGGGATGCTGCTACTGAAGGTGGTGAAGGTACCATCATCAAGTGTTCTTTCAGTGCTGTGGCTCTTAGTCCCAACTTGAAGACACAGTATGCTTCAGTGCAGATGGTGCGGTTAATAGTCCAAGTTGATCATATGAATTAATCTTTTTTTGTGTGAGCTGAATCCTCTTTATTCTGCTTGCAGTCACCGATTCAGCCTTTGCGCTTGCTCGTTCCCACAAATTATCCGAATTGCTCCCCGGTACTCTTGGATAAGTTTCCAGTTGAAGTTAGGTGAGGAAAAAGAGCATTAGAGTACCTAACATTCTATTGTCTTGTGTCATCTTTTTCATTTCAGATGTCATTTTCTTTGTCCCAACTTCGTTCATTTTGGTTTAAAAGAATTCCAGGATAACTTTGTGAATGTGTTGTCAACCACCTAGTCTGATATGGCATTAAGAAGGTCAACCCCTTTATCTTTTCTTCTGCATTCCTTTTCTTCCTTCTATCTTCTTTGGTGACCTTCTCTGTATAACAGATTCTAGTTGATCTTCTTTTTGGCAAGCTTTCAATATCTAAAATGTTGCAACGATAACATGACTACTTTGACACTTTTTCCCGCTTGGCCTTGATTGGCCCAGATTGGTGTCTCACACAGCCAGGGTCCCCTTTTATGGGAGCTGATCTTGGTAATCAACCCCCTTTCCTCCGGCCCTTTATTTTCGATGTAGTGCTGTGTCACTTAGGAAGAGGTGTAGAAGGAAACAGGTTGTTGGAAAGTTGGATAATTTTGACCAGTGACTTTTGAATCAATTGTTTTTTCCTTTACTTGTAACAGAAAAGCAGAGGAACCAGTTACATGCCTTGACTGCTATAAGAAAGCATGCACGTCCTGAAGGCTTTCTACGCCTTCCCCTGAATGCTAGCTATCTGCTTAGAGTTTTATTGTACTTGTGCTCGTGTTATAACATTTCCAAACACATTTTTCCTGATGTGAATTACTCGCTTTTCAGCAAAGAGTATGAAGATCTTTCTATGAAGGCAAAATCCAGATTTAGTATCTCTCTCCGAAGCCTCTCACAACCCATGTCCGTTGGGGAAATAGCGAGGACTTGGGATATCTGTGCTCGTGCAGTAATATCTGAATATGCGCAGCAGAGCGGTGGAGGGAGTTTCAGCTCAAAATATGGAACTTGGGAGAACTGCTTAAGTGCCGCATGAAAATTTTGTTACCCGTGCAAAGGATAAATATAAGGTTGCATGTAACTGAGCCTGTCAAATGGAGAGCTGGCATTGTAATTGTGTAGCATAACTAATCTTCTGTTGTCCGTAGCCCTATTCATGTGCCTAACCTATGCTTGTGGCTGTCGTTTGTAGCACTACACATGTATGTGTACGTTATATGTAGCATTTGGACCTGTTTGTAAAACTGAGTTCAAATTTCAACCCACAGGTACCGTCTGCTCGCCAAAATTTGACGGTTTATGCGTTTGTAGGACTGGTACTAGTATTTTTCTGTCATGAGCATGAGAATTTATTGGATTATCTTCCCCTTCTTTCTTTCTTCTGAGAGTCCGTTTTCTTTTCGATGCTCTTGTCGAGGTAAAACTGCTTGGCCAAGCTCTTGATCACATCAAAACTCTTTACGCAGGAAAATCAGAACTGGGATTCACATATATCCAATGAACTGTGACTTAGATAACGCGATTCAAGTAGTGATCAAACTCAGCCCTTAAAAAGAGACCCAAAAGAGAGAGAGACTGGGGGGTTATTTTCAAGAATCTCTTGGCTCTCAGTCTCAGAAACATTTTAACGACTTCAAATTGGGAAAAAGATAAAGACCATTATTCTAGAGATGTTGACAATATATACAATGGTTCCTCGAAAATGAAAACCAAATCAACCATCCAAACAGGTCCCCAGTAACATGCCATGAGCATTGCTCTGTGTTTGTTACGACTCTTCTCAGGCCTACTTCACTCCTATACCCGTGTTGCAACAACTGTCAAATGAGTAGCAAGGATCCTTGGCTACTAGCTTGCCAGTCCTGTCAGCCTACGGATTTGTCAGCATCAGCAGTTTCTTGTACGTCCATGCCTGCCTGCGCCCAAAGAATCTTTCAACTTGTTCTCCACGAATTCAAACACAAACAAATTGAAGTTTGAAAACGTAAACGATGAAACAGAGAAATCGAGACTCAAATATAGCCAATATGATTCTTCTTGCATAAGAATCCTGTAGAAATTTCGTGACATAGGCACTTGAGATAAAATTAAACACAGGTAACTTGAAATACATAACAAAATAATTCTTCCCCTCAACTCTTTCTCCTCCCTCACACACACACACACACACACTACTCACGTTTCTCGCCAATGGTCTAAACCCTTCATTCATATGCCTTCAAACTTTGAAGTCTCTTAATTCCATAAAAACAGACTAAGAGCCACTAGCAGCCATTTCTTGAAGCCGGAGCTCTCTTTTGAAGTTCAATAGGTCATAGTAAACAAAAGAATAGTCGGATTTCTGTATTCATTTTCTATTGTATAATAAAGATTGAGATGAGAAGCTGTGGCAGCTAAGGAGAAATATGGACATGTCCAGGCACCTGTATTATCTTACAGAACCAGGAACAAACATGTTTGTATTAGCCATGTATGATACTTCCTACTCAAGCTCTACATGCCAAGTGGCCCGAAAGTTTTTAGAATCTGCCGAACTTCTCTCTGTTATATGATCTTCTTCGAACCAGTCTACATGGATCATGCAATACTTTTCTTCGAGAATCTTTGTTAGGGTCAAAGTGGTTCATTTTCTTTGTCAAAATGATGAAAGGAAGATGAAGAGGCAAAGAGGGAGGAATCCACATAGAAAAGAATTGGAAAAGTAAGTGGGTATATAATAAAGAACTCCACTTACTTTAATACTTATGTGGTATGCTAAGGTGTATGCATGTGCACCGAGTATGGTGCGAGGAACGCACGCATGCGCGCGCGGCAATGGCTGTGAGGCGCAATGTGGTGCTTTGATGGCGCACTTCGCACGTGCGCATCGTCGCGAGACGCAATTAGACGTCTTTAAGTTTTCGTGATGAAAACTAGGCCGTCGGTGCAACGGATCGGGTCGGATCCGACCGTTAGCAGCTGAGTGGTTACACTTGCACTGGTTCGGGTTATGCCCGAACGGTTGCACCTGTTAGGCAGCTGGGTGGTTCCAGTTCGGGCCAGACCCACCTGTTGAGAGCTGGTTAGTTACCAGTCCAGATCTGGACCGTTAATCTTAACGGTTTCTAATCCGACGGTCCAGATTGCTTGGGTGCATGATGAAAGGGTATGACCCTTGATTAGCAACCACTAGTGCTTTAAATAGAGCACAATGGTCCGAAAATCTGACCATATAGATGAGCCTCTACTCTCTTCTCCTTTCTGCAGATCTTTTACAGTAAGAAATTTCTGCAGAATTTCTTAGTTGTAAACCCGTTATCCAGTATTTCATACACTTTTCTGTGGAGTGAATATCGTGTGTGCAAGCGCTATTCACTAGTGCGCTTCGTTGTATCTTGGAGGGTATTTGCCTGTAACCCGCTGCACACCAATTTTAGGTGGGGGCAAATATAAACTTAAGGAGAACGTTTTACAACGTGCCTCGAAGCCGATCCTCTTTCAGTCACAAAGCCATCTCATAATAATCCAACAATCTTAAGTTTATATTCTGCAACAATGGCGTTCGTGACGTTGAAAGACATGGGCTCGAATTTCCACCGCTTGGAGCATTTTGATGGTGGGGATTTCGTTCGTTGGCAAAGGAAGATGCACTTTCTACTAGTAACAGTGAAAGTGTACTATGTGATCGTGAATCCAAGACCTCCGGAACCCGGTGAAAATGAGGAAGAAAGTGTTGCGAAGACACGTGAAAGATTGAGGTGGGATCAAGACAATGAGATATGTCGAGGACATATTCTGAATGGCATGTCCAACACGCTATTCGATGCCTATCATACTGTCAAGACCGCTGAGGAACTTTGGAACCAATTGGAGCGTCGCTACATCACCGAGGATGCCACTAGTAAAAGGTTCATCGTTTCTAAATTTTTTGATTACAAAATGGTTGATGGTAGGTCGGTTATGGAACAGTTTAATGAGATTAAAAGTATTCTTGATCGTTATTCCCAACACAAGTTAGCCTTGGATGAGTTTATCGTGGTTACGTCTATCATTGATAAATTGCCTCCTTCTTGGAAGAATTTTAGGAACAGCCTTAAGCATCGCAAGGAAGACATCAACCTTGACGAGTTGGGTACTCATCTTCGGATTGAGGAAAACTTGCGCAAGGAAGAAAAGTCTAAAAGCGAGGGTGTTTCTAAAATCTTGGCCGTGGAAAAAGGAGAATTATCCAAGAAGAACTCCCGTGAGAACAAGAAAAGGAAGCTTCAAGGAAATGACGACGACAACAAGGACAAGAAGAAAAAACACAAAGGAAAGTGTTTTCACTGTGGCAAACCAGGGCACTATAAGCGTGATTGCCGTGCCTTGAAGAAACAAAAAAGGCGACCGAAAATAATTTAGTCGCGGTAATCAGTGAGGCAAATGTCCTTGAAGATGACGACGCATGGTGGATAGACTCGGGTGCGACAAAGCATGTGTGCAAGGACAAGAGGTTTTTTACAACCTATGAACCGGTAAAGGATGGAAGCCTTCTTTACATGGAAAACTCGTCAATTGTGCAAATTGTGGGCAAAGGAAATGTCGAGCTCAAGTTTACATCCGGAAAAGTTGTCACCCTTACCAATGTTTGTTATGTGCTCGAAATTAAGAAGAATTTAGTTTCGGGTTGTATGCTTAACAAGTTTGGTTTCAAACTTGTTTTTGAAGCTGATAAGTTTGTACTCTCTAAGGGAGGGATTTTTGTGGGAAAGGGATATCTTTGTGAGGGATTGTTTAAACTTAATATTAATAATAAGAATATTATTTCTGTTTATATTATTGAGTCACAATCTTTTCTTTGGCATAATCGTTTAGGACATGTTAATACTAGAAAAATTAATGACATGATTAAATTAAATCTTTTGCCTAGTATGCATGTAGATAAAGGATTTTGCAAGACATGTATGCTCACTAAAATCACTAGAGCTCCTTTTCCAAATGGACAAAGAGAGTCTAAGATTTTAGATTTAATACATAGTGATTTAGGAGATTTTCACTCCTCTCCTTCATTAGGAGGAAACTCATATTATGTGACCTTCATTGATAATTATTCTAGGTATTGCTATGTTTATTTATTGCATAATAAAATTGATGTCATGCCTAGTTTTGTCACATATAAAAATGAAGTAGAAAATTTTTGTGATGCCAAAATAAAAATACTTAGAACCGATAGGGGAGGAGAGTAATATGAGCCACCATTTTTTGAAGAAAATGGCATAGTGCATGAACTCTCTGCACTGTATACACCACAACAGAACGGTGTAGCGGAAAGAAAGAATCGGACATTAGTCCAAATGGTTAATGCCATGCTTTCCAACTCGGGTCTAGGAAAAGGATTTTGAGGGGAAACTTTATTAACAGCTTGCTACATATTAAATAGAGTTCCAACTAAAGGGAATAACGTTACTCCTTATGAGTTATGAAAGAAAAGGAAGCCTAATCTGAATTATTTTAAAGTTTGGGGTTGTAGGGCCGTTGTAAGAGTTCCGGAACCAAAAAGGAAGAAATTGGGTGAAAGAGGCATTGAATGTAATTTCATTGGTTATGCTTTACACAGTAAAGCATATAGGTTCATGGTAGTGGAACAAAATGATTATTATTCTAAAAACACTATCATTGAATCTAGAGATGCCATCTTTGACGAAAGTAGGTTCCAATCACTTCCTAAGCAAGTTGAGCAAAAGGAAGGTCAACGTGATGTTGAGGAAAACCATGAAAATGAAGTGGAACCTAGAAGGAGCAAACGAATGAGAATTGCTAAAACCTATGGACCCGATTTCTACATGTATTTGGTAGAAAGAACTAGGACGGCAATACAAAACTCCATACCGATTGTTTTAAATGTGGAATCTGACCCTAGGACTTATGAAGAGGCCATGAGGTCTCAAGATTCTTCTTTTTGGAAGGAAGCAATAAATGAAGAGATTGATTCAATCATGGGAAATGGAACATGAAAATTAATGGATTTACCACCTGGTTCTAAACCCATTGGTTGTAAATGGATCTTCAAGAAAAAGTTAAGGGTTGATGGATCGATTGAAAAATTTAAGGCAAGGTTAGTGGCTAAGGGTTTTTCCCAAAAGGAAGGTGTTGATTATTTTGACACTTATGCACCAGTTGCAAGGATAGCCACTATTAGGGTGCTTATTGCACTAGCTTCCATCCATAAGCTAGTTATTCATCAAATGGATGTTAAAACGGCATTCTTAAATGATGAATTAGATGAGGAGGTATACATGCAACAACCGGAAGGGTTTGTTGTACGTGGGCAAGAAAATAAAGTTTGTAAGTTGATTAAGTCATTGTATGGACTTAAGCAAGCCCCTAAGCAGTGGCATCAAAAGTTTGATCAAATTGTGATGTCTAATGGTTTTAAAATACATGAATCGGATAAGTGTGTGTACAGTAAGTTCGATGGCGGTAAGGGAGTTATCATTTGCTTATACGTAGATGATATGCTCATTTTTTGTACTAACTTGGAACAAGTTGTAAAGACAAAGAAATTCTTATCCAATAAATTTGAAATAAAAGATATGGGTGTTGCTGACGTGATTTTAGGAATTAAAATCATAAGGAATAATGGTTGCATAACCTTGTCACAATCTCATTATATTGAGAAGGTGTTAACAAGGTTTGACCATTTGGATAGCACACCAGTTAGTACTCCGTTCGATGAGAGTATTAAGTTGTCTCCTAATGATGGTAGAGTTATGAGACAACTAGAATATGCGAGTGCAATAGGCTGTTTAATGTATGCCATGACTTGTACTAGACCGGATATTGCTTATGCAGTAGGAAAACTTAGTAGATATACTAGTTGTCCTAGTAATATGCATTGGAATGCAATATATAGGGTCTTTAAGTACCTTAAAAGAACCATGGAGTTCGGCATATGTTATAATGGGTATCATTCTGTTTTGGAAGGATACACAGATGCCAGTTGGATTACGAATCGGGAGGATTATGCTTCCACAAGTGGATGGATTTTCACATTTGGTGGGGGAGCAATATCCTGGGGTTCGAAGAAACAGACTTGCATTACTGATTCTACCATGGCAGCAGAGTTTATTGCTTTAGCTGCAGGGGGCAAGGAGGCAGAATGGCTAAGGAATTTACTTTTAGAGGTTCCTTTATGGCCTAAGCCTATGGCTCCGATATCGATAAGGTGTGATAGTCAATCAACTCTATCACGAGCATGTAGCGAAGTGTATAATGGAAAGTCTAGACATATTGGTCTTAGACATAGCTACGTGAGGCAGTTGATTACCGAAGGTGTAATCACATTGGAATATGTGAGGTCATTGGAAAATTTAGTGGATCCGTTAACTAAAGGGCTTCCAAGGGAAATGATTATTAGGACCTCACGAGGGATGGGACTCAAGCCCATGTCAAGGATCAGCAATGATGGAAATCTCGACTTAACGCTTGCTAACACCAAGTCTTGAGTTCAACGAGTCAAAGTATATTATGATGGTGATTGCAAGCACAAATTTTAGTCATCCCAAGGTAATGTGCTTGGTAACCGTAATGAAGAACTAGGGTGAGTATTATACTCTTAATAGGTCTATAAAAGGATCATTCTTTGGAGTGTTAGTTACGGTACACTCTTGATAGACCTGACTAGTGAGTATGAAGTGGGGCCGCTTCTATCGAGTTTAAAGGGCTTAACTCTAGAGCACTCATGAAAAACAAGATACAAATTACATGGCCATTTATTGTATAAGCAGTTTTCTGGATTTGTGTATGGATAGGAGTTTCATGTGTGATATGTGACCGGCTAGTCAACAAGGATAGGTGGTTCAAAGTTTATCTACCACACTTTTTCAGATTAGTCTTGTTATGTAATCACTAAGTGAAGATTCAAGTCGTAAGACATCTTCATTTATGCATGTACTTCACTGGATAATAAGATCTGGTTTTTTGTTTTGTTTTTATTTTATATTTTGTAAAATGGTGGGGATTGTTAGTGTTTTTTCAAAATATAGTATCAAAGTGGTTCATTTTCTTTGTCAAAATGATGAAAGGAAGATGAAGAGGCAAAGAGGGAGGAATCCCACATAGAAGAGAATTGGAAAAGTAAGTGGGTATATAATAAAGAACTCCACTTACTTTAATACTTATGTGGTATGCTAAGGTGTATGCATGTGCACCGAGTATGGTGCGAGGAACGATCGCACGCACGCGCGCGCGCGGCAGTGGGCTGTAAGGCGCAATGTGGCGCTTTGATGGCGCACTTCGCACGTGCGCATCGTCGCGAGACGCAATTAGACGCCTTTAAATTTTCGTGACGAAAACTAGGCCGTCGGTGCAACGGATCGGGTCGGATCCGACCGTTAGCAGCTGAGTGATTACACTTGCACTGGTTCGGGTTATGCCCGAACGGTTGCACCTGTTAGGCAGCTGGGTGGTTCCAGTTCGGGCCAGACCCACCTGTTGAGAGCTGGTTAATTACCAGTCCAGATCTGGACCGTTAATCTTAACGGTTTCTAATCCGACGGTCCAGTTTACTTGGGTGCATGATGAAAGGGTATGACCCTTGATTAGCAACCACTAGTGCTTTAAATAGAGCACAATGGTCCGAAAATCTGACCATATAGATGAGCCTCTACTCTTTTCTCCTTTCTGCAGATCTTTTACAGTAAGAAATTTCTGCAGAATTTCTTAGTTGTAAACCCGTTATCCAGTATTTCATACACTTTTCTGTGGAGTGAATATCGTGTGTGCAAGCGCTATTCACTAGTGCGCTTCGTTGTATCTTGGAGGGTATTTGCCTGTAACCCGCTGCACACCAATTTTAGGTGGGGGCAAATATAAATTTAAGGAGAGCGTTTTACAACGTGCCTCGAAGCCGATCCTCTTTCAGTCACAAAACCATGTCATAATAATCCAACAATCTTCTACTAAGCAAAATCGCCTAATACGTTAGCGATAAAGCAGCTATGACCTTTGCCGAAAATCACAAGTTGCGATGCGACTCTCCAAACTTGTATGTACCATTATATTTCTCTCCTTAAGTGTGAGAATTCAGTGGTGTGTTTCCCCTTCTCAGGTCATACATTCTTTTCATGCTACACCAACATATTGGTACGTAACTCTAGCCAAGGTTAACCTGCTGGATTGCTAAATGAATCATGGCAAGACGTGTCTATATATGAACTGCGGAGGATAGACAAGCAGACTTTGGGAGCTTATTTAAATGCTTGGAAATCCAGCGTTTCCGAGGACATATATACCAAGAGCTAATACCAAAACTAAACCCTCAAGTATCACCCCATTACAGCTTTAGTACCCAATGTTTCAATTGTGCTGAAGAAGTACCTAAGTTCGAAAAAATTACCCAATTTAGTCCGACGTCTAACGATCACGGATGCCATTAACAAGTCCAGGTGTAGGTTGTCTCTATACCAACATATTGGTACGTAACTGTGGCCAGGGTTAAACTGCCGGGTTGCTAAATGAATCATGGCAAGACATGTCTATATATGAACTATGGAGGATAGAGAAGCAGACTTTGGGAGCATATTAAATGCTCGGAAATCCAGTGTTTCCAAGGACATATATACAAAGGGCTAATGCCAAAACTGTACCCTCAGGTATCACCCCGGTATAACTTTAATACCCAATGTTTTACGTGCGTTAAAGAAGTACCTAAGTTTAAAATAATGACCCAATTTAGTCCAACATCTAACGGATTATGGATGCCGTTCAAGGGTAGGCTGTCATTATAAAAAAAACTTACCTGTCCAGGTGAGCTGTTCTTTTCTCAGTTCTCTCTCTCAAACCCCTTTCTCTCTCCAACCCTTTTCTCTCTCCTTGTTCTTCACACATACAACCAGTTGCATATTACCCAGTTACCCAACCCCCCCCCCCCCCCCCCCAAAGACACACAAGCACGCACGGATACACTCACGCACACCACACATTGTTTCACATGCACAACTCCCCCCCCCCCCCCCCCCCCCCCCCCCCGCGTGCCGTTAGACACACATACTGTTACACACACACAGAGTTAAACACACACCGCCTACACACAGTTAGACACAAAAACACACAATTGTACTTGGGGACCAAGATCAACTCAAAGAAGAGGCTGGCCGCCGGGAGGAAGAGCGACTGCTATGCTCCACGCACCGGCGTAGTTGCCAGAATTGGTAGGTTGGAGAAGATGGAAAGGATGAAGAAACAGGGTTTAAGGCTCTAGCAAACCCATTCATGGCACCATAACTCTTGGAGCTAAGCCGTAAGTACCTCAACAACCCTTGCCTGTAAGGCAAGAATGTCTTCTTCCTCATCTCCTCTGCCTGAGCCCTATTGGCCGTGCAATGCAACTCGCGCGGTGACAGCGGGACCCCCCTTTTCTCCACCCTGTTCGTCCCCTTCCCAACCGGCTTCTTACTCTTTGGAGCTCCCATCGCCACTGCAAATGGCGGCCCCGGCGCCGGAACCTTCTCTTCGACCGGCATCTTCATGTCTTTTACCAGCGAGAATGACAGTGACCAGAACTTGTGGCCATTGTTCCTCTCCAGACCTTCACTTTTGCTCCTGTAAAGAAACTCCTTCAAAAACACCCATCTTTTGGAGCTCCGGTCAATTGATTGAACCTTGGCCATATTATTGTGTGTGCGGACTGTGTGCGCTACGGGTGTGTGTGTGTGCACGTTCTTGTGTGGGTTATGTGTGTTACGGGTGGGTGGGGTGGGGCTGTGTTACAGGTGGGTGGGTGTGCGTGAGTTATTACCGGTGGGGGTCGGCGTGGGGGGTGGGTGGGACTATGACAGTGTGTGTGTGCGGATGAGTTACTGTGTGGGAGTGTGCGTATGTGTGCGCGCTCTGAATTAAAGAAGGGGAGAGAGAGTAAGGAAGGAGAAAGAAAGAAAGAAAACGAGAGAGCTTCCACCTGTACTGCTAAATAATATTTTTTTTCATAACGATAGTCCTATTCTTGGATTTTTTAATAGCATCCGTGATCCGTTAGCCGTCAGACTGAATTGGGTCATTTTTTCGAACTTACGTACTTCTTTGGCACATTTGAAATGTTGGGTTCTAAAGTTGTACTGGAGTGATACTTGAGGGTACAGTTTTAACATTAGTCCAAATACAAGATACATAGTATTGGTTGCAAAAAAATGGATGCCAGAAAATATATGCAGGCGAAGTGTATATATACTATGTAAAGAACAATGAAGTCTGACAACATAGGTAAGGTAGGAATTATGGAAATAGTGCATCTGAACTTCTATTTACTTTTAAGCAACATAAATAGTGTTATGTGGCATAATGGTTGACATGCCATTCTTCTTATTATGTTAAGACATTCCCCCAGACATATATAAAGATAACAAAGGGTGAAGTAATAACACACTTATTCTCTTCCCTCTCTCTCTCTCTCTAACCACAAGCACCCCCACTTAGTCGCAACATAGCCACCATCGTTGCTGCACACCAATGTTACCACCACTCAAACACAACAAAAATGAAAATGGAGGTCATACATTTTTAACAAACTTTTGGTGGGCACCTTAAACATGTTATGCCTACACGGCCAGGGTATTTCATTTTGGCTGGCAATCTTCAATACAAAATTCTCCAGATCCCAAAAAGAAGATTCCTTAGCCAGGACAAAATAAGAATGTGTGGCCAATAGCGTACTCCATCTCCATTGCTGACACCTCTCCATTTCCCAGTCGTGCATAGATTTCCAAGTTTGGAGAAATAACCACCGAGACGAGCATTCAAGCTAAACACAATAAGACAGTAGTAGATTGCATGTTGAAGGCGGCTTTCACCTATACAACAGTGCGTACTACTTCGGGAAAATTCAAATCACAAAACCTCGAAGTTTCTGGGAGAATCTGAAATCCCTTTCACTCAAGTTTCTTGTATCAACCCCCCAGAAACTTGATCAATAGACGATCTTTGAAATAATAGCAGAATTGTCATTGAAGCTTTGAATCTATAGTAGGTCCAAGTGGCGGTTCAAGAGGGAGAGGGAGACGACTGGTAACGATAACCAGCAAAAAACCGGCAATCATGTGTATGTATGGCCAATTCATATGTGTACATGCGTATACCCACTCTATCCATTGGGTTTTCATAATATAAAGTCGTTCAGAACTCAAATTCTTCCAGGTGCTTGCCCTTCCCTGCCCCCAATCCGTGCAACTAAGCAGCATTGGATTGAAAGGATCCTAACTGAGCATTCATGCAGAACAGAAAAAAGTTAATAGCCCAAACTTTTTTTGCAGCATAATTCCTGTTTTCTTTCATTTCGATGTGTTAATCATAGACAATGAGAAAATCATGGGTATTGTGGTAGCCCATGTTACATACTTGTAAGCTCAGTATACATTTTGCCCTTCTCTTTGATTTTCTTAGGTTCCTTGATTACATGCATAGGATACCTAAGTTATGATATAATTAAGATAGGTAAGATGGTGTATATATGTACATCACCCGTATGGAAAAATGTAAAGGTTTGATTCAGTTCGGATTGTTATCGGTCCGACAAATATGAGCCCATGAACTCAACTCAGTGGGGAATATTGAACCGAAACCGTACATATTACTCTTGTTTTGGTTAAATAATTTGGTTCACTCGGTTTGTACTCTTCGGATTGGTTTAAACAGCTTGGTGCTCACCCGTACTCTTAACCCTCTCTTTTCAGATTATTGCTTTATGCTTTTTGTAAGATTGGGGTGAACTTGTTTTCTTCATCCTTTTTCCAATTGTGTTAATTTCCTGTGATTAGGTTTTACTTTCTCAATTAGATTCTAAAAACCTATTCACCCCCCCCCCCCCCCCCGGGCGACCGCCTTCCCTCCCCTTCTTTTAGAATTGTTTTGTTGGTAAAAACAGTTTAACTAAGTTCAATGCCCATATTTGGAACTATATCAACTGATTTTTAAAGAGTGAGTTCACTAGCTTGATCATACAACTGATTCAGCAAATAAAATTGCCTAGTCCTCAATAGTTCGGTGTTATGCAGCAGAGTTGGGAATCTATATGCTACGAATCTACTTGAAATTAATTAGAAAATGATATTCACGCTCCAAATACCTCATAAGGCTTTTAGCGCACTCTTAAGCAACACACTTTCAATCTTTCTTGAACTCATCTAAATTAAGCTTTGTCTAAATCCATATACAATCAAGTCAAAGCCAAGCGCCAACAATGTTTAGGACTAGGGTACCAAACACAAAATAAATTGATTGCAAACCTCAACATGTTGCAGATGAAATACCCAAGCACCAAAAAATGCAGGAAAAAGTAGACAGAAATGCAAATCAGTGAATAAGTAGGGTTACCATCTACAGTAAAAACAGCAGTAGCACCAGAAGAACCCAAAATTTCATGCTTCCTTAACCAGTACTGTTTGAACCTCTGCCTTGCATACTCCATGTAGTCAAAGTCAATTTCATTGACATGTTCCTTGGAAAATGAAAGAAGCATATAAAAAAATAGGAAGTAGGCATAAAGTTAGTTACACCAACCATTGCCAATTGTAGCTAGGTGCTGGATAAATATAACCCTAAGTTAACCTTTATTAAATGGCAAACATGATGCTTATGACAACTGATGCATTGTGCATGTTAAATGGTGTTTCTTGGGATTTAGTCAATACTAGAATTATTAGCGATGACCATGCAAGTAAGGTCGTACATCTCCTATTCCCAGCTTCCACAGGGGTCTGGAAAATTATTAAGAACCCTAAAGTCATTAAGTAGTACAGTGTCTCGTAGTAATCCAAAAGGCCAGGAGGGCAGAGAAGTTGCAAAACTTAACATTTATTCACACGTGGCAATTATTAGATTGAGCATGAATTTCATGATTGAAAGGCGAGGCATCTTAGCTCGGTGCATGTCAGAAGTGGAATGACAGGACCTCTGAACATCATGGCAAGAGTTAGAAAATACATATTCAGCAATAGAAATAGCAGATACCATCTTATATGGCGTAGGTATGACCACAGTGACCATTGGCCAATTTGAAGAGATAAATCCACTTCGAATACCACAGTATCACATCATATATAGAATAAGGTTTTTCTCTTAGCAAACAACAGAGATGCTCTATATGAAGGTCAGGCTTGGCATAACAATGAGGTTCCTCGATTGTGACAGGTTCAGTAGAGAGAACACCTCTCAGCTATCGAATGGGTAAGGATGCAAACATCTAACCCTTCAGAGCCCCCACATTACGGTAACCAGTGAACTTAGCTACCCTTTCTTTAGCACGAGGACACTAAAACCATGTCTTTGAGGCAAGGGGTGCAAAGATATAAGGGACTCTAAGCCTAGTAGGCATGTCTTCGCGAAGGTTATCCTGCATAGCAAAATGCATGTCATTCTGATAGCTAACAAGCGTGTGACATCGAGTGAGTGGCATTCTTGGACTCATCTGTAAGCTCATGGATAAAAACCTACATATACAAATAATGGAGAGGATAGTCCATCGGACCAAAGGGAGAAAGCGGATTGATTCCTGCATTTCTCCTGCCAGATCTTTGGACTTGGTCTATGGCACAATTGCAGCCTTTTTCCGCCTCTTCAAAGGGTTATGTCCAGGTGCCCTCCTTTCCGTTCTCCTAGCTTAATGTGGCCTTGACTCAATTGATAAATAAGGCTATGACGGCGGGTTCTGGACAGATATTGTTGTGGGCTATTCTCTAGTGACAAGAGCAGTATCTCATTTACTTTTAGCAGATCCTATCATCACTTTATGTGGTACCATGGATTGTCAGATGCACACTTAGTTCTCCACCTCTTTGCTGTGACAGAACATGGTGATTCCTGTAGGTAATGGAGCGGATGGTGGAAATTAAAAGATCTCTGTGTCGGAATGATTAAGGTGTTCCCATCTCAGGGATAACAGCATTGGAGATCTCTACTTATGAAGGAAGCATTTCATAGGAGTCGTAGTTGGCAAGTGGGGGATGGTTGCCCAGGGACAGTCTTCTGAGCATATTCGGTAACATGAAGGAAGATGCTAAGGTCACTGTTTGATGTGTGGTATGATAAGCTGGAAGTGTATAAGGCTTTCCCAATTTTACAGGCTTGTTGGTCGTGAGGACGGACAAATATTCATCCTGGAATCTGCTCTGAGATTGGCAACTCAGTAACATTCTTTCTACTTCCTGCGGAGTTTCTTTCGGTCCTTATTACTTGAGCTCAGACTTATTGTGAAAGTCGATTTTGAGGGCATCGGCGTCGAATAACTACACGGATCAGATGCTTGTGCTGTACACACAAGCTTTCCTCTTGTGGGTGATGGGGGTTCCCAACAACGTCGAAGAATATCGTCAGCGTCAAATATTTACCGTTGTTGGGTAACCTGCTGGAGGTTGGGGATTATGCCTGGGGAGCCGCAACTCTTGCGTACCTGTACCGAGCATTGCACAAGGCAACGAGGCCCGACTCCAAAGCGATATGTGCATGTCTCTCGCTATTGCAGGTATATCATACAATTCTTGATTACGTGCTCGTTTCTTTTTTTTTTTGGTTGAATCGACAATAAAATTTGACGATACTTTATTTAATTTGTCTTTGCTCTCAGGTGTGGTCTTATGAACACCTTGCTACCGGCGCACCCAGGCGTAGGGACGGAACCGATAATGTGTGGCCTCGGTTGTGCGCCTGGGAGTACAGTCGGAAGGACAGCCACTACCTGAGGAGAGACGATCCCCATCACAACATTACGTACTATCGGGGGGAGCTCGACTCGTTATCTCCTGGCCAGATGCGATGGGCACCGTACAAACATTTGGCGCGACGGGTGGGAGAGTCGTTCGTCTTCACGCTCTCTGGGTTGCAACGCACACCCCTGATCCACTTCGAGGTCGCAGAGTGGCAGCTGCCAGATCGCGCTATGCGCCATTTTGAGTGCCTGCAGGGGTTGCCAGCCGGCGCGCCGGATATGAGGCTTAACAGGAACCCACCGGGTGTCGGACGGTTTGGCAAGGCGAATGCGCACGACTTGTGCGCACGAGAAATTGAAGTTTGGAATTCCTGGCAGGACACGCTGGCGGCCATTGTGTCGGAGCCTGACCCCGTGATCAGCATCGAACAGTACAATGAGTGGTACTACCGCATCACCCGGAGGAGAGTAGCTCCAGTAAGGTTTGAACGCGGGGAGAAGTACCACCCTAGGGGTCAGATCGATGAGCACATGGCATACAATCTGGTAAGTTGGCCAACCAGTGCCTTTAATTGAACTTGATGATTCTAACTGTGTATGAAGTTACTTATTTATTATCTCTCTGGATGTAGGTTAATGCCTCGTTCGCCTTCTTCCAGAAGTTGAGCGAGCGGAAGGATTTGGTGGATGCAATGGGCGAGGAGCTTCGCCAACAGGCTGAAGCGTTGGCGTATGGCTGCGGGAATTTTTTATGCCAAGCATCGGGCCAGCCTTCCGGCGTCAGCCCAGGAATGGGTTATCCGGGGTGGCAGCCCCCATATGTGAGCGAGGGATACACTGATCCCTCAGGACAGACTTCGGGAGTGAGCCAGGGATATGGTGGTCCCTCTGTACCGGGAATGGGTGGTGATTGGGGACCGCCAAGCACCATGGGCCAGGCTCAAGCACCGTGGGAAGACTACAGTGCGCCCTCCTTCTCTTTGCTATTGGACTCGGAACCCCAACCCCTCTCTCAGAGTCAAGTCACGCAAGACTGGGGTTTCGGACACATCAGTCTGTCGGAGACACTGCCCATTGTCCCGTGGGCAGGACCATCTATTGCCGAAGGAGGCAATATCCCTCTGTCGACTCCCCCCGAAGGAGTGCAATATCCCCCCGTCGACCCCCCCGAAGGAGTGCAATATCCCCCCATCGACCCCCGAGGGCAATATCGCAAAGGGCATCCATTGAAGCCCCTAAAGCCGCATAAATGCCAAATAATCAGAGAGCATTATTTTAGCGGCTTCCCCCGGGACAAAGCGTTGTATAGTGTGAATCATCCAGAGGGCATGGATTACACTTGCGAGTGGGGAGAAATGGCCTCCCTGGCTCCGGGGAGTTGGTTAGACAACGGTGTCATCTCCACATACGTGGAGATTCTGAAGGAAAGGGGTCGGGAGCGGCTGAACGGGTATCCGGCCATTTTTTTGGTGGATGCCTTTTTTCATAGCCTCCTAGTGTCTGAATGGCAGGAGTGGGTCAAGCAAAGGCAGAAGAAAAAGTTGAGCCAGTGGAGACCGTCCGCTAACCTACGAGCGTATCTTACTAGGGATAGTCCAGTGAGCGCAAGTGTTGCCGACGTGTTTCTAATCCCATTTTTAGGGGAAAGCCACTGGTACTTGGTTTGCTATGAACCGAAAGAGAAAGTCGTATCGGTGATCGACAGTCTCCACGACGATACCATCCACATGCCTGTGCTGCAGATGTACAAAGCCCAGTTGGACTCAATGGTAATATTACGATTGTTGTTTAACAGTTATTGTAACTTGGCATAAATGTTAACTCGTGTCTTACGCCGTTTTGTGTTTCTCGCAGAATATATTTT
The DNA here is from genome assembly GCA_033070095.1 of Escallonia herrerae. NCBI lineage: Eukaryota > Viridiplantae > Streptophyta > Magnoliopsida > Escalloniales > Escalloniaceae > Escallonia > Escallonia herrerae. The sequence goes on from JAVXUP010000704.1 coordinate 318,055, forward strand.
GTGCAATGGTCAATGGTATCCGTGGTAACCCTGTACCGGCGCGGCCAAAGCTCGATTTGCGATTGAAGAAGAGGAGGCCCAAGCAACGTAACACTTCGGACTGCGGCGTCTTCCTTTGCATGTACATGGATTACATTTGTCGGTCTGAGAGCCTCAAGGCGGCCGTCTGGAGCCAAGCAGAAGTAAACACCTTTAGATATAGAATAGCTTGGCAAATTATGAAAGGCCGGCCTAGAGCGGTTAGGTTTATTGTAAATCCGGCTAAGGACGAGAATCCCCCCCAACATGAGGACCCCAGTTGACATTGTACCATTACAATAATTTTTTTTAATAAACCATGATTATTTAGAAAGCTCTCATTGGTGTGATTTGATTTGTGTTGAAGATTATTAATTGATTGATTTGTCTGATTTGCGTTGAAGATGATTGATTGATTTGAGTTGGTTTTTTGGCTCTCATTGAGAATGATTGAAAGGTGGATTGAGAATGATTGAAAGGTGGAAAACAAAATGTGTAGCGGACAGTAGGGAAGTGCAAAAAAATTTCAAGTGTTGAAGATTAGAGTTTGTGCTGCGCCGTCCACCATACAGTGTAGCGGACAGTGGGGGCAACATAGCTGCAAAAAGGTTCAGAGTTTGTGATGCGACGTCCGCTACACAATGTAGCGGACACTAGGGGAGGTGAAAAAAATTTCTAAGTGTTGGGGTTAAGAGTTTCTGCTGCGCCGTCCACTACACAATGTGGCGGACACTCGGGGAAGTGAAAAAAATTTCTAAGTGTTGGGGTTTAGAGTTTTTGCTACGCCGTCCGCTACACAATGTGGCAGATACTCGGGGAAGTGAAAAAATTTTCAAATGTTGGGGTTAAGAGTTTCTGCTGCGTCGTCCGCTACACAATGTGGCGGACACTTAGGGAAGTGAAAAAAATTTCTAAGTGTTGGGGTTAAGAGTTTCTGCTGCGCCGTCCGCTACACAATGTGGCGGACACTCAGGGAAGTGAAAAAATTTTCAAGTGTTGGGGTTAAGAGTTTCTGCTGCGCCGTCCGCTACACAATGTGTCGAACACCCGGGGAAGTGAAAAGTGTTGGGGTTAAGAGTTTCTATTGCGCCGTCTACTACACAATGTGGCGGACACCCGGGGAAGTGAAAAATTTTTCTAAGTGTTGGGGTTAAGAGTTTCTGCTGCGCCGTCCGCTACACAATGTGGCGGACACCCGGGAAAGTGAAAAAATTTGTAAGTGTTGGGGTTAAGAGTTTCTGCTGCGCCGTCCGCTACACAATGTGGCGGACACTCGGGGAAGTGAAAAAAATTTCTAAGTGTTGGGGTTAAGAGTTTCTGCTGCGCCGTCCGCTACACAATGTAGCGGACACAAGGGGTAGTGAAAAGATTTTCTTAGTGTTGGAGTTTAGAGCGGACAGTGGGGTACTCCAGGTGCAAAAAAGTGTAAAAAATTTGGAAGTTGTGTGCCGTCCGCTACACAGTGTAGCGGACAGCTGCTTTTTGTCCGCTGTACAATGTAGCCGACAGTTGGGCAAAAAAAAATTTAGTTGTTATTTTTAGCTGTTGGTCAGACTTTGTTCGAGTTGGTAGTTACTGGCAATGGAATAAGTGCTTTAGCAACGGATTAAACAATCTCAACATTCTCAAGCGCATGATATTCCATCAAAAATTTGACACCCTCAAATCATCAATTGACCATCACAATTCTCAAATGCACAATTAAGAACCTAAAATTATCAGACACAAATTTATTAACACAAATTTAGAGTTCAACATTGGGGGAAAACTTTTTCACAGGTGCTTTGATCAAACACGGATACTTGAAACCTAAATAGCCCCTTGTGTTCAAAGATTACAAACTCCCCTTCATTGAGGTCGTGCTGCTCGCATAAATTACTCCAACCCTCTGCGAAATAAAGTTTCTCTTGGCCGCGCTTCTTCTTGATTTTAACAAGCCATGACCCCTTGCTGCTGGTTAAAGTTGCTTCGACCCAAGTGGCTTCGCGCCAAAGTGTGGTAAGCAATCTGCAGAAGGCTACCGGTATGGCCTATCATATTCATTATAAGATAGGTAAGTTTTTAAGCAAAGATAAAATTAACACACACGAAAACACAGAGTAAGAGGGATGCCTACAAGTTCGGTATGAAACCCAGGCACCATGACCTTGAAGAAGTGCATGTTCACCGAAGCAGAAGCCATGCAGACGGTCGCCGTAGAAGGGGTCGCGGGTGGGTGAGACGTTGGAGACACACAGACAGAGAGAGAGAGAGAGAGAGAGAGAGAGACAGAAACGGGTGGAAAAAGAGAGGCCGTTCTGATTGGTATTTAATAGGAGTTTGACGTCCGCTACATTGTGTAGCAGACAAAAGGCATACCAACAGTTTTCTGTCTGCTATATTGTGTCGCGAACACTTTACAATCCCAATAATGTTGGTCTCTGGTGCGCCGTCCGCTACATAGTGTAGCGGACGGGGCAAGCAAAAAAAAATTTTAAGTTAATCTTTGAATGGGTCCATCAGAAATAACCTTCCAGTCTTCGGTAAGAAGATAATCTCATCAAATATTACGTATTATTACAAATGTCAACAATCTTGATGGCTTATACAAAAAAACTAAAGGTCCACTGCAGCTGCTTCTTCCTCATCTTCGGCCTCATCTTCTTCCTCGTCTTGCAAAACCCCTGGACTTATCCCCAGTGCCTTGTAATGGTTCCGCTTGTCATGGTCGGTCATTTTGTTGCACAATGCACACCTTCTCAGCTTTTTAGGTTGAGTTGCCTGTTCAATAGAGCTCTTCATCCGCGTAGATCTCTTGCGTCCTTTCGTCTGCGATATAATTGGGTCCAAAGGCCGGATATCATTGTCGTCTTCCTCCCCCGGCTCGTCATCTTCTGATCCCGTTGTAGGCTCAGTGTCAACCGCATTGCTGACTGAAGCTGCTTCCAACTGGTCGACGATGGGCTCTTGCTGCTGAGCTACCTCGAGGAGATGTTTATATCCGGCCATTGTAGCAGCACCTTTTACGGACAAACGGGTGAACATTGTCACCAGATGATTATACCGCAACGTCTCTGATTCTTCAAAGTCAGTATACGGGTGCTCCGGAAAGGCAATGGTACCGTGCAACCTGTTTGCACCTTTCGTCCACCGTGGCAGGACATATTTATCGGGGATTGTCCTGATATTCTTCTGGGTGAAAAACCGCAGAACGTGTCTACACAGGATGCCGTGGAACTCAAACTTCTTGCAAACACATGTCACCGAATCCGTCAATGTGTCATGGCTCACCGTATAAATTCTGCGCAGCTTCTCAGGGACGAGGTCATTCACGAGCGAATAAACCTTGTACTCACGCGTAGACATTTCTGCCACCTTGTTTATACTGTATCGTCCCGATTTTCGCAGCTCTACTTGGTATAGCAAGAAGATCTCCTTCGTATAGACTTTGGCACCGTTCAGCTCCAGCGGGGTCTCGAGCAACCTTCTCCTTTGTTTGTACGTTGTTGCAAAGTCTGCAGCCCTTTCTTTTACGAACAACGAAGCTACCGCTTTTTGTGCGGATGCAACGAAAGTCTTCAAATTGGTAGTTGTACCCACATAACTATCGAACGTGGCATTCATAGATTCACTCCTGCCCGTCGTTTTCATGCCCGCTGAAAAATACCTCCTCGTGTAAACGCCAATCCATTGCTCTTTGCGCTCGTACAAGTGCTGGAGCCACTCGTTGTCTTGCAATGAGTAATCCCGAACAAGCTTTTCCCACCTCTCCTCAAATTCCTCAATCGTTAACGACTTGGTAACGCACTTGTCAAAATCCTGTTTAAAGTCTGGATACTTTGCGTACACGTGATGCAGACGTTCTGGGTATTTGTTGCTTATGTGCCAAGTGCACAAGTTGTGCCGAGTGTCTGGGAAGACGGTCGCAATAGCCTTCTTCATTGCCAAATCTTGATCGGTGATGATCACTTTGGGTGCTTTGAAGTTCATTGCTTCCAGCCACGTCCTAAACAACCATACAAAAGAACCCTCGCTCTCGTCCCTTAACAAGGCGAACCCGAACAGGATGGAGTGATAATGATGATTGACGCCGTGAAAGGAGCGAACGGCATCGAGTACTTGTTGGTACGGTATGTGGTGTCGAAAGTCACGACATCCCCAAAAATACTTGTTGGTACGGATGGAGTGATAACTCGATGCTCGTCGTCAAGTTTATAATCGAAGGTAAACTGCGGGTCCTCCATCTGCATCCGTTTCAATAGGCTCATTGTCGATTGCGCATCATTGAGGTCATACGCGGCTCGTCTATGGGTTCGGACCGCGTTACGAACGTCTGTCGTGTTAAAGTTTAAATTTTGAATTCCCCCAGCCTGTTCAGCAAGAACATTAACAATCTCAGTAGGTCTAATTCGCGCATTGCTCATTGTGTGAATTAGGCTCCTCGCGACCTTACCCATCTTCTTGTGTTGATGCATCTGACTCACCTTAGAAGGAGTTACTAACGGGTGATTGTGTGCCAGTTCCAGGCTGGTAATAAGCCAATGATCTTGATTGGGTTTGTAGCTTACGAACATCTTGACCTGGCAATTTGTGCGCTCAAAGCAGTCCCGTCTTCTACGCGGATATCCTATTTCATCATCACTGTCATCATTGCCTACGCGTGTCTCATTTTGCAATGGGTTTCTGCCCCTATGACACTTGTGGTCTTTATTATAATGCCAAAACCAACCCTCAATGAATACGCTCGAAAACATTCTTCAGCTTCTTCCAATGTTTGAAATGTTCGTCCTAGATACGGATCACTAGCATCTACGGGGACGTTGGAGCTCGACACGAAATCAGACATTGTGAAACAAGACCTGTGTAGAAATAGACTACGCTTAACAATCAAATGGTATTTCTAACTGAAAATATTACCTAAAAATTACCTTGGCGAATAGACCAATTTAGGATGACAAACATACCGTATGCATAATCTCAAAAGTGTCTCCAAATTAATAATTATTAATTTATTGAACATAACAAATTAAAATTACTAAGATAAATAGACAAATTCATCATGCCAAAAAATTGAATTAAACTATAAAGAATTTATTTAGAGTTAACAAATTACACCTTTTTGATGAACATCATGTCTAGAACATCACAAAAAATCTAGAGTATAACATCACAAATTGATGAATACAGTGATAAATTTCTAGAACATAAAAAAATCTATACTTTATTGTCCAAACAAAATAAAATTATATTTTACCAGTCAATCCATAAAGAAAACTTCACCATTCGCAAACTTACTTTGCTTGAGTGAAGCTTGAAGTAAGTGTTACTCAAAGCTTGAAGGGAGCTGAAAATGGAAGCGAGTCCGAAAGAGAAGAAAATTGTAGCTGAAGGAGCTTGAGGAAGTTTTTGGGTATAAAAGTACTGTCCCCGATACTGTGTAGCGGACAGTATTTCCAACAACATTGACGTGTGTAGAAATGAAGGTACAGACCCGTCTTGAAAATGTGTCAGTTGTGTCAGGGTTGTCAGCTGTCCGCTAGACAGTGTAGTGGATGACTTTTTGGCTGTCAATGTGGGGCCAAGAAAGTGGTCCGCTACACAGTGTAGCGGACGGGGGAGCAAGGGCAAGATGGTAAAAAGGTTCGTCTGCTACACAATGTAGCGGACGACTGACAGCGCCACAAAAATAAAGGATCTAGGCCGTCCATCCCTTCGGGATGGAAGGCCAGATCGTGCTAGTAAGATCTCCTATTTTGCTAGCGCTCTCAACGGATCAGCTCCCATATATATATATATATATATATATATATATATATATATATGGGAGCTGATCCATTGCTCGCGCTAGCAAATGGAGTTAAGTTGCAAGCGCGATCTGACCGTCCATCCTGAAAAATGGACGGCCCAGATCGCGCCCTTTTCGAATACTGTCAGTCGTCCGCGACACTATGTCGCGGACGGACTTTTTTACCTTTTTGCCCCTCCGCCCTGTCCGCTAAACTATATCGCGGACGCGGACGGACTTTTTTTTTAGTTTTTTTTAAGCCCGTCCGCTACATTATGAGCGGACAAATTTTTTGACAAAAATGACAGTCTGTTACGTCCGCTACATTATGTAGCGGACAAGTTTTCAGTCCATTTTTCTCATTCTTCCATTAATTTTCCTGACATCTCTATCTCTCTTTATCATCAATTTATGACTCTTTCTTCTTACTCTGTCTCTCTCCTTCCCCTCTCTTTTCTCTGCCTCACCGACTCGAGCTTCAGCGACTCGAGCTGCTTGAACCGGCGCCAGAGACGAGCCGGCGTCACCGTGTAGCACAGCAAGATTCCGGCATCATCGACTCGCGTTCCGCTCCTCCATTCACTGGAGAGCAACGACCACGCTGCGGAGCTGAACGGAAAAAAGAAATTCAGTAGAAGAGGAGTCAAAGAGACGGAAGACCGAATTCCCAAAGGTATAGCATCGCCGCCCCCGTCATCTCAGATGGCACCAGTGACGCTGCTCTCTCTGCATGCCGCCGTCGCCTCTAAAACGAGAAGACAGATAGATTTTCTTCAGATTTCTTCCAACTAATTCAAAGCAATTCTCCAGATTTTCGTCAAACTTCTTTTTTTTTTCATCTTTTCTTCTAATTTAATTGGAGTTAGATACAGATCTTGGATGTTGATGGTTGTGGGCGGCAGAGGTTCGGATGGTGGGTGTTGGGGGCGACAGTGGTGGTGGTGGTTGGGGTTTCTTCTTCCTCTCCTTCTATGGTGATGGGTTGATTTGAGGCAGCGGTTGCTTGATCGGTCGTGGCGGCAATTTTCTATTTCATGGTGGTGGTGGGTTTTTTGACTATTATTTCTACATGGGATGATGTTGGGCGGCGATGGTGGTGGTCTGAACGGATTTGTGGGCATCAGCAACATTGGATTTATTTTGGTTTGTCTGATTCCATGGTAGTTGAATTGAAACTAAAAAAGAACATAACAGAAGAAATAACATAAAAAAAACATACAAATTCCATGTTAGTTTAAATTTGGGAGAACACCCAAACACATATAGAACACTCAAGAAGACAGAGCAAAGTCAATCCCTTCCGTCCGCTACTGAAAACTTGTCCGCTACATAATGTAGCGGACGTAACAGACTATCATTTTTGTCAAAAAATTTGTCCGCTACATAATGTAGCGGACGGGCTTAAAAAAACTAAAAAAAAAGTCCGTCCGCGTCCGCGATATAGTTTAGCGGACAGGGCGGAGAGGCAAAAAGGTAAAAAAGTCCGTCCGCGACATAGTGTCGCGGACGACTGACAGTATTCGAAAAGGGCGCGATCTGGGCCATCCATTTTTCAAGATGGACGGTTAGATCGCGCTTGCAACTTAACTCCATTTGCTAGCGCGAGCAATGGATCAGCTCCCTATATATATATATATATATATATATATATATATATATATATATATATGGTCATTATAGTAGAGAGTGTTGTGCTAGAAGATCAGAAAACAAAGAGAAATATGCTCGAGTAGCGCATAATGATAGTCCACAAACCTTATTACTGGCGACTCATGAAACTAGTAGTAATAATGGTCAGTGGTTGTTAGACAAGTAGAAACAAGGAAGCTTTTTTCTAAGCTAGACGAATACTTTCGCTCTTCAGTGAAACTTGGTAATAATTATAAAATTTCAGTTCTAGAGAAGCGGAGAATTGCTATTGAAGTGAAGGATGGGTCTTCAAACTACATTTTTGAATTGTACTATGCTCCTAGTATTAGTCAGAATCTATTGAGTGTGGGATAGCTAGCAGAAAAGGGCTATTATGTTTCAACAGGCATAGATTCACTGTCAGTGATATTGAAGAAAAGGGCATGATATTGAAGAGAAGGAAGATGTCAACCAACCTTTTTTTGCAACGCATATCAATTATGGTAATTCTTCTTACTGCAATTTTTTAGTTTTTAATAATAATTGACTAAGGCATATGTGTGTCTTGGGCACTTAAATTTGGAAGCATCATGTTTCTTACAAACAAGGAATCAAGATCATGATCGATCAAATATGTGAGCCTTGTGTTATGGGGAAGAAGCATAGAGTTCCATTTCCTACAAAGTAGGCATGGGGACCCAAAAGACCACTTGAACTTGTGCGTTGAGAATTATGCTATGTCGAAGTTCCATCTAATAAAGGTAACAAATACTTTGTTACTTTTATTGATGATTTCAAAAGAAACGCATGGGTCTATTTTTTGAAGCAAAATATGATTCATGTGTAGTACTCAAGAACTTTATGGAATATGTTAAAAAGTAAAGTGATTATTCTTTCAAAACTTTGAGAACTAATAGGGTCACCGAATATATTGTCTGTGATAACTACTTTGGAAAGCATGGAATTAAGCATCACTTGACGACCAGGTATATACTCCCCAACAAAACAAAGTGGCTGAAAGAAAAAAAAAACATAACTATCATGGATATGGTGAAAAGCATGATGCATTTTTAAGAAATTACCTACAAGTTTTTGGGCAGAGGTCGTGGCCTATGCAGTTTATATTTTCAACAGGGTACCCTATTAAAAGTGTTCGTGATAAAACTCCACAAGAAGCATGGAGTGGATAAAAGCTCTAATATTAGTCATCTAAGGGTGTTTGGTTGCATTGCCTATTCACATGTACCTAGTGAGCTGAGAAAGAAGCTTGATGGCAAGGTAGAAAATGCATCTTTATTCCTTACAGTTTGAAAACAAAGGGTTACAAGCTATATAGCCTAAAGACTAAAAAGGTTACTATCTTCTGGGATGTTACTTTTGACATGGATGGAGTATGAGATTGGTTAAAAGAAGAAAAGAGATTGTTGCCAGTACCGGTATTTATAAATAATGAAGTAGAAACAACTAATCGAACAGGTGAGCCGTCTCCTTCTCCAGTTTTTGGAGAGCCATCTCCTGTTGTTCCCAAAGAGTCATCTCCTCATGTATCATCTTTATTTTTTATCGTCATCCGTCTGTTTTTTTACAAGATTACAAAGTGAGTGATGAAAATGATCCTAATGATGATTATGAGGAAGATGTTGCCATTATGTCTGTGGATTGTGATCCAGTAATGTTTGAGGAAGCAGCTTAATAATGATCATTGAACTAAATTTATGAATGAAGAAATTCATGCCATTGAGAAGAATAACTACATGGGAGTTAACTACTTTATCATAAGGAAAGAAGCCAATTGGAGTCAAGTGAGTGTACAAAACAAAGTACAAGCCCAATGGTGAAGTGGATCGCTTTAAAGTGAGGTTAGTGACAAAAGGATAAAAGCAAAAGTCAGGTATCTATTATTTTGAAGTATTTGCTCCTGTTGTCAGATTGGATACTATTTGTATAATCATTTTTCTTGCTGCTAAAAATCATTGAAAAGTATATCAAATGGATATCGAGTCAGCATTTCTAAATGGTATACTCGAAGAAGAAGTTTATGTTGAGCAACCACCGGGTTATCAAAAAAAGGAGAAGAAGATAAATTTTATTGGTATAAAAAGGCCTTATATAGTCCAAAACACGCACCAAGGGGGTGGTATACTCGTATTGATACCTATTTTCTTGATCATGGTTTTTATAAGTGCGCAGATGAGTATACTTCGTATGTCAAAACCAACAAGGATAAAGACATTGTCATTGTTTGCCTTTATCTGGATGGTTTGACTTTCACCGGCAACAATTCAAATCTTTTGTCAGAATTCAGGGAAGATATGATTGCTCAATTTGAGATGACAGATATAAGGCTAATGTCTTACTTTCTTGGCATAACGGTGAAGCAAACAAACAAAGGCATATTTATTTTACAAAAGATATATGCTGGAGATATCTTGAAAAAACTTAAGATGAAAGCTTGCAAACCAATTCTAATAGCAATTGAAGAAAGTTTTAAGCTTGTGAAAGATGGAAGTGGTGATTTGGTTGCAACAAGTATAGGAAGACATGTTGGAAGCTTAAGGTACTTAACAGCAACTAGATCTGACATTGTCAGTGGAGTTGGGATTGTAAGCAGATTTCTAAATTCAACAAAACAGTCTCATTGTAAGCTGCAAAGAGAATCTTGTGATATATTAAAGGTACACTTGATGATGGCATATTTTACCCTAATGCTAATAACATGGAGCTAGTTGGATATACAGATGTTGATAGGGCAGGTGAATGAAAAACAAAAAAATACTTCAGGTTATGTGTTCCATCTTGGTTCGGGAGCATTTTCTTAGTCTTAGAAAAAAAATAAGTAATGGCTCTATTAACAACAGAAGCAGAGTATATAACAGCCGCGAGGTTGCGGAGAATGCTTAGTGAATTACAATATCAATAAGATGACCCTACAACAATTTTTTATAATAACAACTCAACAACTACCTTATAAAAGAATTCAGTATTTCATGATCGTAGCAAGCATCTTGATATTAAGGATCACTACATCGAAGACTTTGTGAAAGACAGAGATCATGGTTGAGTATTGTGCATCAAAAAATCAAATTACAGAAATTTTACGTAACCGCTTAAAACCGATTCATTTTTCAAGCTAAAGAAAATGTTCAGGTCATCAAACAAAGTTTAAGGGATGATATTAGAAAATTTAAGCATTCATTTATATTGTTGACTTAATCAACAATTGTTGGCCCCACCGCCTTTGCATCCTTAATAGTTAAGAAGGTCAATAAATTGTGAGCTGGTTAGGTCGGTTCCTGTTGCCCCATAAATCGCCTCTGTTTGTTATATGTACAATATTGCAAGAGAAAGAAAAGCTCCAATTAGTTAAGGAAAGCTCCTTCGAACTGTGAGTGTGAAGGCAAAGTTTTATACTTTGTAAAATAGCAAATCAATGCACTTGAGTGTTTATTTTGGGTTATCAGAATCCACCCGTTCTTTGGGTAATTATAATTTATTTTAATTGCCAACACTAATGTTTTATTACTCATATAGACCTGATGAACTATCGCTCTCAGCTTTAGTTCATGAAGCCATAACTAATGTTTGTGGTGGTGAAACTTGTTGAACCGTTTGATAACCCGTTGGCTTCTGCAAATGTAAGGAGTATCAGGTCTCATGCTTTGGGTACATAACACAGGTACGTGGTATGTATCTTCGCCTTTGTGTCTACTAGATCTCAGTTTGTCAGTGTATATACATTCATTAGTTACTCTAACTAGGGGATTTGCTATCACAAGTTGTCATCGGAGCTAATTCCACACCTATATCTCACTTAGAAGCGCTTTAAGCATGAAAATACTACACAGTTAGCGACCAAATGAGGTGAGAAAGCATATGAGACAGTTTAGCTGACTCAAAACGAGGGGAAATTTTTATGACACATTTGAGAGGGAGAGAAGAGCTGAATCAGGTAACGCAGCTAGAAAGCCTCCCAATGTGATCAGGGGAACCCTCCAAAAACTTCGTACTTTTCATCTTAACTGGCCCGAGAAATTATATCATCCTTCGGTAAAGCAACATAGTTTACAGGTATTACATTACCAACCTTACCACTGTCTCTACGTTCCTTTCCACCTGAAACTCCGTGGCGGGCTGCAGGAGTTCCAGTGCGGCGATGTGGTGTCCCAGCCATTGTGTTAGTCGTGCTCTGACCTAAAGGCTTCTTTATCGCTGGCCTCGAACCAAACAAGGCCTCTTGTTCTGTGAATAGTTGTTCTTGCAGTCTCTTTTGTTCCTGAAATACACACGGTTATGAGAATCCAGCACCAAAACCTCTGCTGAGAGTACAGTAATGACAGCTCAATTTGGACCTACATAAACATCCATACACGTGGTTTTGATGATGCATACAAGCAAAAGTAGAGACTCTTGCTCAGAAGATTGATCCTTTCAATTTAGGTAATAAAGTCCTGCTGTAGCGTTAAGGCTCGCACCCAAGTGACTAACCTGGGGACGGGCTGTGGGGGTTTCATTTTGGTGGGTGGAGTTTAAACACCACAATGCTGCTAAAAGAGGGACAAAATACAACATGCTAACTTTGACAATCTCAAAGTTGTTTATCACCGAACGGAGACCTGATAGTTTATGAGAGTAGCTGGTATCAAAAGAAGATGAGCAGTAAGGGATCGCATACCCGTGATCTACGTTTCTCCTCTTCTTTCTCCCGCCGTAGCACGATATATTCCTCTAGCATTTGTAGCAAAGGGGCCTAAAAATCAATAGCAGCGCTACTTATACTTTCCTGCATTACTGAAATGGACATCACGTTGAACAAAAATTGGTCTCCTCACCTTGTCATATAAGAAAAGAACTTCTTTTTCTCTCTCCCAGGCCTTAACTTTTGCTGTTAAATTTTCAACAAGAGCTATACAAATGGAAGTTTTTAGCAGTCATCAACACGTAGTTACATCTTTGAAATTTACAAGTATATATAACAATACAAAGAGAAATAAGGGACTCAAGAGTATAATTATAATTCGAGAGATTCAGGTATTTTTGAACTGGTGAAAAACAGTTTATAGTTGGCAACAGGTGGATTTTCCTCAAGCCAAGTATTTCCGGGTAACACAAGTTTCAGCAAATTATCCCAACAATGAAAGTAAATAGAGGCATGTCACGATAAACTAGGTTCATCTTCTGATCACCATGTAGACACTCATTGGCAGGAACATAAGAACACAAGAAACTATTAACTAGAAACTAGAATTTCATGAATTCCCTCATGCGGTGCCCATATTTCCTCTATTTCTAGCAGACCCACATTTCTCATATACTAACACCTAACTTCACCATAAAGAGTTCTCCTTAGATCAAAAGAATATTGTGATCATGTGCATATAGTTGAAAGTAGCAGACATCTCTAACATAGCTTCAATCCTGATGCCATTATCATTGTTAAAAGAGAGGATATGAATTTATAGAAGCCAATCCTTTCTTAAAATTGCACATAAAGATTGTCAACGGACAAGAAACGTCCCCACTAAGTCAATTTTATGTGAATCTTGCACCCATCTTACTATCAAAATCCTCGTGCCCAAAGATAAGGAAATGGTGTGGTAATCCATGCTCCAAAGTTTCAGTTCTATACAAATTGATCTTTATCTGCCATGAAATCATGCAACTCACCTAGATAGAGACATACCAATCATTACAGGTAAATAACGAATAGAAACATAAATGAGCCACCATCTCACAATCCTTTTACAACATACGCATAATTTCTAGCCCATATGCTGTGTTCCTGTGGAATCCAGCAAGGTTTTAAACCGTAGGAGCAAAAATGATAAGAAATTAATGTGTCTTTGGTGAGCAGGGGTTCGGAGGCATTGTCAGAGTTTCGTCAAAATCATAAATCAGATGCTATACAGATAAAATGTCCTGCAAAGCTTCAGATGAGAACTTCCTGAAATCTCTAGATGACCCAATACTGAAATTAGTTGAAGGATTTCCGCTCCCATGGCTGCTTGGTCATTGCCCAGCCACAAATTTAACTTACCGGGCCCCTTTAAGATCAATCTCTGTATACAAAAAATTAAGGTTTGACATGGGATCATAACTTACAATTGTCAGATTACTTGGCATTTTGTCAAAAATTAAAACTGGTGATGTTTCACAGAATCCCAACTTTTATCTCATTCGTAGGCGCATATATATGTCTAACAAGAAAGAATAGGTGTGGCGGAGTTACTACCTACTTGGTGTGGTGTGGAAAGGGAAATTGGATGCCTAGAGGAAGGAACTTCTTCATTGTCCAAAAACTTCCAGAAGATAAGACTTCGTTGTGTTCTTGACACGTAGAATAGAGGTACTTTTTGTGAAAAACCACCAGGATAGCAATACAAGTTCGCACGATAACAGCGTTTTAAGGGGTATTTAGAGCATAATATAACACCCCGCATAATTTGAGGGGTTAATTTCCTAAGCAGACGCTGACAGGACTGCCATGCATGTGATGACCGGGCGAAACTGGGCTGCATGGATTGTCTGTCTGTTAAAAGAGTCCAGATTTGTGTAGAATTGCAAAATGTATTTTGGGGAGTTATAGAGTTAGGTCAAATTGTATGGAAACTTAGAGATCGAAAAGCACACTACGGAAAAATAATTGTAGCCGTAGGATCGAGTCAAGGTAGTCCGTCCATTGAAGAGGTAAATGCCTATAAATAGATAGGAGTCATTTGTGTGAGAATGTTCCAGTCCTCTTCCAAGTTTTCTAATCTATACTTCTAATATACAACATTCCTTTGCCAACTTTGCCTTAGCATGTGAGAGTTTGAGAGCCAAGGGGGTTTGGGAGCTATACACCGAGAGGGAGGCAACGGGCGTTCATGCAGTGCTTGCCAAGAATAAGGCAAGACTAGTGGGGAGAATGGCTGACTTAGGCAAAAATGGGCCTACTTCCCTAAATGCCGCACATTTTGGCTTAGGGTTCAGGGCCATAACTCTCAGTTCGTGACAAGTGGTATCAAAGCTTGGGTTAGAAAGATCACAAGCAAAGGCTCAGCGATGGCAACTTCGGAGGACGAAACACTCAAGGACAACCCTCTAAGACGGAAGAAGGCATCGACGGATCAGGGCAGTGCTATCGGAGATGCCAAGAAGCAGACGAAGACCCAACTCAAGGCATTTGGAGAACCCATGCAGCAAACTATCGCAACTCAGTTGGATCTAGTCTTCAAGAGGCTAGGCGAGTGGGAGGCGGATAAACGCCTTTGTCCTGTTAGAGAAGAAGTTCGATATGCTCACGACAGGGTCGGAAAACTTGATCCAGGAGAAGGTCCCCCACTTCAACAAGAGAGAGGTGCAACGGTGCAAGGACCTCAAGGAGCAAGTTGCGGAACTCCAAAATGAGTTGGCTGTTCGTAGGAGGAAGCTTACAAGGGCCACGAGGCAGGGCTGTGTCGCGGTGCAGCCCAAGAGGAAGAAGGTGCCCGACCCAGCTCCTACCACCGGCGACGGATGCAAGGCAGGTAGACAACTTCCTTTGGGACTTGGAGCGATACTTTGAGGGGCTCGACATCAACGACAAGGAAGAGAAGGTGCAGACAGCTACGATGTACCTCACAAATACGGCTGCTTTGTGGTGGAGACGTCGCCATACTGATAGGTGCGACATCAACAGATGGGAAGAGTTCAAGAGGGAACTTAAGAGGCAGTTCTACTCGAAGAGCGTGGAGGACTTGGCAACGATCAACCTAAGGAGGTTGAAGCAAAAGGGGAGCATCCGCGAGTGTGTGAAGGAGTACTCAACTTTGATGCCCGAGATTCCAAAGATGTCCGAGAGGCAGCGGTTTTGCTTCTTCATTAATGGGTTACAACAGTGGATTGATACAAAGTTAAGAAGGAGAAAACCCCACGACTTGGCTTTAGCTATGGCGATTGTGGAACGGCTCCAATCAAGTGGGACGAGAGGCCAAAGTCTCCAAGGCACGACTATGCCAAAGGTGGGGGAGACAAAAGGCAACATGGTGGCTCGTCTAAGGCAACAAATGATGAGCTGAGCGACGATGAGAAGCATTAATGTCATCGCAAGCGGAAGAAGCACGAGAGATGCAAGGGAGAGGGATCTCACGACAAGGGTGCAAAGGGCGCGCTAGAGGTGGTTGCTTTTACTGTGGAGAGCCGCATTATGCCAAAAAATGCCCACACCATGGCAAGGTGATTGCGCTACTCCAAAAGAAGGACAAGGCCAACCCAGGTGATTCTTCTGTGAGCAACGGGGAGGTGCACATAGGGCATTACAGAAGCTCAATGCCGTGGTGCAAAAGGCGTCAAAGGAAGATGCTACCAAGGCGAAGAAGAGTAAGAAGAGACAAGGCTTGCTCTACGCAACGGTGGAATTAGTGGGAACACCTTGCAAGCATCGGTGGACACACGTGCCACCCATAGCTTCATGAGTCCGGGGGGTGCGGAGAAGCTGGGGCTCAAACCAAGTAAGGATAGGAGTTGGCTCAAGGCCGTGAATGCTAAAGAGCAATCGACTCAGGGAGTTATCAAGAACGTCGACATGAGGATCGGCGGATTAAAAGGAAAGGCCAACTTAAACATCATCAACCTGGATGAGCATAGGGAAATGCTTGGGATGGACTTCATGGAGAAGTCCAGCGTGATGCTTAATTTATATTGTGGACTGATGAGGCAGGTGAAGATGGCTAACTGAAATGTGTAATTCTTTAAGTACCAAAAGAAGAGGGCACAAGTAACGGGATTACTTCGTTGCAGCTGACGAAGGGATCGACAATATGCTATGGCGAGCTACAGTGATTTATGGAATTCTAATATAAATGCACACACAAACATACAAACAAAGACATAGCAGCAACTGAATTCTTGCCGAGTTTTTTCTTTTCTAAAGTAATTATGTGGGAAACGGGAAAGAATTTTTCTTGCCCAAAAGCCACTAATTAAATTGAAGAAAATGAAGATTAAGACTCACATGGTATTTTGCTCACCAAGATACGTGCTTTTTCAGCACGCTTCAGACTTTTATGTACTCCTCTTCCGGCACTATACCGATTTTCATCCTGGGAAAAGAACACAAAACAATAATCACTTTCCAAAAAATCATACCTCATTCAACTCCAATTTTTACTTTGACATAATCAGATTGATGAAGTTTGTTTCTTCAATTAATCTGTACTGCACAAATTTTTAGGCAAATAAACTCGTTTATCCAACAGTCATTGAAATCACTGTGTAAAGACAGAGAAGCTGCTCAATCTGATACAAAATCGTCTTGTTTTTTCTTCAGATTTTCTTACATACCTACCAAATATGTTGATTCTAAGTATCTACCTTATGAAGCCACTAATCTATGTTTGCCCCAAAAGTATGGTTGATGCGAAAAGAAAAGGGAGGGACCACTTTTCCTGACCCTTTCACTCGTCGAATAATACCTTTTTCAGATAAGTACTTCAAGGCAAAAATCAGCAGAAAGGGCGTTAACTCTTATATTTGAAGGACTCTTTAGATTTTCATCACCTATACTTCTTCATGCCTACCAAATATGTTGATTCTACGTATCTGCCCTACGAAGCCACTAATCTATGTTCGCCCCAAAAGCGCGATTGATGCGAAAAGGAAAGGGAGGGACCACTTTTCCTGACCCTTTTGCTCTACAATTAACACCTTTTTCAGATAAGTATTTCAAGACAAAAAACAGCAGAAAGGGCGCAACTCTTATATTTGGAGGACTACATTGACCCCATTAATCTCCTGTGTGCCTATATCATCCAAAAGGTCAGCAAAAGAAGCAACAGAACAAGGATAGGACTCTTCTACTCAAGTACTCCTCACAAAAGGGGCCCAATAATGGGTCGACAAACCCTGAGACCCACCCGACCTGCTCAAGCTTGTGCAAAATATCTGACTACAATGCCCAAGTTGAAATGCATAACCACTCTCTTTTGGCAACAACTTCGATACAAAAACCAAAGGGACTGCAAGACACAACCAGCAGTTCCTCACCACCCAAAAGAAAAAAACCACCTATAAATATAGATATATTTATATATATATATACAGGACAGCAAACCGAATGCAAAAACACTCGTGGCCGCTGCTGTATAAAGCAGGAGGAACTGAAGGCCCCGGGAGGGCTGGAAGAAGAGATGGAGCACTTCTTCTTGCTTATTTGCTCTTCAGACAATAGTCTTTTTCTTTTCCTTTTTCTGTATGTAAGTTATCTATAAAAGAATCACCGTTTCCCACTTTTCCCTTTGTGTATGTTAACCAAAGGATCAGTAAAAGAATATAAGGAGCCCGGGTAGGAATCCTTAACTAGTTCTCATCCAAGGAGGCACAATCATGTTACAGATACCTAATAAGCATGAAGTGTACAAGAGAGAGAAATAGATAAAAGAATCCTCCTCTCAGAGTAGGGCAAGGGAGGGGGTCCACAAGCAGGTTGCGTTCGCCCAAAACCCAAGATGCACTCTAAGTATACCAATAAGACTCAAATTTAGTTACCCATGACAACTGCCACTCTCAACAACAACTGTCCAATTTGACACATATAGGGACACACATGGACCTGCCTTCACCAGCTAAAACTCTCCTCATTGTAGATTCAAGCACCAGCTTCCATAGAAAAACCATAGGCATTGGTCACTCCATAAAACAACATCCAACAAGACACCAACCACCATCATATACCCCGACGTTGCTGCCTCACAACCCAGACCATAGCATCAGCCCCTTCCAACATTGCACCACAGAGCAAGCCTGACTAAGGAATGGCTAGGTTTTCTAGGGGAAGTTAGCTTAATATACATCACGAGGAAGAGTAAAATCTTTTGCCTTCTTCTCCTCCAATATAAATGGCAATCACGCTTCTCCGTCAGCTTTGCAAATAGAGCACCCATTAATATATAATTTCTTCCAACTTCGCACATGTTGACACATATATGATGACCTTCCAAGAAGAGGAAAGGAACCCGTCCTCCGAGCCGAGTAATGCCGCACTACTGTGTAAGGATATCACAAAAAACAAGTCAACCCCCCTTTCTTCTTGCGTTTCTACTTAGTCAAATAGGCTACAACAAAAGCAGCTTCTGGTCTTAACGGTTACAATTACTAATACTCAATCTCTAGGCAAATATCCTGAATCACCCTTGGTTGCAGGAAACTCCTCATATGGTGACGCTTCTCTCTCGGAAACTCGCTTTTGGGATCCCAAGTTAGGACTTTTATGGGATCTCGTCCCAAGCTCATACGGGAACTCGATCCCGTCAGCTGGATAGAGATGCATGGAACAAGTGAGAGAGTACCTGAAAATTAAGCACTTCTAGACTCAATTCCTCGTTTCTCTCTTCCTTCTACTCCATAAAGCCTCCTTGTTTGTTGTTGCTGACTACCCTCCATAATACTCTCTCTCTCTCTCTCGCTCTCTCTCTCTCCGCAATGGTGACGCTAAAGCAGTGGTGAAATAGAAGAATACAAACATACATAATAGGTCTATCATCAGGGATGTTAGAAAAGAACGAGGGATGTTCAAGGACTGTTAATTCACATTCAGGAGACGTGAATGTAATAGGTGACTCGTAGCATAGCCATGTTTACCCTTGGTGCGGCCGATGGTGCCTGGTGGTCTGATTCTTTTGTTAGCTGGCTGTTAGACCAAGCTAGGGATGATTGTAGGGCTTAAGCCCACCTTTCATCCATAAAATTTCCTAACTTTTGATTAAAAAAAGTAATAATAATAACAAATAAGAAAGTAAAAAGCAGCTTGCAGTAATAAACATCGCAGTGCCTGCTATAACCAGTATCTTTTATTCCTTTTTTGCTTCTCTCTTTCTTTCTTGTCATATTGTTTTGGACAAAAGAGAAAATTAATCTTTACAGCAAACAGAAAATTACTAGCTCTGACCCACATAAAGTAGCAGAAATTGAGCAAAACCAATTTAAAAATGATGGGACATTCTTACCCTTTCATACTCATCTAGCCAGATCTCCTCCTCAGATGCGTGTCTCCATTTCTCCACCTTGTCCAAAATATCGTTCCTGCTTAGAGCTTGTTCTTTGGCTTTCAAAATCTGGTCATCCATGCTTGAAAGAAGATCAGATAGATCAACGTTTCCTGCAGAATAAACCCAACAATTACAACAATTAATGAACTTTCATCATGCCAACTTCAGTCTTTAAACTGCCCATGCAACAAAATCTAATTCACATACGGAAAGAAAAATTCTGGATAAGGTTAAATCACATAAACTTTTCTTCATTAACACAAAAAATAGAAAGTGCTAGAGTTACACAATTACATGTAGATAGCTAACAAATACTCTAGCCTTTGGAAACGTAAAATATTACGTTGATTGCAAAACAGTCCATTGTGTTTTTGGCCATGTCCGTGCCTCCACTCCTCCCTCTGTCCATCTCCTCTAAGACAATCATCCGCGCACCACCTCCTGCATCACAACCACAAATATGTCACGCCCGATCCTGCAACGATCTCTGCCACCACCAAATGGCTGCCCCATTCCGTCCCGTGCGAAAAACTTCCTTTCACATCCGGTTGCTACCATGGCCGACACCACCACCAACCGTCACATCTCAAGCCCCTCCTCGACCGCCATCACAGTCCCAATTGCCTATCTTGAATCCAGATTGATCTTTAAATGCAAAACATATATTGCATCTATTGCTTATCTCCCTTCGCAACTACGACAGCTATACATCATTATTCTTTAAACCGAACTAAGTGAAATTTCTTGGAAGAATCTCAGCCAACTGGTACAAATATGCATGCCTTCAACTGGTACTATAAAATTGTACATGATCCATATCTAATGCATATCATGACCAATAAATTTGAGCATCCTATTGAATGTAATTTGTACCCACTATCCTGGCATCAAAGAATCAATTAAGCCAGGAGCACTCTAAAAAATTCCAAAAAAGAATGTAACTTAAACAAACACAACCCAAATGGACATTCTCTAGTTTAAACGAATGCAAATCGATCTCGTGTGGATAATCAACCATATACTCCCTCCGTCCCTCATTAATTGATCATATTTCCTTTTTGGGCCATACCACAAAAATTGCTCACTTTCCAAATTAAGAAAGATTCTTTAAGTGTTTTTCCATATTTACCCTTTTTACACTTTTTTTTATTCAATTTATCTCTCTACATTTAACTCTCCACCAACTCATTTTCTCTCTCCTGGCACACTTTTTTATGCCTTTTTATTCTATTTCTCTCTCCACATTTAACACGCCACAAACCAATTTTCTTTGTCCTGGCCCACTCTCTTCCCCCTCTCTCTAAAGGGTAAAAAGGAAAACACACAATATATAACCTAAATCCTTAATATGCGTGCCAAGTCAAACGTGATCGAATTATCAAGGACGGAGGGAGTACATAATAGGGATAGACACACCAGTCGAAGAGACGCTAATAAAAATTATGCAGCCACGGTGTTATCACTTCAATGAAAATACAAGTTCTCGTTGTTTAACTACAGAGCATGTAAAATAGTTTTTTTGATAATTTCATAAATGTTTCAAAGGAAGATAAGCATATTAATATGTGTATTGATAATTCGTGAAGTAGATGTGTATTACGTATATGAGATCATAGTTTACATTCTAGTAACAAAAACAATGGGAATAAATAAGCATATGCCTGTAGGTGTAAGTGTAGGTGTATTGATACGTACTAGTGATAGTTACATACCTACATGTAACAGTGATAAATTATAATTGGTAATAAGCCATGTTCTAATTAAAAAGACATGGCAAGCACACAAAGCATACATCTATGTGTTTTAATGTCGTAATGTACATGTATAATACTATATGCAGTTACAAAGAATAATCTCCCCTTCACAGAATCTTCTCAACTTACTTTGGTGTAATGAAACTAAAATTGATCTCTTCATAAATCTGTAAGCTACCGTTACCAGAGCAAAGTCAACATCTCAGATGTATCGGCCAACTGGCCTAAATGCAAAATCATAATATCTTTTCCTTTTCTATGCATCTGACATACATGGATTACGCGTTCTTTGCAAATTGTAGTATGATGTGCTTAACAAATAAAGAATGTCCACCAAAAGGTTGTTCCCCTGTATGGGAGTACCTTCCTTTTTACAACACCCTATCCAAACAGAGTAAAAAGGCATCTACTGAATCTATACAGTCAAGCTTAAAGTCAGACCACAAAAACTATGTACTCCACATAGAGGAGTCAAGCTTCTCCAGCAATATCTCAACCCACTAAACAGCTCCACCATTTCTCTCCCTCCGTAGTGACCAAAAAATGGCACGGTGGTCTGACTTCCCAAATTTTCATCGTCTACTGGCTTCTCTTGTAAAGCAACCAGCTCTGCAAAAGGTCCACAACAGTCTTGGGCATACCCCACGTGACACCAAAAAGAGGCAGTACCAGATCCCTAACAGCCTTAGCCATCGATCAATATATGATCCACACTCTACCCATCTGCTTTGCACGTTTAACAACAATTCGCAAAAAACCTTCTAAGATTTCTCAAATTATGACCTATTAAACCCGCATTCAAAGCATCCTCCCAAGTGGAGAAGCCCACTTTGTTAGGTGCCAGAGGCTGCCAAATGGTTTTCCGAGAAAAGGAACAAGCCTCCCTGAAACTGAGTAATAAAACTTAACAGAAACTAAACCCATAGGGCTCCCCATCCATACCCTCTAACTGAACTCCTCCCGTCAACAACAGTCGAATAAAGCCTCCAAAAGAGATTGCCCGCTGCAACTATTTCAATGTCGTGTACATTTCATCTAAACATAGTCAAGATATAGTCCACTACTGAACTGAATAAAATTGGTGAGCTGTGGTCATAAATAAATACACCTTAATCCTACACCACCTTGGTTCAAACCAATCCTCTGAAGTCCAAGCATAACGTCCAATTTATAAAGAGTACATGAGATGTATCCAAACCACAAAGCCTCACCAGCAAAAAAAATTCATACACCACGAAGAAACATTGTAACCAGTCCAAGTTTCCCCCGTATTCTTGGTTCTGAGGTAATCTGTAGAGGAACTGGAGGTCAATGCATTTATCATAGAAAACGGTTCTGACAGTGGTATTATTCGGAATATTAGAGTTTCGTCACTTATATTCTCCTATTCCTTAAAAGTTTAGGAGGCCATTAAACAGGATATTCCTTTAAAAGATGTAGTTACCAACCGAGATGAGCAGAATCAGAACATAGAAACTCTAATTCAAACTTAGATATAAAACACACAATAGAGATCAGTGAGTCAGAGAGAGAGAGAGAGAATTACAGAACAACCTGCAAGAGCAAAAAGATTACATGAACAAGAGCGACGCAGCAAATATACATTCATTCAAGCGAATCAAAGGGATGTCTATCTATAACCCTGAGTACGGCAAAAAGACACTGAAAACTTTATGGGGGAAGAAATATTCAAAAGATTTATTATCTCAAAAAGGATGGGAGGCCAAACCAGAATCTATAAGGCTGATGAGAATCTGCCGCGCTGTTTCACTATCTACATCCATATGAACCCCTCTATAAATTTCCTCAAGCTCGTTTTGCCTTTTGAATACCAGCTCCTTCATCTTGCTCGCTTTCAAAACATTTAGACGTTCAACCTCAACTTCAGTCTGGCAATAAAGCGAAAAAGTTTAGGACAAAAACCACAATTTAGAACTAAGAGTCTATATGCACACCCTCTTATACACAAGGACCACACCTCATTTGTTGTTAAAAGTCTAAAAGTGTCGCTGGTAAATTACTCTAGAAACAAGAAGGGCGGACAAGCACAAGAGGGTGGGTATTTAGCATCCCCTGAAACTTATAAATGACACACGTAGATGCATAAGTCATTAGAGAAACACTAATTCTTCAGTATCACCTGCTGAATGACATCCAAAGCTAGACATCCATGCCTTGACACCTCATCAACAGACAAAGAAATTAAGCTTGTGATGTAATCGAATCTTTTTTGCTCTTGAACAGATGTCTCCATGAGGTCCCACAGCTCTATAAGAGTGCCTCCAAGACCTTGAAGCTAGAAGGAAAAAAAAAATTAAGTACGGAGAAAGAAAGGAAAATTGACAATGTTATTAAACATAAAGGAGAGAGCAAAATCGTCAAGCAGCTTATCACCCTAGTTTAACAAAAAATTATTGAGCCCCTGAGGTGCCTAATTACTAACCATAAGATAAAGAAGTATTGACATGCCTTACCAGCCTCTCACAATCACGCACCTCTCAGAACTATTTGATAGGTAGGAGGGATGGTCATGCCACAATTAACGGTGTCATGTTCATGTTCATTTAATTTGACCAAGTTGAATGCCCAGTCGCATCAACTTTGATGGAAAAAGGGACATAGATAGGTTATCGTAGAACAGGACAGCTCTTGCAGCAGTAAATAACATATCCATTTTTCCAATCTTCGGAAAGCAAGCATCAAAAATGTCATCAATGAGCATTGTCAAACATTTGAACAGATTTGAAGTTCTCTGTCAACCAAATGCTTCAAAGTGAAGTAGAAAACTGCTAAATTCTGTTTAGCATAAGCTTTTCTTTAGCCAGGCAAAACCGTATCAATTTTTACCTTTTTACGGGATAAAAAGAAAATCATGAGCATACATGTAACCTAATAGACTAATCATGACATCTCCATTGGTAGAAAAGAGGACTGGGCTAGGTTTCAGGTTAACCTTGCCACGGAAAAGGAGCGGCCGCAGTGCACAAGGCTTCTGCCATTGACGGATTGACATATGTAGCCTTAACAGTGACCTCCAGGTCACAATGGAGTAACCTTACCACTGCCCTAAGGCTAACCCTCAACCTCGCCACAGGAATCTGTGATCACTACTAT
Organism: Escallonia herrerae; assembly: GCA_033070095.1. Classification (NCBI taxonomy): domain Eukaryota; kingdom Viridiplantae; phylum Streptophyta; class Magnoliopsida; order Escalloniales; family Escalloniaceae; genus Escallonia; species Escallonia herrerae. The sequence continues at coordinate 342,336 of JAVXUP010000704.1, forward strand.
AGAACCCCACTCGTGTCATTTCATGTGTCAATGTATAAAAAAATCAGAAATGGAAGTGTTAAAAAGAGAGATGGGTACATCAGTCTTTCATGGCATTTTTAATCCATAATGGAATTAACATTTAAATTAAGCCACGGCATTTTTCTTTCTGGCCGTGAAAGCTACTCATAGTTTCAAATACATAATCATATCAAGTTCGATATTCTTTCCAATCGTGTATACGAGCTTAGAAAGGAAACGTAAAGAAAAGACAAATTCTATATATTAGGTCAGAACATCCTTAGTGATGTGGCCGGAGTAAAATACAAATACACCCCATTGCCTAAAGCTAATTTACAAAGTAGAAAGGTAAATAAAGTAACTCAACCTTATGAAGTGGCAAACCAGTTTCTCTAAGCTTTATGCCAGTACTTTCCATTAGTATGCCTAATACTTTGGAGCTCAGCGGGTTGCTTCTTGGTCGACCAAAAACTTTAAGCATTTCTCTAAGCCAAGGATTGGCATGCTGCAGATTTTATTCTCAGGCACAATAATTGTTCACTATATCGTCCTTTTCCCATTTAATTTTTATATACCTTTGATCCTACTGCCTTTGTAAACGTTAACTGCTGAGTTAGTTTTTCTCCAATAAATGCATTATTAGCATGATGAAAGTATGAGCGAGCTTTGCGTTTATGGTTGTTTTATGCTTGCCCTTTGGCAAAAAGTAATGGACGTGATGTTTACTTTTCTTCGTTGCAATGGCATCAACGCCTGAGCACCGGCCCCCAGTTGAGAAATGATGTTCACAAAAAAGTCACATAAATTTACATGACCAGATAAAGTGTGAAGATTGTATGAAATGAGGTCTGAACTATAACCGCGTTGCTAATCAAGTTTTTGAAGTAGCTCCATTGCACTGCATATCTGATGAATGACAAAAACTGAAAAGATAAATATCACTTCTCCAGGAACTAATTGCATAAAACAAAAGGAGAACGCAACAACGACAAATTTTTTGCAATGTTATTTTCAGTATTATCAAATGATTTTGACAATGTTATAATCAGAATCAAACCGGACCAGCCGGTAAAACGGTTTGACCATGATAGTCGGTCTCCTGGTTCCATTAACCCAATAGGACCTGCGTGCGAACCAGATTGAACAGGCGAGAACCGCTTGAACTGCACACTAAGTGGCATTAAACCAGCCAGGAGAACCGCATGATAACCATTATCATGGTCTCTTTGATAAAATATACTATTGCATATTCTTTAACATGGACTCGAACCTTAATACGCATAGCTAATGCACTCGTGTAAAATTATGCAACATTCACTTTACATTTCTGAAAAATAGTAATGCATCAAATTTTAAAGCGCTTGAACCGCTGAACCGGTCCCTTGGCCAGTTCATTGCCCCGGTTCGTCTCTGATAAGTGATAACTATGGTTCTAACTTATGAATCTTAAGTTTATAAAGTTATCTGTTTTCATGAATTCTCATCTCTCCATTTATTGGAACATCATGGCACAAAATGTTCTGCCAATAATGATTTGTCAAACCCACAAAATAGCGGCAGATTATAAATCATACAAAAACTTTTCTCTTTTATTTAGGTTGATAAAGTCTGTTGGGATAAACGCTTAATGAACCTTAAAACAATACTAACAAGCAGACTATCCACGTACAATTGGTAATGGATTAATAAAAGGACAAGCAACTAAGCAGTTAAGACATGGGCACTTCTGTATGCAGAAAGATGGAATCAGAGCATAACCCACAAGTGTAAACGACTAGTTACTAGATCTGGCAAATCCAATTAAGAGCTGTTGTAACTAATCAAACAGTCAGGCTAACACATGAATTAAGTGATAGATTGATGTATAGTACCTTTTGTAGCCTCTGTTGTTTCACTTGTTTCAGTGATTGGACCTCGCCTGTTAATCTAGCAAGGGTCTCATTGCTGATGCTCTTTGAATGAGCATTCACAGGATCAACCAAGCTTGGATGAACTTCAGTTACTATCTTGTTGAAATCAAGTGACATAACTACTGAAAGCTCATGCAATGTCTTAATGTGGCTATTAACTTTCTGCAAACGAAGAGTCTGCATAAAAAGAGACCCAAAAGGTGGTCGAAAAGCAAATTGGTTAACGTGACTAAATCAAGTCTCTTAAGCCATATAATATCCATGCCATATTTATCAACAACACCTTTTCAGACTGAAGCTCCTGAAGGTGTGACTTCATCTCTCCCAACTTCCTAGTTGTCAAATCCTGCTCATTCACTTGCAGATCGGCAGAATTAATAGACTGATCATTGCCTGCTATTTCTGCACAGATCCGAACAATCTGCAACTGTGTTTCTGAAAACTGCTTTATCCTTTCCTGTTTCTTCCACCTTAAATCGTCCAACACAGGGCTTATGGCAGAAATTTGCTGCTTAAGACTGCTTTTCACCTTCTCATACTACATAGGAAAGATATCAATCATGAGATGCTGTGTGTCTGTTTGTGCGCAAATATAATGAAGTAACATCACAGGAGCACACATTTGGGAAGGAAGCTCGTTCTCCAAGGGTGGAAACAAGGCTTGCAACTTCAGCTTCAGCCTCGACCAGTGACTGGTGTAAATCAGCTTTATACTTTCTGGTTGTTTCTACCTTCCTACGGTAAATGTCCAGGCATTCTTGTTCAAGCTGTAGAAGCATCTTGTCCCTCTCACCATCGTTCTCCCCAATCTCGTCCCATATTTTCTGCTTGGTGAAAAATTTAGAAATTGCAATATAAGTAAAAAAAAAAGTGACAAAAATAGCAAAAGAGAAGAGAAGCTCAAGTGAACAAGTGAATGTATTAGTACAGCATAAGGTCACCTAATATGCAAAAAGCTGTAGCATTTAACTATCTAAACATATCCTAGTAATAGTCATAGTATATGTACGTATATGTCAGCATAACTTTCTAGCGGTTTTTTGAACTTGAATATTATTACCATAAAAAGAAGAAAAAAAATTCAAACTTTAATTTGGCAACTAGTTTTGGCAATAGTGATTTTAATTTATCTTTGTTGAAATTTAGAAACAAAAATAAGAAAGCAAAATCAACAAAATTATGATGGAAGAGTTAAGGAAGCCAACACAGTTGTACCAATATTGGTCCATGATGCAGCTTTAAACCAAACCACAGTTCTAAGATATGAACAACCTCATCGCTAAATCGAGCAGCCATGACGTTCTTTGTACAGCCATATTCTGCTAAACCAAGGTATTTTATCTCATTTGCTATAACTTCTGTCCATGTGCATCTTGATGTCCCTCCTCCCCTTACAACTACAGTTAACATCATTCAAGTTCCTCCAAATGATGCAGTTACAGGTCTTCACTGTGTGTTTCAAAGCATCTAAAACAATTTCTCTCTAATTTTCTCCTATTAGTACTACATCTGCCATCCCAAATTGTGTCAGTTTCTTATCCATCTACTCTAGTTCTATCACATATCTATCTTAACTTTTGCATCTCCTACCAACTTGTTATTCTATCATTTCTATAATAAGCATTCTGATTTCTAGTTGCCCCAAGGTTGTCCCGTGTCGCTTGGGTGTTACTGTAACAACTCTACTAAGATCATTTACACAAAGTTAGCATTCCGGGTCCCTTAGCTTTGAGAAAAGGAGGGAGTGGCACCAGGAAACTAAATACATTCAAGCATAGGACCATAAACGTGAAAAATAATAATAATAATAATAATAACTACAGAAATTATGCATATGATTTTTCCTGTAAGTAAAAAGTATGTAAATGAAAACTGCAAGAACACAAAAACTATACCCCTAACTAACTACACAGCAGCAAATGCATCTAAGAAAAGATCAAAAGCTATGCGTTTAACCTATACTCTTCTCGGCCAACAATAAAAATATACTTGAAAGATGTCACCTACAACGTGTCATTTGCTCTTGCCATAAGCACCAAAATATGCAAAGATGAGCCATTCTAGAGGTTGAGTCGAGCATAATGCAGTCAAGCTGGAAGGTCGGTCATGGCAACTTAATAATAATCTCAGAGATTAAAGTAATTACCTAATAAACTTGTTGAAAAACAAAAGAATGCTCCACGAATGGTGAATGAAGATTAATAGTAGTCTTCAGGTATATAGGCAACTATGCTAACATGGAATTTGCTGCTTGATACATATAATCGTATCTTCTATGTCACCAGCGAATGAAGTGGCATGATTCAGTTTCCGAAAATCTTAAAATCAAAAATCGATGCCAACATTACAAAGTGCATTAATTCTCGTCTTGTTTCTTGTGGCGTTCCCATATGCTTGATCTGATTAACGTCCCCCTCCTCCACTTAAAACATATAATCTAACGGAGTAAAACACGTAGACTCAGGCTGATTCATTCAATTTACAAGGGCTAAAGACAACAAGGAGTTTCAATTTGGATTGTCACTAAAGAGGAGGAAGCAGGAAATAACACAAAGAGATGATTACAGCCATGTTGGCAGGCATTCATAAATTGCTCATTCGACTTAATTATTGGAACTGGTTTGCCCTAAGTAAAAGCGTTACATTTTGCCCATAACAACAATACGACTGTCACCACAGTAGAAGAGAGACACCGAACATGTACCTGGTTTTGAAAGACTAACACCAGTCTATGCAAAGACAGAATCTCGGTACTGTAAGTCACAACTATTAGGGTAGTCCGTTCCCAATTAGAAGTTGAGAAAACTAACAAATGGCAGACCTACTAAGAAAGGGAGTAATCTAAAGGTCCGATTTGGTGGAATTAAGCATGGTATTTGCCACGAAGATGGAATCGAGAATTTCGGATTCTAATGCTGCTGTTTGGACAGTACATCCAGATTTAAAATTTAAATTTTGGCCCAATTCCACAAAGTAAAGACACGTCATACACGCCACAATCAAATGTAGAATATCTGATAATCGTATATGTTTCCTTCTCTTTTTTCCTCTATCTTCTTTCGTGCCAATTACGGTTCAACAAAAATTATATGCACAACAAGAAATGCGGCATAAATTAATACATGCATGCATCTTAATTAATGTGAATGTGAGTGAGACGGAAGGAGACCTGCAATTGCCGGAGCAGAGAGCCACATGTGGTGGTGGCGGTGGACATGGCGAGGCGGGGAGGGGATACAGAGAGAGAAAGCAGGGAAAACGAAACTCGAAACCCTAGAAAGAATTACTGGTGGGAGGACACAGACGAGCGCCACTTGTCTCTCTCCCTCTCTTTAACTCTGAGCTTTTTCATGATTGCATTTGGGGATCTGATCTTGTATACTTATTGCGAGATTTGATAGGGATTCGAGCGAGAGAGAGAGAGAGAGAGAGAGAGCCGGGGGGGGGGGGGGGGGGGGTGTTCCGAAAAGACTCTGATTCTGGGCTTCCTTTTGGCGGGAAATAAATCAAAAACAAGCATGTGGGTACTACTTTTAATTCTCGCATTTTTTGTATTTCGAAATTTACGTTTAAGACCAAGGGGATAGCGGTTCGCTGTTGAATGGAATTCATTGGCATGCACGCACGCCGGAGTTTGGATGGTGAATTTTTTCTCTGAGTTTTTTTTTTAAATGATTACCAAAAGAGATTATATAAAAAAAATAGACTTTCCATTATAAGTAATATAAATTGTCATATATCTTCTTTAACTGAACACCTCTGAAACACCAACGCCACTATCAAACTTACACCTTTGCCACCACCCCCATAATCAAATTCACAAATTGAACAGCTTCAGGTTAATAGGAGAAAACCTGTAGGAGGCAACAGTTGCGGGTTTAGGTCAGTGGTGGATGTGAGTCGTTGATGGTGGCAGTGGATGATGGCAGTTTGTGGGTATAGTCATTTGTAGGAGCAGATACGTCGGTGGCGACGGCGGTGGGTTTAGATAAGGTTGGCCGTTGAAATGGCGGTGGAAGTGGGTCATTTGTGGTGGTGGTGGTGGTGGTGGTGGTGGTGGTGGGTGGTAACAATGGATAGGGTCATTTGTAGGGGCGAATTTGGGGGTGGCAACTTTGAAAAATCTGAATAATTATGGCTTTAAAAAAATAACAATCAATACTTGTCCAACGATCTTCTTTATAGTATTACATGAATGTGATAATAGATAAAAGAAAACCGAAAAGAAAAGTTACGCACTGCTCGACTAATCTAAGGGTGAGCTTCTCCTTAGATTTTCCCTCCTTGACCTTGTATGACCCCGAAGAGTGAATTCCAGGCCTTTTCTCCTGAAAAATTAGCTTTCACAAAGCTTATTCTAATGCATATAGAGAAAAGATGAAGATTGGTTGGGTCCTAAAGGTTTCATCTTCTAGCTATAATATGAATCTTGAATCACATGGTTATCTCATAACCTTATCCCGAACCTAATAGTTATGGTTGACACCACTAAATAACTGTAATACCGCTCTTGTCTAGGAAATAGTATTTAAGCCTTGCATCTAATTATCTGCAAAATTTTCTCTACAAGATATTCATAAATGTCTCCATATCATTTACCAAAGCACGCGCATGCACACATACAGAGTCACAACCCCTTACCCCCGCCCTACACATACGCACGCGTGTGCACACATACAGAGTCACAACCCCTTACCCTCCCCCTACACATACGCGTGCGCGCCACACACACACTGTCACATGCATACACACATTATCTCAGCCATAAACAAACACAGTCACACCCACACACAGTGATAGCGTACATTGTGTGTGTGTGTGTGTGTGTAAGTGTGTCTATGTGTGACAATATCTACGTGTGGGCGTGTGCATGCGTGTGTGGGGGGTTGAGGGTGGGGTGGGATAATGTATGTGTGAGAGATAGAGAGGGAAAGAAGAGAAGAGGGCGAGAGAGAAATGAGACTGTAAAAGGACAGATATTGGGTAAATGGAGTTACAGGACAACGACAAGGACAATTTGATGGAGTGGCTTGATTGAAACGAATTTCAAAATTTAATAGTCACTTTGACACAAATTGATGTTCAATTATCAAAGTTGAATTTGCCTAATAGTATAGAAGTCAATCGAGTAGTTAACTTTTTTTTTATATAAATTATGTCATGCCATGCTTCAGTTTCGACTATGTATTACTCCCTCCGTCCCACATAAATTGATCATATTTTTTTTGGGCCGTTTTACAAGAATGGTTCACTTTATAAATTAAGAAATATTCTCTAAGTATTTTTACACATTTACCTTTTTATACTTTTCTAATTCTAATTCTCTCTCCACATTTATCTGTTCAACAACTCATTTTCTCTCTTTTGTCCCACATTCTTACACTTTTTTACTTTATTTATCTCCCCCCTCTCTCTCTCCATATTTAACACTTCGTTAATTCATTTTCTCTCTTCTGACCCACCAACTTCCTCTCCTCTCTCTAAAGGATGAGAGTGCACAATATATAATCAATATCCTTAATTTACGAGAAAAAAATCAAATTTTGTGAGGCATTGTGAGTAGTATACATCAAAGATGAAAAAGGTGCACTTGCACTGGTTAGCATACTAAAAGTTTAACACCATCTATCAAAATCTAACGGCAGGGGGTGTCATTACTAGAGAAGGGTGGTGATCAAGGATTTAAATTAGGTTTGTAGATGTTTAGCAAAACAGATTAAAGATTTAATCTGCATCAAAAAACTCAAAACTGATGAAATTCATAATCCTAGAAAATGAATAATATGAAATAATCACTTTTCTCATAATCATGTTTGACATTCTAATTTATTATTCTATTTTCATATTTCTTGCAAAAGAACATCTCACATCCTTTGACTAATTTGTAAAAGTTATTGTACTGTCAGCATTAATGTGAGATCGTGCATGTTTTTTAATTTAAAGTAAAAAATAAATAACTTTTGTAGACGGACAAAAATAACTTTTTGATTATTTATTTGTATAGTATCGTTATTTGCATACGAAGCTATCTTAATATCACATTTCTAAATGGTTATTAAATATTTATTTATTAAGTGTTCATCTATAATCATTCTGTCATAAATAGACTGATTTAGGCACTTTTTATCAAAACACTTTTATAACTTTAAGCTAGTTTACAATTACTTTTGTCAAAAGTAAAGTAATTCTGCTTAAAGTAGATTAAATTGATTTTAAAAATTAATTAAGATTTAAGTAAAATTCTCTTTTTTAGTGTCAATCTCAAACGGACTCTTAGAGGCCGTTTGAGATTGATTCTTAAAATAGATTTTTTTAAAATCCAAATCAGTTTCTAAAATCAGCTTTAATCTATTTTAAGCATCATAAATTAAAAATTGTTAAAGGTGTTTGAGTAAAAAGGGATTAAAGTAGGTTTAGATAGCAAAATTACCATATAGTGTGTTCAAAATGAAATTTAGCATTTAATGTCTTTTCAAAAGTAAGGATATTTTGGTAAATCTCTTGGTCAAATCTGATTTTTCAAAACTGATAGTTTTGAGCACATTGGAGCAGATTTAATCGGTTTACTTTTTTTTTACCAAACATTTCAAAACTGATTTAATCTGAATTTAACCAGGTTTGACCAATCTAGAATCAATCCCAAATACCTTCTTACTCTATTTTAAGCATATCGCTCATGAGAAAATGGCTTTTGGGGTTACGACTCCATGTGGTAACACTTAATTTTTTAGTTTTTTCTCCAATTTTGTAAATTGGAGAAAATAAACATGTTTGGCACACAGTTTTCGTTTTTTTTTCTTTAGTTTTAAAAACATGGCTCTTTTTGAAAACTCTAAAAAGGAGTTTTCGATTTTCAGTTTTGGTTTTCATTTTGAGACCACCACCACCACTCTCCCATCGCTGGCAGCCACCGCCTGCGACCGACAGCCACCAGCCACAACCGGTGACCGACAGCCTCTTTCGGTGGCCAATAGCCACCTCCGGTGACCATTGTCTACTACCGTCGGCGGCCGGCCACCACCACCGCCACGCCCCACTACCGCCACTGCAAACTACCACCAAAGAAAAAACTCAAAATTAAAATTGGTAATCAAACATCCAAAAGAAAAAAAAATTTAAAATAAAAACTGGGTAATTAAACACCAATTTATTTTTATATAAAAAAATAAACTAATTTTAATTTTTTTAAAAATAAAAAATAAAAAATAAAAATATTATCAAACGCTACCTACGGATCAGACACAACGATATCCATGACTGACTTGGAACCGTTGCGATTTAATATGCTTAGCCGCCGAGTGCGGTTCACATGATGGATGTTGAGCGCACATTTTAATAGTCAAGTGGGGTAAATCACACACGTCGGGTCTATGGGAGGGGGTGAAGTGCATGTTTACCAAAGTGGCAGAGTACGCATTTTGAGACACCTGTTTTCCTTCCGATCTTGTACACTCACCCACTCCTACAACACTAGAAATTTACCTGTACTTCCCTTTCTCTTTCGTTGCTTTGCTAGCAGTTCGATCACTGGCAGGCCCACTTCTAAGTTGCGGAGCTAGCAAAGTGGTTAAATCGACAACCTTTACTCTAAAGTTCAATCTCACAGTGAAGTTCTTGAATAAGGTATCCGTTTCCTTTGTGTACATGTTTTGTTCTGGGTTTGCCGGTAATCACTCTGCGGGTCAGTTTCTGCTCCTAGCGTGCTTCTGAAATCAGGTTGTGGGTGATAACTATTGTACCAAGTAAATGTGTTCATGTCCAAACAGAAATGCATGTTATTATTAGGTGGGTCATTTTGACACACTCTTAAAAATCAAGAGACAAGCACAGAAAGGGGGCGATTAATTTTAGCGGACAAAATATTGGAATCGGCTTGTAACTTGTACTAGCAGTAGAAGAAATTGCTGTTATGGAACATGGGTGTACTGTTCCTCCTGTTGTTGACAAGTCTAGGGTTTTGGATGTGAGGCCTCTGCGTTGCTTGAAACCAGAGTTTCTATCCCCTCCACAAGCCCCTCCTTTCGTCTGTGCCCCGCCTTTTGGTCCATTCCCACCTGGGTTTTCTCCAATTTACCCATTTAGCACACCCCAAGGGTCTCAAATTTCACCTGATCAAAACCGTCAGAACAGCGCCCAAACTAGACCTACCTCTAATCAAGAATGGGGTTCCCCCTTAAGCCAGCCAGGTCAAACTCCTCCAGGTCCAGCACGGGTTCATGCTCCAGCTCCCATCCGGTCATATAGAAAACCCAATCCGGAGTCAGAGACTCTGGAGTTTTCGGGGGCTTCAAATGGAGATGTGGGTTTTTCGATGGAAAACGGTGGACAAAAGCGGAAGAAGACCAAGAGGATTGTTGATGGTAAGGGTTTAAGTAAGGATTTCGTTGTTGGGCATAGTTGGTTTCAGCGAGATGATGGTAATAGGGAAGCAGTTGATTATGCACTCATGGCATATGATGCGCTGCGAAGGAGGCTTAGCCAAGTAGAAGATGCCAAGGAAGCACCCGGTGGAGGAAATAAAAGCGCTCATTTGACAGCGGGTAAAATCTTGATGTCAAAAGGTGTTCGAACAAACATGAAGAAGAGAATTGGACTTGTTCCTGGTGTCGAAATCGGGGACGTATTCTTTTTCCGGTTTGAAATGTGTTTGGTGGGACTACATTCTCAGCCTATGAATGGGATTGATACTATGGCTCTCAGGGGTGAGAAGGGAGAAGAGCCTGTGGCGATTAGCATTGTTTCCTCGGGAGTGTATGATGACGATGCCGAGGATAAAGATGTGCTGATCTACAGCGGCCAAGGTGGGAATGTCAATAATAAAGACAAGGAAGTGGCAGATCAAAAGCTTGAAAGGGGCAATCTCGCTTTGGAGAGAAGCTTGCATCATGCGAATGCCGTCCGAGTAATTCGAGGTATGAAAGATACGATAAATCAAACTGCAAAGGTTTATGTATACGATGGGCTTTACACAATTCGGGAGTCATGGACAGAGAAAGGGAAATCAGGTTGCAACATTTTCAAGTATAAATTGGTAAGATTGCCCGGGCAGACTAGTGCTTTCGCTATATGGCAATCTCTCCGGAAATGGAAAGAAGGTCTCACTTCCAGGACTGGACTTGTTCTTCCGGACCTCACTTCAGGTGCCGAAAGTATACCTGTTTCACTTGTGAATGAAGTTGATGATGAGAAGGGACCTGCTTATTTCACTTACTTTCCTGGCCTCAAGTATTCAAAATCTTTCAAATTACTGCAGCCTTCTCTGGGATGTAACTGCCATAAAGCATGCCTCCCAGGCGATCTTAACTGCTCCTGCATTCGTCAAAATGGAGGTGATTTTCCTTACACAGCCAATGGGGTCCTAGTGAGCCGAACACCGCTAGTACATGAGTGTGGTCCGACATGCCCTTGCTTTCCTAACTGCAAGAACCGAGTTTCACAGACTGGTTTGAAACTGCGCATGGAAGTGTTTAAAACCACTAGCAGGGGTTGGGGCCTGCGGTCATGGGATCCTATTCGAGCTGGTAGTTTTATATGTGAATTTGCAGGTGAAGTCATTGAGAGTTTGAATGGAAATGAGGAAGAAAATGATGAGTATGTCTTTGACACAAACCGTAGGTATAACAGTTCATTTAAATGGAACTATGAACCCAAGTTACTGGATAAGGAGACAACTGATGAATCTACTGAAGAATACAAGATCCCATCACGACTAGTTATTAGTGCAAAAACTGTCGGAAATGTAGCTCGTTTTCTCAACCATAGCTGCTGTCCTAATGTCTTTTGGCAGCCGGTTATATATGAACACAACAATGAATCATTCCTCCATATTGCATTTTTCGCAATCAAACATATCCCTCCCATGACAGAGTTGACTTATGATTATGGCATAACCCAGTCTGAAACACAGGGAAAGAAGAAATGCTTATGTGCTTCATCAAAGTGCAGGGGCTATTTTGGATAACATCAGCTCAGAAATGCATCCAGGGGATAAGCATCGTGCCATCAAGCACAACGTCGGATGAAAGGTTTGTATCCACCCACATTTCTGTAGCTTTATAATGTCTGCTAAAACTTTCTTCACTAAGACCGTAAAGTTATCTTCATTTCATGTTACATTGTTGATTGAATGGTAGAATGGTCAATGATATGGTCAAGTAGATGATTGCTTTTCCACCCTCTTATTTTCCGCTGAAGGGTTAAGACTTGTCAATGATATGTTTTCTTAGTGGCAAAAAGGGGGTGGAAAAACATGTAGGGGGGTTTGAAGAGCATTTGCTAAAAATAAACAAGTAGAAAACCTGCATGCATTTTGTGTCCCTGTCCTCTAGAAGTTATACATGTTTATACTATCTATCAAGAGGGAAAAAAGGATAACAGAAGGTGTATATTTATGTCTTATAATTGTCTAAATGCATTATCTGCAAAATTCTAGAAGGTAACATGTATGCATTATCTGCAAAAGCCTAGAAAGTAACATGTTCTTGTTCAACTCTCAAAGAATCTAGAATTGCGTCGCAATGACTCCAGTACAAATGCCTAAAACATCCACCTGGTTCTCACCGTTGGTTTTTGATCAAGTTGTTAGATGATTGTTACGAGTTCTGAATAATCCATTTATGAAACTTTTGGTTCTGAATATAACATGTTCTTGTTCAACTCTCAAAGAATCTAGAATTGCGTCGCAATGACTCCAGTACAAATGCCTAAAACATCCACCTGGTTCTCACCGTTGGTTTTTGATCAAGTTGTTAGATAATTGTTACGAGTTCTGAATAATCCATTCATGAAGCTTTTGTGCTGCAGACCTTAGTGCTCATGTTTCAAGTTTGTTGGATACTGACTTACAAGCTGAAAACAGAATAAATACTACAGAACCATAAACTCCATCAGTCATTATTGAGGGTGTGAAGTAACCCTGCGTCTGATTCCGTCATCTCTATAATATAATACACCATCAAAAGTACTAAAGTACCCTGCATCGTCGTAAAAACCCTTTTATTGAACTCGCGACCTAATACTATTTCTTTCCCCCCCGAACTCACTACGTGGACATCCGGAGTGTGCCGAGGAAAAAATACAGTGCCGACTTTAAATTTCAAGAAGATGGTGATGGCAAAGCTGATGCCAAATGTCAGATGACAATGCCAATGTGATACTCCTGCTGCAACTGCAAATACTATTGCTGATGCCATCGATTGCGTTTGCTGATACCATTGCTGGAGTTTCCGGTGCCAAGGAAACAAGAGAGAGAGCTTTCTCCAATAGTGAAGTAGAGCAGTATGAGGAGAAGGCGTCAAGGGAGGAAAAGGTCAACTGCAATTATTCTCACAGAGTGCATAGTTCAATAAGAACGAGATGCGATATTTGAATTTTTCCACTCTTAGGGTCGAAAATTAACTATTATTCTAATTGGCTTGGGCAAACTCTACAATAAAATGGTCTGGTAAGTAATGGAAACCACTAAGTTATTTGGCTGATTCTTACATGCCATGGTTAATTGGGGTTTAACTGTATAAGTAACTTAAGCAGGGTTAGTTCTTGTATGTTTGACATGGTTGTAAAGCCTTAAAAAAACCTCGGAATCACAACTTTCATGCTTTCCATAATGTGGTCACATGAATTCTGAGATTCTTTAGGTCTAAATCAAGAGGAAAATCCAACCAGTTATCCTCGAGAGAACTGAAAGTTCTAAGTCCTCAATTGAGATGGTTCAGTCAGATTGAAAGTACTTACTTAAACAATAGGTAAAAGAAGTCCTCAAGTTTTGTAATGAGCATGTATGTCGATCACAAGACAGTGATACTTGACACTCTGTGAACTTTATTTTCACAAGACTCGTATTTTCACAAGACTCGTAGTAGAAAATTAAATATACTGACCTACTTTGGAAAATTGAAACGATTTATCCAAGCAAGCAAGCAAGCCACACCGAGAGAGACCAAATAGGATCGTCCAGTTCCTATAGAACCTATCACTAAAATACCCCTAGAGGGGGATAAGGCTAAGCGGAGCGAAAAGGGATCCTGGTTCTCTAGCCAATTTTCTTATTGAAGTTAAGAACTTAGTAATTTCTTTTGAAGGGTCTAGTTTGGTGATGTTGAATTTCATTGGCTAGTTTCCTTTTGGTATCGCCAGTCTTGCAAAGAAGGATCAACATCTAGGTTGCCGGCTAGATTCATTCTAGGTACAAGAACTCTTTCTTATCAGTGATTCTTTCCAAATGGAAGCCACAAAATGTAGCTGATTTGTCGTCAACCTTAATAGTACAGACTAAATGTTTTTCCATTTAAGCTCCAGACTCACTGTGGGTTAGGAGGCCATCGGTATAATTGGTTAAACGTGTTCTTACAGTTAATTATGATAGTATAGTCTCGTAACTCATTCACTAAGCATATACTGTGCAAGGATAGAAAGGACAAATTAAAGTTCTCATTGAGCCCTATCGAGTCAGTAAACGTAGTTCGCTTTGGATTGTTGGTATGGTAGAGTGGTATATACTTTCTCATAATTTGCTACCATGAAAAGGTAGTTATGACTCTGTAAGACAATGTAACGGTTTTAGGCTGGGATGCTGAGGGCTTAGTCTTGGGAGAGACTGCGACTTTCACTGGATCGTTCCTTTTCTTCTGAGGATTTGAATATAAATTTTCCCTTCAGAATCTTTCTTACTTCTTTGCCCTTGAGTTTGGTCTAAATCCGCTGTTGTTTATAGTTCTTTGGGTGTGTAAGATGGTCATAATTCTTAATTTCTTATTGTATTACCCATTATTGTAGAATAATTCTAGCTAGGCGCTTTCTTTGTATATTTGCACCCCATTTGTCACTGTGTGCCTCTGGTAACAGGCGCGGATTTGGTTCATGCCGATAACAATATGTGAGGCCTTTGAATTGAAGGAGTGATTAATCATCTGTGTGAAAAAATCTGTTGATGGATTGCAAAGTGGGTGTTACATATATTTTGTCCGGTGGTGGCATGAACACTTTTGGTTGTGGGGTAGTGATGATGGTAACCAGTGGCCGCGTCAGGAAGGAGAGAATTTTTGTGTAAATGGTCATTTACTCTTAAGGTCTACTATATCTGGAAACATCCCCTTTTGCTTTGACAATAGGGGCTGCCACTGCATAACGGTTTATATAGTTATGGCTATTTAAGAGAAAAACCGTATTATTTCCTTGTGCTGAATAAGATCCTCTTCCTAATACAGAGGTGTGTGCTGCTTTTGTTGTATATATACCATGTAGTCTCGGCTGTAAAACTTTCCTCACTAGGCAAGTAGATGATTTGTATTCAACACCATCAACTAGGTCTTGGCGTTTAAACAACTATGATGCTACTAGCAGGAACAGCGAGCTGGTTGGAGACATTCTCGTCGGCCTTTTCATTCTCTCCCCTTCCTTGACAACAATAAAATTCGTAGCTATTTTGAATTTACATACAAGTGGTCAGCGATAATTTTGATTTCATTTGTGTTGAAGGGACATCAATTGCTTATGGTTCTGGATTTGTATATGTTTTAATGTCCACGGCTGCTCGTGATCTTGCATTTGTCAGGCTTTTAACAATGTTTATGTGCTAGTATAAAGCACTATCTTCACATGCCCTCCTGCTTACAGGTGATGGAATCTCATCGCTCAAGTTGCTTCTATGTCGTCTATTTCGTTATGTATGTTCCTCAGGCCGCTGTTAGGGGAAATATTTTGAAGGGTATAATCTCTCTCTGCTAGTCAGGCTCACTTGCTTTTGGAATGGTGGTATAATCCCTTTTCTTGGTGGTCGGCCGGTGTAGCTGTACCTTATGTACTTCATCTCCCTTGTGTTCTGTATCGATGACCTGCTCTGTACACATTCGGGGAATACTGTCTATGTTTATTCCTGCTACTAGGCTTGTTAGACGGTCATTTTGTGCCAATGATGATGACAAAAGCATGTGCTTTTGAAGATGATGTTGATTTCAGTTGCAAGTGCAAGGGTTCGGAATTGACTATGATATTGTGGGATGTTCTGTTTGATTTGCTAGATCTAGATCTAGTATACTGTCCTTCCTACTGTTGATACAGTCGTGTCTTTGTTACTCTGACTAGACCTTGAAAGACGAAAATTGCATCAAGGATTGAATTCCAATATACGTTGTTTTAGAAGTCCAAATGGTGTCGTTAAGACAGATATAAAAGCGTGATTCTCTACCTCCTAAGTCTCCTCATCTTCATTTCTCTCGCGTTTTCTCCTCCAGCTCCCTTGGTGCCCCCACCTTTGCTGATTCAATCCGCTCGCCACCACTTTCCTCCTTCCGATCTCCGCCCCCCCCCCCCCCCCCCCCCCCCCCCCCCCCCCCGCCCGGGGAATAGTCACAAACCCCAGCCTTTGCTCCGGGGGTTGCTCGTTCATCGAGATGGAGCTTACATGATTATGTATCAATTTTCGAAACTCGTTTGTCTGTACTATCTTGATGTGATGCCGGTTTATTCTAGTACCATTCTCGTACTCAGCTTAACCCGATATTCGTTACCAATTTGCTGAAACGTCAACTTGTTGTCAATTTTGTTGAGTTTGCGGACAAAAACTTAACTTGAAGGGAGTGAAGTGGGTGAGTTTGTGATGATTGAACTTCCAACACACACTCGAGCTTGTCCTTTTTTGAGGTATTATTTTGACGAAAAAATTTTAGCTGCTACTCCTATTGGAGGAATCTTCCTCCAACCTCTTATATAACGACGATCAATCGTTTCTAAATATTTTTAGTGATTTTTATTTAGTGATGTTAAAAAAGTATTGCTACTATTTGTTGTTGAAAGTGTTAGAAGAAAAGTTCTTATAAATTTATAAGAATTATTAATTATCACTGTATACAAGATTGGAAGAAAAATAACATTCAAAATTTGTTATTTTTTAAATCGGCTTTTGAGACATTTCTCCATCTTACCAACCTTCTTACCAACTCTAAGTGGGTTCCAGCATCCCCACCAACCTTCTACCACCTCTTGGTGTGGGTCCCCTGTGCTCTACATGTTGACCCTTATCCAACCAACATCACCCACCTCAAACAATTGAGAACCAAACCAAACCCCGCCCCCCTACTGATTCCTAATCCACCTCAGACTTCACCGTTCGAATTAATAATATATATTCTTATAATTTATGAGGAGTGTGAGGATGATAAGAGATTGAGATGGACATGTCATAGTTGTGAAGAGAAAGGTTACATGCATGCTTTTAATTTTTCTCATGGAATTTATAATTACTATTATCTCGTTGCACTGAGGATAAAGTGTAAGAAGAAAATTCTTTTTTGTTAATAATGAGCATGCAGAGAATGTAATATGCGATATACTTGAGTTCTCATTTTTTATTTGATTTTATTTTTTGGATAGGAAGAAAATATTAATGAAAGAAAGAAAGATTGCAAAGTAAACGGTTATATAAAGACCTACGCCAATTTTCGTATGAGTGCTCCATTAAAAAGATTGTTCTATTTAAAAGATTGCTCATATTCAAAAAAAATGTTTTTGAATATGAGCTCTTTAAAGTCTATTATTTTTTATCGTCTGTTAAGTTAGTTTTGTGTTTAAAAAGAATAAAGTGTTCAGTGATATAATTAATGTAATAGCCAAAATTAAGTTTTATAAATAAAAATATTAATTAAATACTCTAAAACCTTATAAGTAATGTATAGAATCAATTTTCAAATTATATTCGGCTTATTGTTCAACCCTTATACACTTACATATACATAGATTACTACCCCATCAAAAAAGTTTGGTGTATACATTACCCTTATGTCCATCAATCGTACACAAAATATATGGACACCCTGCATGGATGAATCCTGATCTCCCCAACAGTTTGCATAACAAGCCTTGACCAAATTAAAGTAAATTGACTTTCTCCTCCACTTTAATTTGATTCTTGAATTATTCAGTCGGACCAAAGTACCCTTCACCAACTCCCTCCAACCATTTGCACTCTCTTTATATGAGAAACCACCCTCTCCAACCATACCAACCCCCTCCTCCTTGATCATGGCTCTCCCTCTCCTCATCCTCGCCCTCACCTTCGCCTCCATCTTGCTAGCACGCCACCTCTTCCAAAAGCTAAGATTCAAGCTCCCTCCAGGCCCGCGCCCGTGGCCTATCGTAGGGAACCTCTACGACATAAAGCCAGTGAGGTTCCGGTGCTTCTCCGAGTGGTCACAGGCTTACGGCCCGATCATATCGGTCTGGTTCGGCTCCACACTGAACGTCATCGTCTCTAACTCGGAGCTCGCCAAGGAAGTGCTGAAAGAGAATGACCAGCAGTTGGCAGACAGACACAGGAGCAGATCAGCAGCTAAGTTTAGCAGAGAAGGGAAGGATCTGATATGGGCCGATTATGGACCTCATTATGTTAAGGTTAGGAAAGTTTGCACGCTCGAGCTCTTCTCTCCGAAGAGGCTCGAAGCTCTGAGGCCTATCAGAGAAGATGAGGTCACGGCCATGGTGGAGTCCGTCTTCAAAGACTGCGCCAGCCCTGGTATGTCTCCTGATCTGATCACACAAATATATATTCCTAGTTTCTGTTTTTGGACATACAATGTTGGGCCTTTGGCATGTTCTGCTTATTGCATGAGATGTTTAGGTAGACTTTTGTGGACACGTTTAATGCACCCACATAGTAATTTACGGTGAAACTACCAATGGCGGTGGTTACAAGTTCAATCGCTCGTGTCATTAACGATACTCGACAAAATCATAAAAACTTCTACGGAAATGATATAAGAAACTTTATGAGTACTTGTTTGCGTAGCTTTTAGATATGGACTTCGGATTCTCTCCTGTACATACATTTGTCGCTAAAAGTGCAGTCAATACAAAACTTTACCTGTTTCTTAAGGCTACTTGTCAGGTTATAAAAAGATAGTTACAACTTTTCGTATATTGCTGTTAAGAATTGTTACTGAAAATGTTAATAAAAATATTTATATTTAACGATCATTAATCGTCGCCGTACACAATCTTTTCACGATCCGAATAGCAACAACAAAAGAATTTTCAAACCACCGAAAGAAGCCTTTTGTGATTTAAAGAGGTTCTTAATTCTTCTGAGCGCCCCATTTTAGGAGGGGTAATAGAAAAATGGGCTCCAGAGAATATATGCTGGCCAGGCCTTGAGATGTCCACTGTTGGATCATTGATGGTTAACCAACCAAGAAGGGTACCTGGAAGAATAAATTAAAGTTGAACTTGAGATGTCAGGCGGAATGATTCAAACATTTTTCTTTTGTAATGGCGAAGTTACCATATAGCCCTCGTGTACTTTTACCGTTGAGCCAGGGCAACTTGTGAGTTATGATGCTATTTATATCAAAGCATATGGGAACGCGATGTTGAAGTTAGGTTGTGCCCTTTTTCAAATTACAAGTCACTTTTGGACCTTGTAACCATCTAATTAGCTTTCTCGGTGCTCTGATTCTGTCATGGGCCTGCGACGCGGTAAAGGGCTTCAAGCGGAATACAGTAAATACCTTTATGTTTTCATGAGTGATCGATCTTACTTATAATGACCATGCAATGCAGATAACTTGGGAAAGAGTTTGCTTGTGAAGAAATATCTAGGAGCAGTAGCATTCAACAATATCACCAGGCTCGCTTTCGGGAAGCGGTTCGTGAACTCGGAGGGCTTGATGGACGAGCAAGGGCAAGAGTTCAAGGCAATCGTTTCAAACGGATTGAAGCTCGGGGCATCTCTCGCCATGGCAGAGCACATCCCGTGGCTCCGGTGGTTGTTCCCCCTCGAGGAAGAGGCATTTGCAAAGCACGGGGCGCGCCGCGACCGTCTCACACGAGCCATCATGGAGGAGCACACTCTTGCTCGCCAAAAGAGCGGCGGAGCCAAGCAACATTTTGTGGATGCATTGCTCACCCTTCAAGAACAATATGACCTTAGTGAGGATACAATTATTGGCCTACTTTGGGTACGTTTCCCTCTTTATCCTTTTTTTTGCTTCACAATTTGGTAGCTAAAACAAAAAAAAAAAAGTCATGCTTCGCCTATATGATCAAATGTTATCTATAAGTAGACTTAATTGGTTTAAAGTTTAAGAACTCTAGATTTATTACTTTAACTACTACAATATTTTGGGCACCAAAATGTGTTTTAATAGTAAAGTGCACATTTTGTGTAATGAATTAGTCGAGCTAAGTTTTGGTATTTTTTTTTATATTCTGAACAGGATATGATCACGGCAGGAATGGACACGACCGCAATCACAGTTGAGTGGGCAATGGCCGAGCTGATCAAGAACCCTGGGGTCCAAGAAAAGGCACAAGAGGAGCTGGACCGTGTGATCGGGTGCGAACGGGTGCTAACTGAGTCCGACTTCTCGAACCTCCCCTACCTCCAATCAGTGGCAAAGGAGGCACTGCGGTTGCATCCTCCAACCCCACTCATGCTCCCTCACCGTGCCAACGCCAACGTCAAGGTGGGCGGCTACGACATACCTAAGGGCTCCAACGTGCACGTCAACGTATGGGCTGTGGCTCGTGACAGTGCGGTCTGGGAGAACCCGACGGAGTTCCGACCGGAGCGGTTCCTCGAGGTAGATGTGGACATGAAGGGTCACGATTTTCGCCTATTACCATTTGGTGCCGGGAGAAGAGTGTGCCCCGGAGCACAGTTAGGGATCAATCTGGTGACATCCATGTTGGGCCATCTGCTGCACCATTTTTCCTGGGCTCCACCAAGTGGGCTCAAACCGGAAGAGATTGACATGGCAGAAAACCCGGGGCTGGTCACCTACATGCGAACCGCATTACAGGCCGTCCCAACTCCGAGGTTGCCCACTCATCTTTACAAACGGGTGGCTGTTGATATGTAAAAGACATCCAACAAACTCGGTTACAATTTTCTAACCGAGTTTGTTGGACTCTTCGTCTTATCCAAGCACCAAAAATTTTAGCGGGCATGGCGTTGCGCTATTTAGCTACTTCTATGGCGATCGTACTTGTGATTGATTTTTAAAAGTAAATTTGTAATTATTTTTAAAAATCAGATTTAAGTTGCTTTTATCAAAACTAGCTTTAAGCCATGAACGTTATTTGAATAAAGTGTACTAGAATTGGTTTCAATGTGGCAAAAATGGCCGTGAAGTTTAGCTAGCGTTTCAATAAAATTTGCTAAAGGCCCTTGTCGTTAATAAGGATTTGGTACTTTACTTGGTTAGACCTGATTATGAAAAATTGATTAATCAGTTCTTTAGCTTTTGAAAGCTGACCTAATCGGTTTATATTTTTGTCAAATGCCTAATAATATGATTTAGTCTAAATTTAATCAGATTTGATCACTCGACGATCAAGTTCAAATAGGCTCTTAAAGACATAGTAAGTGCCGCAATGTACCACTAAATGTTGTTGAAGGTGACTCATTTGAGCTCAAGAGTATCATCACTTCTAAATCCAAGTTTTCTTTCTTCAAAGATTAGAGAAATTATTGGTTATTAATTGGTTTTGTCACCGAAAATCAAAGTTTGTTCACCAGCAGGCTTGTGTTTGAATGAGGAACCTTTCATTTCAAAATCCATTTATTTTAAAGCTCGTTGATTTATAAATTTATGAAATTACAAATTTAGTGTATGAGTGTTTTGTAGAAGCGGGTATTTTATGTGTGGATTTACATCTGAAAAATCGAAGCCAGATAATTTGATGGTGTACAGATACAAACTAATGAGAGAGAGAGTTTTCTTTTTAATGGAAGAAGGTAGATAAAATTTAGGGAGAAAAAAAAGTGTTATTTTATCCCTACATTCGTGAAAAGGAATTGCCAAGTGACTAAACTGGACTAGTTATTTGTCCAAGGGATTTTAGCACACTAAATTTTCTTTTCTAAATCCCTCTTAAAATTTAGTAAAGCTCTCTCGTTATAATCCAAACAAAGAATTTGGTCTCATGTATTTTCAAATCCTCTGTAAACAAGAAATTCCTAGTTCAATTACCTCGTCCAAAAGGTAGTCAAAATAAGTGGATTATGGTGAGCTTATAACAGTCGCATCACACTCGTGTAATGACATCCAAATATAAGCTTATTGCAGCTAGCTGCCTGGGGATTATATAAATAAGTCTTCTATATCTACAGTCAGTATTACAAATCCATCACAGTTAGTTTTTGTGTTTATACTACCGGTGATAGGGCAGATTTTTGTAAAACATTTCATAAACAATAACATCCCTGTCCTCTAGACGTATAAAGATTCTTTGCAGGATAAGTAAATGTGTTATGTTTCAATTAACCTAGTATGAATCTGCATCAATACTTCAATAATGGAAACTTCATTCTCACTCCATCTTGTTATATTAGCTTTAGGAGAATTTTTGTTTCTCGATTTTCTGAGTGATATGATGTGCTAAGTTGATAGAACATTTTAGTTACGCTAACTGGTCTTAGAAAGTGCTAGTCGCGTTGATTGACGAATCTTCAGTTCCACAACGGTAAGCCAGTAAATTGCTTGATCACGGAATGTTTTTCTATGAACGTTTTTCTACCCATTTGCCTGTCTCCATCTTCATTTTCCAACAAGAACACCCCATTCCCCCCACTCCCCGCGTCTCCCTCCTCGTCTTCATCCACTCCCACCACTAACCACACATACAACTGCACAACCATCTCCTTCTCCTCTGGTCTTCATATACTAATACTGTCAACCACCAATCACACAAGTCGACTAACTCCCCTCTCCTTTTGGTCTGTATCCACCGCAACCACCAACCCTACACACAGTCACATAACCACCCCTTCCCACTCTAGCGTTCATTCCCCGCCACCCGCCAACCGCCAATCGCACTCATTACCGCACCACCACCCCTTTCACTCGGTCTTCACCCCCACCATCATACCCCCCCTCCAGCTATCCTGGTCCCCGCCTATGTCAAAATCTAGTCACCGTAAATCCTCACAACCACCACCTACTCCATTGTAATCATTGTAACCACCAGAATGCAACTGCCACTGTTCAAGACCAAAACCTAGCCCTAAACGTTAAGCAACCACCATGAAAGCTCATAGCACAACCTATTGCGTTGCAATCACCACCACCACTCAGCTACAGCCCAAGTATCAATTACAGCAACACCTTAAAACTCGCACATAATTGCGCGAGTGCATCTGCCTAGATCTGCACAAGAGTGTGCTCGTGTGCAAATATGTGCATGTCAGCCGTATGGCCACCATTGATCCACGATCATTGTAGTGAGGAGAGGTTGGTGGCCGCCAAATTCACCAAGGGTCTTCGAAACCATCACCACTGCCTCACTGGCGGCTGCCAAAACCACCATAGTACATACTTCCGCTGCTAGTATGAGTAGGCGGGATGTGCGACAAACTTTTTTTTTTTTTTTTTCGATTGGCTGTATTTTTTTTGGTGGGTGTATAAAAGAGGTAAATTACAAAGACTGTATTGACATTTTATTAAAAATAAAGTATACTGCATAAGCAAAGAACATATAAGATACAAACTGCGTCATAACCGAAAAAATATAATTTTTATGAATAACTAAGATTTTAATGACATATAATATTTTAAAAGTTAATCGGGTTTACTGTAATGACTTTCTAACTTTAATTTTAAGAGCTTTAGCGATACTTATTCCAAAATAAAATATATTGCATAAGTAAAAAATGTATAGGATAAAAACTGCGTCATACCGAAAGGATATAATTTTTATGAATAGTTAAGATTTTTATGACATGTAATATTTTAAAAGTTAATTAAGTTTACCGTAATGACTATCTAACTTTAATTTTAAGAGCTTTAGAGATACTTAAATGTTCCTTAATAAATGGTAAATGGAACCTTTGACGAAAAATTTCATGCCAACGAAGCAGGTGCTTTGCTTACAGAGTAAGCTAAGAGGCTGACACGCGTGCGGAGTCCAAAACTCGCCGAAATCACAACACAGCCAACACTTCATAAACCCCCAACAGATATGAAGTCCAATTATACTTTTTCTGCTGCTTCTGCAACCATTGAGTATTGAGATTGAAGATCAACACACAGGGTTTTGCAGAGACGAAGATCTGATTACAATGACAACCCTCGGCGGTGTACACGATTCCACCTCGGCTCCCGAAAACAGCTTGGAGATCGATAGCCTTGCTCGTTTTGCCGTTGATCAACACAACCAAAAGGAGGTTTCTTCTTGTATTCCCTTTCTCCCTCATTTTCCAACACACACACACACACAAATTTAAATTTATGCTCATTGTGACTCTTGGGCTGCTCTATATAGCTAGTGGAGAAGTGGGTATTTTCGTTCTGGCCTTTTACAATTTTGTAGCAACTGTAAATTTGTATGTTCTCTTTTTTATTTTGGCTAGGAGAATGCAGCAACAAGAAATTGAGGAAGAAAAATAAAGCCACTCACACATACACACACTACGTGCTTAGAGTCTCACCAGTTTGCGGTTTCACTATTCAATGATAGTTTAGAATTTAACATCTTAATGCGCTGTTCCCCGTCTTCGCGTGAAAATATCTTAGCAGGGACGATCACATGACATTCGTAAATATTTGATAATTCTAAAGCGAAATACATTGCAATGGTACCCTTCAAAAACCGGGGCTGGGTGTTCAGTGCATCAAAGACGGGCATCAATAGACAACGGTAAAAGAATAATATTCTGTGTTAGGATCAGTGATTAGAGCCGGGCTGGCTACAGTTCCAAAACAAAAAATCTAAGGTCAAAAAAAATAGAGGGAAACAGAAGAAAAAGAAAGCACAAGTAGGGAGCTGTTTATGTTGAAAGTCAAAATGCTTCACCAGACATTGATTTCATGGTTTTGGCCGTATTATTCATTGTGATCACCCTTATCAGCTAATCTAAGTTGTACCGAACTTGTACAAGACCACTCATCAATCTGATAAGCGGTAGGTTTTTCGGGACATAATCTGATAGGTGTCAAGAGAAAGAGTCAACCAACTTAATTGGCAATACACATTTTTGTTTGGTCTTGCTATCACCAGGGATTTGCCTTTGACTCTTTTTCTCTCCAAATGTATGATTCAAAAGGCACGGTAGATGAGAAACAGTTTATGTTACTCTTATCATACCTAGCATGTTGATTTGCAGAACAGTATTAAAATGGTCATTTACCCTTTCTTGAAGCAAATTCTACGATGAATGTGCTGCCAAATACTGTGGAACTGTCGTTCTCATCCTTTTCTACGCTGGGTTTCGGTGGTCCTTTACTTCTTGGTTTATTTTATTTTATTATTATTATTTTGGGTGGCAGCCACCCGGGGAGTTGGGTTTGTTTGGCTGGGAGGGAAAATTGAAACACAAAAGAGCTAAGCACGCAACAATTTTCATTGCTGCCCCAACCGGGATTTTGTGCGAGTTCTGATTGTTCTTTCAAGCCTAAGTAGAAGTGGTCCGTGGTGAATAGTGTCATTTATTTCATAATTTTCCTTTTATCTTTTTCTTGGGTTTGGGGGTAAGTTGGATTGGGGTCACTAGACACATGCTTTGAAAGTAAAAGGTATTAATCATCTCTCCCTCCCTCCATCCCTCCCTCCCTCCCTCTCTCCCTTTCCCTCTTCCACATGCAGGCACACACACACACACACACACAAAATTAGATCTACGTAATGAATATCTATTCATACTGCATGCTTTTTGAAGAATGCAATGCTGGAG